>BLSH010431193.1:869671-931921 GCA_018402905.1 Glandirana rugosa
AACTTCCACCGTGTAGACCTGTGACACCAACACACCAAGCCTCTTACCAGAACCCACCGACCCCCTATTACAGAGGGTCAGTGTCAGCCTTGAATGAACGGTTCAGCCAAAGGGACAAATACAGCAGTCTCACTCCCTCAATACGTTGGGTGGAGCCTAGCGACGATTGCCACATGTGACCAGGAAGCTTTCCCAGCGGCCGCCATTATTGTGACTGGACGCCGAACGATCTTATACTGACTGAACGCGCTGTTTTATCTACACAATGTGAGTGTGCAATTTGTATTTTTTATTAAACTTGATCTTTGCAATCTACACTATTGGATGTTCATATGTCTTTCATGATCACCGACCGCTATCCTTGATAAGCTGTGATTACCATCTTCTGCCTGGAGCTGCATATGGGATATGTATTGAGGGAGTGAGACTGCTGTATTTGTCCCTTTGGCTGAACCGTTCATTCAAGGCTGACACTGACCCTCTGTAATAGGGGGTCGGTGGGTTCTGGTAAGAGGCTTGGTGTGTTGGTGTCACGGGTGATGGTCTACACGGTGTAAGTTTGGTGATTACTGCCAACAATGAAAGATCTATTTTAAGGACTACTATGTGGACATTGTACTACTTGTGCGCTGCAGTTCATTTTATGATTTGTTTTTTGGTCTCACCTTGACCAGTCTGTCAGCTGCATGAACATTCTTAAACTGTGGGTGTAGGGGTTCACTATATCCCTCAGTTGGGTTTTACCATCATTATTACTATTATTATCATTTTCTCTAGCGCAGGATTGATTTTTATTATTTGTTATTTCACGCTCTATTAGAGCCTCAAAGTTAACCTTATTTCTTTTAGGATGCACAATGCATTCGCAAAGTTTTCATGGAATGTTTTAGTGAACATCACTTATTGGTGGAATTTTGTTTTCGTGGAGTCTCAGTGTCAATGTCCCTTTCTGGAGGAAGTAAAGCAAACACACTGTTTTGGTGGAGCTTCAATGTGAATGTTACATTCTGGTGGGGTCTCAATGTGAATGTCACTTTCTGATTAAGTCTTAATGTAAATGTTACATTCTAGTGGAGCCTGAATGTGAAGGTCACAATCTGGTGGCGTCGCCATGTGAAGGTTACACTCTGGTGGAGTGTGTATGTCACACTCTGGTGGAGTCACTTTTTGGTGGAGTTTTAATGTGAACACCACATTTTTGTGGAGTCTCAACATGAACATCACGTTTTGCTGGTGTCTCAAAGTGAATGTTACCTTCTGTTGGAGCGTCAATGTAAATGTCACTTTTTGGCGGTGTCTCAATGTGAAGGTCAATGTGAAGGTCACATTCTGGTGGAGTGTCAATGCAAATGTCACTTTCTGGTGAAGCATGAATAATAAGGTCACAATCTGTACCACTTAATTATCCTTAATCCCATTATTACACAGGGATTGTATATACGCTCACTTTATTTATATATATAAGTATTTGCCTATAGAGACTGCTTACAAACCCATTATCACATAGATATAGATACTTGTTCTTAACAAAAAACTTTTTCCAGAGTCCTTATTCTTTTATTATAGTCTATATTGAGGTTTTTTATATATATATTTACGGTAAACACTATATTTATGTGTCATTACGTCTATTGGTTTAGGTTTAGGACCCTTAAGGTCTTTATGAATTTTGATGCTCTACAATAGTAAGTACATATGTTATAAATATTGATTTTACTGCATGTTATAGAAACTTTTTATATCAACAAGTCAAATGCTTTTTCAAACAGGTGGAGACTGATTACATTAGTGTTTGGTTGCATTTCTGGGTGGCTACTATAGTACCTCGGGTGTGTCACGCTCACTAGCCACAGCTCCCTTGATCTCTATATAAACCCACTCTAAGATGGCTCCACCTAATGCCTGAAGAAGGAGCATGCATGCTCCGAACGTGCACCCTGCCCGCTTTCCTCTGGACCCAGATGTGACATCATCAACTCTTAGTGCACCCGTGTCTCCAGAAAATACTGGAAGCCTCCAGCATGGCCAGGGCAATAGACTGCATATCCATCCCTTTGCACCAAATCCTTCTTTGGAGGGGATAATCTGATCCTTATTTGATTATACAATATCTTTTAATGAACATTAAAATTTGTCGTGCTGCACTTAGGTGGCGCTGCTCTTTCCTCTTCCCTTGTATCTCCTACAGAGTCCCTTCTAGCTCCTTTTAGATCCTGCAGTCATCCTGCACCAGGACTTACATGTCAGCCTCCATAAACATATGTTTTTAGGACTATGAACTGGCCTTTTTTACATCATACTGTGATCTATACACTCCCTACCAGCATATAGACTTCATCTCCCTTTGTGTATTCACAGTACTGGGCCTATATCATTCATTCTGTCAGCTTGGATCTCCTTTATTGTCCTATTAGCAGCTTTTTTCTGTACAACCACACCTTCAGTGCACCAATAGTGTTTGTGTTTTATGCTTGTTTGTACCCAAGTTGATGATTTGATCAACATGAGTACAATCAGTCTGTCCATACATGGTTTGAATCTCGACCAGTCCCTGTTGAACCGACAGAGATTCATTTTGTCTGTCTGCATGGCCTTGTTTAGAAGGGCGATGAAGCACATATAACATGAATAGGCCATTTTTGCAACATCTGTAACTTCCAGGTGCTGCATGCAGGCAGTCCATTGACATTTATTAGAACACACAGCTGCACGGATGCAGCCACTCTTCCTAATATGACGGGTGTATATTTATGCATTCAGGACCATTTGCCCACACGCAGTTAGAGATCATGGGGCCCTGTACAGCTTACCTGACCAGCCCCCTCCACCTAAAAGTGCCAGGGTCCAAGCCCACCCTCCAGCTCACAGGCAGCCAGCAGAGAAAAAGGAGGTGGTGTGTACTGTAAATAAATTAGGGTGTGACAACATTATTCTAACAGTGGTAGGGATTTAAAACTTGTGCAGCGCACAGCAATCAAATATGTGTACATAACGTACAAAATGCAGGTTTCAGGAATATGTACTGTACAGCATGCAGGAGTCAGGGGGGGTAAAATAGCAGTTTTTTAACAATGGCTTTTTAAAGCTATTCAGGGGTCAGCAATGTTAATGTACTTCACAGCGCAGGGATTAGAGTTGTGTAATGTGCATAGTGCAGAGGTCAGGGGTGTGTAATTTACAGGGTACAGGGGTCAGGAATGATTAATGTGCATAGTGTAGGGGTCAGGAGTGTGTAATGTGCATAGTGCAGGGGTCAGGAGTGTGTAATGTACAGGGTACAGGGGCCAGGTATGTGTAATGTGCATAGTGCAGGGGTCTGTAGTGTGTAATGTACAGTGTGCAGGGGTCATGAGTGTGTAACATACAGGGTGAGGGAGGAGTGTGTAATTTCCATAGTTCAGGGGTCAGGAGTGGGTAATGTACAGAGTGAGAGGTCAGGAGCGTGTAACGCGCATAGTGCAGAGGTTAGGAGTGTGTAATGTACATGGTGAGGGGTCAGGAGAGTGTAATGTACATAGTGCAGGTGTAAGGAGTGTGTAATGTGCATAATGCAGGGGCCAGTAGTGTGTAATACAATATAATACTATATAATACTATTGTCAAAAGAATTGCCACCCCATGAACTTTAATGGCATCCCAGTCTTAGTCCAAAGGATTCAACATTGATTTTTCCCACCCTTTGCAGCTATAAGAGCTTCAACTCTTCTGGGAAGGTTTTCCACAAGGTTTAGGAGCGTGTCTGTTGGAATGTTTGACCATTCTTCCAGAAGCGCATTTGTGAGGTCAGTCTCTGATGTTGGACAAGAAGGCCTGGCCTGCAGTCTCCGCTCAAATTCATCCCAAAGGTGTTCTATCGGGTTGAGGTTGGGACTATGTACAGGCCAGTCAAGTTCTTCCACCCCAAACTCCCTTATCCATGTCTTTATGGACCTTGCTTTGTGCACTTTGGTGGAGGGGGATTATAGTGTGGGGTTCTATTTCAGGGGTTGGGCTTGGCCCCTTAGATCCAGTGAAGGGGATCTTAAGGCATCAGCATACCAAAACATTTTGTACAATTTTATGCTCCCAATTTTGTGGGAACAGTTTGGGGATGGCCCCTTCCTGTTCCAACATGACTGTGCACCAGTACACAGAGCAAGGCTTTTCATTATGAAGAATAATGAAACACGCTTTAAACGGGTGAGAATGAAATTGCAATAAAATCAAATGAAATTGCAATAAAAACTTTGCCAGAGAAAAAAGCACTAGTTTACCTTTCAGTGAAAACAGCAACTGACAGAGACCCTGCTGAGAGTTCCTTATCTGGGGGCAACTGATAACATCACAGTGCAGAAGATGGTCATGTGACCATTTTATTTTTCAAATCTGGTGCTTAGCTTATGATTTTCTTAAAGGAGCCTCCTGGTTTTGAAATTCAGCCAGTAGGCTTGGTATATAGACCAATACAACAGGATATGGCTCCTTTAACCACTTACCCACCGGAGCCCTTTTTTACATTTGTTGGTTACAAGTTAGAAATTTTTTTTTTGCTACAAAATTACTTAGAACCCCCAAACATTATATGTATATATTTTCAAACACCCTAGAGAATAAAATGGCGATCATTGCAATACTTTTTGTCACACGGTATTTGTGCAGCGGTCTTTCAAGAGCGATTTTTTGGAAAAATGTCACTTTTTGAGTTAAAAAATAATACAACAGTAAAGTTAGCCCAATTTTTTTGTATATTGTGAAAGAGGATGTTACGCCGAATAAGTTGATACTATACATGTTACGGCTGGAAATTACGCACACTTGCGGAATGGCGACAAACTCTGGTACTTAAAAATCTCCAAAGGAGAGGTTTTTAAAATATTTAACGGTTACCAGGTTAGAGTTACAGAGGAGATCTGTTGCTAGAATTATTGCTCACACTCTGGCGATCGCAGCGATACCTCACATGTGTGGTTTGAAAACTGTTTTCATATACAGGCGCGGCTTAAATATGCGTTTTATTTGCTGCGCGAGTTCGCGGAGATGGTGGCGCTTTCAAAATTTTTTTTTATTATTTATTTTTTTTTTTTAGCACTGTTCATTTAAAAAAAAATTCTGATCACTTTTATTGCTATCACAAGGAAAGTAAACATCCCTTGTGATAGTAATATATGGTGACAGGTCCTCTTTATGGAGAGATGGTGGGTCTAAAAGACCTCCCCATCCCTCCTTTACACTTCACAGTACTCAGATAACCAAAAACAGAGATTCTGAATACTGTCATTTTTTTAAAACCGACGCCGTTAGCCGCCGAGTAAACTGGAAGTGACATTGTGACATTGCTTCTGGAATTTGACGAAGGAGACCCAATCTGTGCCGATCCCGGCTTCCTTCAGGTCTCCTTCTAGCCTGTGGGAGGGGAGGCCGGAGAAGAGTAGCGGAAGGTGGGAGGAGGGGGGATGTTCCTTCCCACCCCTGGGGATAACAACCGAGCGGCTCCCCAGCTGGATTGGCCCTTATCACCGGATAGCTGACCGCCCGCTCTAAAAAACGGTACTGGGATTTAGCCTTCAGCTGCAAGCTATATCACGATGCCTCCACTTAAAGGAGCCGCCGAATATATACGGCGCGTTAAGTGGTTAAGAAAAACTGAAAATTTACCATCAAATACTTACCGTAATTTTCCTTTCCTGATGGACTCCGTGGCAGCATACGTATGGGTTAACCCCGCCTCAACTCCTCCCCTATAGGACCCCACTCCCATAAATCTTTGCTCTGAGCCGGAGGCCATGTTCCGTAACTAGCCTCCTCAAGACATTTGGGGGAGGGAACTCCTGCTGCCATGGAGTCCATCAGGAAAATGGTAAATTTTCCATTTTCCTGACAGACTCCATGGCAGCATACATATGGGAATTAACTCGCCATACACCCAATGGGTGGGCAATGCTATCCCAAAGGCTTTAATTTGTATCATCAACAGACAAGACCTGCAAGCCAAAATAACCAGAGGATAAAGAAGCAGACTCCACACAATAATGAGCCATAAACGTATTGATTGAGGACCACACGGTTGCCCTACAGACTACTCTGGGAATCACATGCTGTGAATCTGCCAAAGATGTAAACCAATGCCTGGTCGAACGAGCAGACAGTACTTCCAAAGCAGCCAAGCCCTTGGCTCCCTGAGCCGGTTGGATGGCCTAGGCCATCCGTGCCACAATCATCCTAGATGAGGCACGTTCCTCTGTCCTTTCTGGCAATAGAATTAACAGGCGCTCTGAAGCATGAAGGAAGTTGTAGCTTTGTAGAAATGAAAGACTCATGTGCCCTTAAAGTGGTTGTATACTCTCCTATTGTTTTCAGCTAAGGAAGCTGACATCTTAGCCTCTGCCTGATCTGCAACCGCCATGATGCTACGCATGCGATGCATCAAGACACCACCCACTGGATGGTCTGCCAGTCTGGTTGAGAGCACAACCAAGGAGACAGCTAGCATTCCCGGCATGCCGGGAATATTAACTCTTTTTTGACACTATCAAATCGATGGGTAGACAACCGCTTTAAGAATTGAGTCAAGCATAGATAACAGCACCACTCAAACTGGAAAGAACGATAAGAAAAGTTCTCTGTTACCAATGAACCAATCTCTGAGGCTTTTTATGCCGACATGATAGCCTGGAAAAAGGCAAAATTGACAGAGGAGCCTTAAGCGGCAACAGCCCTAGAACACTCTGCTCCAATTCCCGAGAAGGAGTTGACAACAAAAGGGAGACTCCATTTGGAAAACCTCGGCTTAATTCAAGGACTGAGCCTAGTTGCTCCCTTGAAGGATTGTTGGACAGGAAAAGATGCCTAGACCTGGATACACCTGTGAAGGCCAATAAAGCGGACACTTGAATTCCGAGGGAAATGACCGATAGACTAAATCCGAATGGAGGAAGCCTAGAATATTTAGAACTTCTAGATCACTACATGATCTGTCAGCAGCAGACATGTATTTGAGTAAACGTTGACCAAATTCTTCCGTAAACTTTGTTTGCGTTCATTCTGCTTGTATTCAAGAGAGCGGAGATGACTCTGGAGGAGAAGCCGAAGACTTCCAATCTTGAGAACCAGGCCGTCAGACACAACCGTGCTGGACATGGAAGTAGAATTGCATCCAGTGACAGAAGGTCTGGCCTGAGGAGAAGGTGCACTGGAAGCTAAACTGTGACAGCAAGGGGAACCATGGCCTAATTGGCCAATAAGGCATCCCTGCCACTACCTGCACAACCTCTGCTCGGAGTCTTCATAGAAACCCGAGGTCGACCAGGACTGGAAGAAATGCACCAGTCCTACTGCATTACCAATGATCAGGGCATTTGTGCCTGAAAACCTCCACATGTAGATGCTATTCGTTGTTGTCCAACTGGACTCTGGAAAGAAAGTCTGCTAGAATATTCTGGACTCTGGGGACATAAGCCGCTGAGGTGTAGGCTTGAAGCTTCTGACCCAAGACATAATTGGCTCCTGCTTCCCGTAATAGAGAACAAGCTGTGAGTCCTTATGTCTTAACATAGGAGACCACCGTAATGTTGACTAACCTAAGAGCATCGGTGCTCCCTTCCTCATATAGTGAAAGGCCTGTAGGGTGCAGAAGGCCGTCTGTAGTATCAGAATGTTTAACACAATCCTGTGAAATTGACAGCCCTGTCTGTCTTGAGCTATCCCCGACAGGCAGCAAGCCCCCCAGTCCGTATTGCTAGCATCGGAAGTGATTGTGAACCAGGAAATGGGGAAATGGAAATGGCAAATGAGCCAGTTCCTCTACTGCAGCCACCAGGGGACTCGCTCTCATGATTAAGGTAATGTAGATGACCAGAATTTTGCTTCCTGACTCCCACTGCTGGACAAACCCCTTCCGGAAGGGCCGTCTTCTCCAGCCTCCACTTGACCCCTTCGAAATCGTAGACACCATAGTGTCAATAATTTTAGACACTGTAAGGCGCGCAGGGACGAAGACAAGTATTCTGTTCCAGCACCTCGGGAACCAGGGTCAAGGCAATAGTCCTCTTGATTATATTGCACTGAGCTCCGAGGCATACAGGAGACTGAGTGGGCGCCAGGTGACTCTTACCAGAATCAGCTGCCATCTGAATTTGTGGAGCATCGAAAAGACCTGAGCTCTGGGCTCCAGCAGCTGCCCTTTGTTTTGGGACACTAGGAGAAGTACATCCATGTAACTCAGCAGGCCTATGCTCCTTGTTTTGATAAAGACCATAACAACCAATAAGACCCTGAAAATACACAGGGTGATGATGAAAGCCCAAATGGCTGGAGCTGGAGATGGTCCTGACCTATAGTGAACCAAAGGAACTTGCAGAAGTCTTCTACAATGGGCACATGAAAGTAAGCATCTTATGTCTATTGGAAACAAGCTTGCTGACAATTGTCTCAGGTGTGCAAGGTCCAAACCAGGCCTCCGAAAGCTGTTCTCCCTCATGACCATAAAGAGGGGCGAGTACCTGCCCTGAAATCTCTCGCATTCGAAAACTGGCACGGCAGCACTTTGCGACACCAGTGACTTATGTAAAGCCTGAGTATATGTTATCTTTATCTCAGTGTGAGGTAAAATCCACTGAAATGAATCCGAGATGAAGCAGACCTCTGATGGACCATGCATGTCCCCAAGAAACCATTTTGATGTCCCAATAGTCTGAGGCCCAAACTCAGTAGTTTCTTGATACTTGAGTTCAAGCTTCTAGCATGCTTCTGAGGGGAAATCTGGTCTCCACACCAGCTCTTCCTAAAATCCAGACCTGGGCTGTAAAAACTTGCAACCCTCGCATGCGCCGAACTTTGTTCTCTAGACTGCTGTCTTCCAGACTTTCAGGCGCCGTTCCTGAGGCAGGACCCTAGCTTGCCAACTGTGGCCCAGGATGCGGTGCTAGTCAGCTTGCAAAGATGAAGCTCCCTCAAAGGGAATGCTATATTACGCCTGATAGTGGCGGGATCAGCAGCCCCAGGCCCTAGCCATAGCACTCACTTGCCGTAACTGATGAGAGCATAACCCGTGCCACCATGCAGATGATGCTACCATGGAAACCGACACCAGCTCCGGATCCTGAAGTATAGCGTTTCTGAAAATGCTGGGTCCACATTCCCACGTTTTCATCCCTTTTTTTTTTTACATGGCCACAAGAGCCCAGACCAACCTTCGGGCCATCCACTGCATCTTCTAAGGAAAAGCGACATGTTTGCTCAGAAGGAAGGTAGATCTCGCGACCTTGCTTATCCAAAATGATGTCCCCTAGTTCTGTTAGGAATGGGAAGAATAGAACACTCTCTCTGAGGTTACATCTCCACTATTGCGACCCCAAAGTCGCACGATTCAGAGCGCGACTCTGGAGTGCGACTAAGTGCAGCCCCCGTTCCCACTTTACAGTCTCTGGATCAGAGCTGCATCAAAAGTCACACCGAAGTAGTGCAGGAACCTTTTCAGAGTTGCTGCAACTTTAAGGCGCATAGATTGGAATGCATGACAAGTCGCGCTGGAGGAAAACAGAGCCCAAGGTGCTTACAGAACTTCCTCTTGCTGTGCAGGGGACTCCACGGGTTCTAGTCCTGTAAATGCACCCCTCATTGCCTTAACAAAAGACGTTATCAGGGTAAAGAGACTTATCTCCCTCTGCCCCACTGTCGGAGGTCTTTATAGACGGATGGCTTGATGGGACAGTTCCCGTTCTTGACGGCCATCCTAGCGGGAGAACATACCGCAATGGTTGTTGAAATTTTAATGTGGCTTAAATTCCACTCTCTAAGGGATTCTTGCACCACATGCCTCATCAGAGATTCCATCTGTTGGAAATCACTATCCCCTTCTCCAACCACCTGCGCTTTAGCACAGCTCATGCAGAGACTTACCCTCTGAGACCAGAGTCCCGCATCCCCAGTAGGCTCCCTTCTTGGAGCAGCTGACATAGCGGTGGGTGCGTGAAGAGGGATTCATAGCTTCTACTGTGAAGGCTGGGCCTTGACAGTACCCTATGCCAAATACATTTGGAAGAGAAATGTTGTGACCTAATGAGGTCTTTATCATCTTGTGCCGTGTCTTGTTACTTCGACCTAGAAGGAAAAATAAAGAAAACAAAATAGGATAGAAAGGAAATGGCTAAACTCAAAAAAAGAGTACCCAGGTCAGCAAGGAAAGGAAAGGGTTAAACCCCCCCTCTCATACTTGCTGCATAAGGCCTGGCCACCAGGGGGGCAGTGAAACCTCCACAGTTTAAAACTGCACAGCCAGACAACCTGCCCAGCTGATCAAATCATAGCAGAATTACACAGGCAGCCTACCAGGAAGTTAATGCAAAGCATATACCTGTGAAGATTGCACACAGCATTTAGAGAAAACTGCTGCAGGCTGCCCATAGAGAAATCCCTATATCAACAGTACTGACCGCTGATTGAATTTCTCCACTGAAATGATGCCACCGCCGCCCACAGTGCGCATGCACTGGGTCTCTGGTCAGGAGTAAGCTGGGGACACCCGGCCAGAAGAGCAAGCAGTGGCTTGGAAAGCCAATGCGCTCCAGCTGCCATAGACTGGAAGACACTAGAGACAGGGAAGAAAATAAACAACCACAAACTGCTGCCATGGAATATGTAGTATAAAGGTATACATCACCGCACACGGCACGAACACAGATCTGCAATTCAATCCTGCTTCCACAATCAAACCGGACCAGGTAGGCTGATCACGCCGTACTTGGGGCAGATAGGGCCACCCGCTAATAGCTTGGCTATCTGGCCATTGCGCCGCTTGCCTTACAATGGCTAGGCTTCTAGCTCTTCCAGCGCCTCTTCCAATTGCCCACTCCCTACCCTGCTAGTAGCTAAGGCTTATCGGAGTATCGCGACCTGTCTTCCCAGTGGTCGCTGTTGGCCGGTCTTGACCGCGGAGAGGAAAAACTTTAGGTAATCAAATAAACAAACCGGTTCTTAGGAGGAGGACAAAAAAGGAACACGGCCTCCAGCTCAGAGCAAAGATTTATGGGAGTGGGGTCCTATAGGGGAGGAGTGGAGGTGGGGTTAACCCATACATATGCTGCCATGGAGTCTGTCAGGAAAATGTTTTTATCCAAGTGCCATTATTTAGATTGAGATTCAAACCTTACAGTCCCGTGGCTTAAATAATTATCTGTATTCCTATGATAACACTGGGAATGGAGCCTTGTCGCTTCATATAAATTATTTCTGCAGATCAAATATTTTAATTTCTGTGTTATCTTTTATTTCATCATTATTACCCAAAATAATCAACTTTTTACATTTTTTAGGAGGCTTAAACGCCACCTCCTGACATCAGTCTGAGCTCTTTCTGAACAATAATAGTTTACATAGTTACCAACAGTGCATTGTAATATGACACTATACAGCAAGGAATACTTGCCACAAATTTGTGGCAGTGTTGAATTGTAAGTCTTGTTGGCACTTTTCCAATTTGTAGCAAATTTGCGTGGCAAGTCTCTAGCAAGAGCAAAGTTGTAGTGGTTGGTGGATCTATAGGAGCTTTGGAAGTCTACAGCATGAAAATTTAGCCACAGTGACCTCTGTGATGGGAAGACTATTGCACAACATAACTGAACCAGAATTTGCAGCAGATCTGAAGAATGTTTGCAAAGAAAATTGATCTGGTTCCTGGTATAGCGGAACACGCACCTCTTTTATTGTTCCACAAATTACAGTCCCATGCATGAGTAGTCCAATCTTTAGACCCAAGTGCTGATGTGTTAGGACCTTGGTTAGCTTTTTGCAGATATTGATTTTCAGAAAGCTAATGGCTGCATAGGTTTTGCAGGTGGGGGTGCATTGACAGTGGAATTAGATGTCGGAGGAGCACAGAAAAGGTAGCAACAGACAACCAAGCTTGGGAAAAAGCAATATCAGTATAGGCTATCTTTAAGTCAACGAGTAAAAGCAGAGGTATAAAAATAAACTGACACCACTCTAAACATTATCCAACCATGGATGTTGTTCCATCTCCAAAATTCATCTCCATCCTCAAGCAGAAATCAATAAAAGGAGTAAAAGGCACAGCAAATCCAGAGTTAAATAGTCAATTGTTTTCACTAAATGATACAAACACATTTTCAGTGCTAATAAGAGGACTTAAAGCGGTAGTAAACCCATCCATTTAACATTTTAAAATCCAGTTACATTTCCGGCACGTGCCGGAAATGTAACTCTCCCATTGGTTGTGCTCTACACCAAACTGTCAAACCATCCAATAGCTGGTGTCATAGCTGATCACATGTGCAGCATCATGGCAGTTGTAGGTTAAACAGAGGCCAAGATGGCAACTTCCTTTGCTGAAAATGATAGGAGGGTTTACTACCACTTTAAAGTGTTACCAAACCCATAACAGTAAAATCAGTCTGTATATGCAGTAAAGCATACTTGTTATACTCACTGTGGAACCTAAGGGGTTAATCCTCTGAATTGTGTAAAAAGGTTGTATGATCCTGTCTTTTCTGTCCCTTCCCTTGTTTCACAGTCCCCAATGCATCTCCTAATAGAAAAGATGCTAGGGGACAAGCTGCACACGCTCAGCTTGGTGTGTATTGCTAGAGAGTTTTTTTTTCTTGGGATAGTGCATGTGATCAGCACTGTTCAGACAGAAGGTCAGGGGTCCTGCCGCCTTATAGGACAGTCAGAGCAGAATGAAAACTCCTCCTACAAACTTTAACCTGACACTAATAGAAGTCACAAGACTGCTCTAACTGCTGATGAAAAAGGTATTTAGCTGTTTATATTTACTAAAACTACTGCATTTCCATGTTCTGTGTACTGTGAGAAACCAGATATATCGTGAATACAGGGTCCTGGGTTTAGTAACACTTTAAGGTGGCTCTAAAGCCTTAAGGGTTTTCACCTTAATGCATTCTATGCATTAAGACGAAAAACCTTCTGTGCTGCAGCTGCCCCCCAAGCCCCCTTTTTCTTACCTGAGCCCATCGAATCCAGCAATGTGCACGAGTGCAGCGGCTCCTGGGATGGTGGAGATGGGTTTTGCTGCATGCTAGTACCAAGTTGCAGTCTTCAGGATCACCCCACCAGGGGGTGAGCAAGCCGGGGTCCATGAGCAGATGTAGCAGGAAGGGATCAAGCAGAAGCAAAGTCAGTAAAAACGCCAAAGGTCGGTAGCAAGTGGTTGCAGGTTGGGATGAAACTAAAGCGGGGTCAATGAACAAGCCAAAGATCAATAACAAATGCTTGCAGGTTGGGATCAAGTGAAGCATAGTTGAGGAACAAGCTAAAGATCTGTAACAAGTGGTATTTCAAATATGGACTCCTCAGACAAGAGCACCCGCTGCTATTTTTCTGCACCCCAGTAACTATGTTTTAGTGCGTAGTTGAGTCTCTTAATAATGGCAGCAGGTGGTCTGGACTGATGAGTCAAAATTTGAAATATTTGGCTGTAGCAAAAAGGTAGTTTGTTAGTGAAGGGCTGGAGAGCGGTACAAAATTGGGTGTCAGCAGGCAACAGTGAAGCATGGTGGAGGTTCTTTTCAAGTTTGGGGCTGGATTTATGCAAATGGAGTTGAAGATCAATGGCATCCTCAATGCTGAGAAACACAGGCAGATATATATCCGTCATGCCATACCATCAGGGAGGTGTGTGATTGGCCTCAAATGTATGCTGCAGCAGGATAACGACCTCAAACATACAGTCAATGTCATTAAGGATTAGCTTCAGTTTAAAGAAGGACACGGACCCAGATCTCAACATTATTGAGTCTGCCTGCCTACATCCACAGAAGTGGTGTATCTAGATGAATTGATGCTGCTTTGAGGGCAAGTGGTGGTCACATCAAATATTGATTTTATTTGGATTTCTCTTCTGTTCATTTAATTTCAATGTTGTTACTTTGATAAAAAATAAACTATTAACACTTTATTACCACCCCCTGGGTCTTCTAAACTCAGGGTGCGAACTCCAGAGGCAGAGAACAAGCTAGCATTTACCCCAGGGCTGAGTCCATGGCTATAATGGGCAGTTTTGAACAAAAATTGGGTGCCAGTCACTTTTGATATTTTCAAAGCTTTAATAAACAATTTGGAAAAAGGTAGTAGGAGAGAGGGCTAAGGGTCTCAGATACCAGTAGCAGATCACTTATAGACTCCTTGGATCCAGAAAAAGTACAGTTTCACAGTACCAGAACCTTTAAGCTGACCTGGCGATACTGTAAACATGTTTTTGAATGTAGAAGATCCTGGCAACACTGCAAGCACATTTTAGATGTAGGTGCGTCCTCTAAAGGAGTCACCAAGCTCTGATGAAAGACCAGCCTTCATCCTGGCTATCTCCAGCAAGGGTCCTCCCTTGGACCTTCTTTATTTGGCTTGGCTTCTTCCACGCCATGCAAGACAGCCTAAGGACCACCTCAGGATTAGTAGGCTCCAGACAGGCTTCTGGGTCTACTTGCAGAGCTCACTTCAGCATCACATCCCCAGGCCAGGAGGGCCTGCGGCAAGAGAGCAAGCACATGGCCCCGTTCAAATATATTTTGTTAAGCGCTGCGCAAACTGTTGCCGCTATGTAAATCCTGTATAATAATAATAATATTAATATCCTCTCCCAGAATGCACCAGGGACCAAGGACCTTCTGCTGTGCAGGCTGGAGGAAAAATACTCATAACTTAACCTAGTTGCACTCATAATGGCCTGTGGTACCAGTGACACCTGGCAATAGTAAGAAATACACAACCTAATTGAGCTTAGGGAAAGACCAGATAAACTGTACAACCAGTCTGAGCTTGTCATAGCTCCAGTTTAGGATCGGGGGCTACTAGACATGTGCAATTTGTTTTGTTCCAAATTTGTTTTATCGTCAAAATTCAGCATTTTCGTTAATTCGGAAACATCCGAAAAAATTTTTTTCAAAAGAACGAAAATCCAAAAGAACGAGAATCCGAAATGCGAAAATCCAGAAATTCGAAAGAACGAAAATCCAAAAATAAGAACGAAACTTTGAAAAAATTTAAAAAATCCAAAAATAAGAACGAAAATCCGAAAATTCAAAAGAACGAAAATATGAAAATAAGAAAAAAATACAAAAATTTGAAAATAAGAACGAAAATTCGAAAATCCAAAAGAACAAAAAACATTTGGATTATCTCTATTATAATTAAATTATTAAGTTTATTAACCATAACCATTATTATAGTTTTTTTAATTATTATTAGTTATTATTAATAATAATAATAAAAACTATAATAATAGTTATAAACTATTAAATTATAGGTAGGTATTGGAATTTATATACAAATGGTGAAAACCTATACATAGTAAAAAAAAAAAAAAGTGCATTAATGCATCACAGTCTCATTAATGGACATTTTTTTTTTATGGACTATGTTTTTAATATGCTCATTTAACAATATTTTTTATATGATTTTGCATTATTTGCACAGATTCACTTTATATTTATTGAGTTTATGCACATATGAAAATACACTGAAGGTTTATGTGTATTTACTCATTGCGCTGCTGTGAATTGATTGGAACTCACCAGTTATAGGTTTTCACCATTTGAATATATATTGTTGATAATAAGCAACTGCATTCACGGTACTAATCTTATATTTGATGTTTTTGGACTCTCAGGGCAGTGTTTTCTAATTAATAGGTATTGGAATTTTCTTTCTAATTAGTGAACGTAATGAATTATTAAACATTATTATAGTTTTTTTTATTATGATTATTATTGTTTATTAATAATAAATAATAAAAATAAAAACTATAATAATAGTTATGAACTATTAAATTACTTAGATATTGGAATTTCCTTTCAAATGTGTTTGCCTGTTAGTGAAGTAACGAATACGAATTTATCCAAATTTACGAATTTTCAAAATAATGCATACCGCATATATACGAATGGAACGTACCGAATTCAAATTTTTATGAATTCACGAATTACCGATAATAACGAATACCGAATCAATACGAATGGAACGAACCAAATTTGAATGTTTCAGAATTTCCGATTTATTCGAAATAATGAATTTCGATCATAATGAATGATCCGAAAAACGAAAAAAAAAGTAATAAAACGAGAAAAAAATACTTTTTTGGCCGTGCAAATGTCTAGGGGCTACACTTCTTTTTCTGAAAGCATTTTTAATTTACATCATTTTTTTCACACCTACCTATGTATAGTATGTACAGTATAAATACAGTATACTATATATTGTGACAGCATGCGAGTCAAAGTGGTAGGCGGACGCTACCTGTCGCCTCATATGCGTTCTTATGGACTGGATTAAACGGAGTCCGGTCCGGATTTTACCAGCCACCATGGCAGGGCTGGTTCCGGTCTGGATTTTGTGGTCCACTGGAGTCCACAGCAGGTGGCTTAAATAATCAGGAAGAGATTTTACTTGAGCTCTGACCTTGAACTCAGAGAGGGATCTGAGGGAGCTCTGTTTTTGTTTGGACTTTAAAAGATAAGGTTTGCATTTTGGCTTATGTTTTGTGGGTGTCGAAGGCCAGCCCCACACTGTATACTGAGTGAGCTATACTGTTTAGTTTAGCGCCAGACGGCAAGGACTTATTTTCTGTTTTGTTTGTTTTTAACCTGCAAATCTTTTACCAATAAACCTGGCAAGCCTCCAGATTTTAAAGAAAGTTGCCTGCACGCTGACTATTTTCTTCAGGAAAGTTGATCCCCACGAGCTAATATCCCACACGTGGTGGAGTTCAGCGGGCATCTTTCCAAGATGAAGGAAATATTGAAGACCCTGTTAAAAGCCAATGCAACTCAGCGGGAAACCAACCGCAAAGCCGCAGGGACCGCCACAGCACAACAAGCGGCTCAACAGAAAATGACCCGACAGTTTGCGGAGGCCGTGCTGGAGTTAAAAAAGGGGTCCACACCTCCGGTGACAGAGGAACCAAAGATGGTATGCGCCTCTTACTACATGCAGAAGATGACATGAAGGCGTAACTCACGACTTTTGAAAGAGTCGCTCTTCGTGAAGGATGGCCAAAAGAACAGTGGACGGGAATGTTAGCACCATTCTTGACCGGTGAACCCCAAAAAGCATACTTTGATCTGGAAACAGTTAAGGCCCAGGACTATGAGACCCTAAAGGCAGAAACATTTGCACGCCTAGGGGTCACCATGGCAGTCCAGGCCAAACGGGTGCATCAGTGGACCTAACGCACAGACAAGCCTCCCCGCTCGTAGATGTTCAACCTGGTTCACCTCACCAGGAAGTGGCTACAGCTGGAAACTTTGCTAGGTCCCCAGATTGTGGAGCCCGTGGTCATGGACCGCTATCTACATGGGCTCCCTGCTGCTTTGAGGAAGTGGGTCAGCCATGGGGACCCCAAAACCGCCAACCAACTTGTGGACCTCCTGGAGAGATACACTGCTACTGAGGACTTGTTGAACCCATCTGCTCCCCACTCCAATGTATCTTGGGGTGAAAGATCGGACCAGTAAGACTGTTCCAGGGTTCAGGGGCGTGGAGAAATTTGATAAGACTGCTATGGTTAAAGAGACTGTGGGCTCTAGACCTGGAGACTGGTCAAAGAAGCCAGGAAGGTTTTTGTTGATGGAAAGCCAGTCACTGCACTGCTTGACTCTGGTAGTGTGATAACGTTGGTAAAAAGCAATTGTGTAAATCCAGCAATGTTACACTCGTGACTACCAGACGGCGGTGGTTGATATTGACACCCCTTGGGGCAGTGTGACTCATTCAGTGGGGGTAGTACCTTTACTGCTATATGACGCCCTAGTGGGCAGGGATTTTCCCCATTTTTGGAGGTTATGGGAAGGCAAAGGGAGTCTGGAGGATAGCGCTCCCCCTGCTGTGGAAGCACAGAAACTCTTGCCCGACCCTCTTTGCCAAATGGAAAGGGAGACTGGTGGCAGGACCGAAGAAGGAGGAGACCCTCTTCCTTTTCCTGTACTGGCTGGGGAGCCAGAGGAGCTGGAAGATAGCTCCCAGCTGGGGGCTAATGACCCAGAAAATGTCTCTGACCCTGACTGTGAGAGTGAGAGTGAGCAGATTGTAGTACCTGACTTAGAGGTCCAGAGAGAGGACTTCGGTACAGAGCAACTACGGGATGTCACTCTCCTTAGAGGCAGAGAAAACATGAAGGTGATGGATGGGGAACCTGTGGACCCTAATTGGGGGGTGTCTTTTCCCTACATGGCTCTTAAAAATAATTTGTTGTATGAGGTAGTGAAACAAGGGGAGGACAAGGTGGAACAGCTAGTGGTTCCCAAACCCTTTCGCAGGATGGTGCTAGATATAGCCTATGGACTTGTAATGGGGGGACATCTGGGTATGGATAAGACCAGGGAGAGAACAACTCAGAAATTCTTCTGGCCCAGGTTGCATGCAGATATCAGAGAGTATTGTGAATCCTGCCCCGAGTGCTAACTCTCTGCGCCCTCATCCCATTTTCGTAGTCCACTTGTTCCACTGCCCATAATTGAAGTGCCTTTTGAAAGAATTGGCATGGATCTCATGGGACCCATAGTAAAGTCTGCCCGGAGACACCAGCACATCTTGGTAATGCTAGATCACGCAACCCGCTATCCGGAGCCATACCCTTGTGGAACACCTCCGCTAAGACTATCGCCAAGGAGTTGGTTCAGGCGTTTAGTCAGGTGGGGATCCCTAAAGAGGTCTTAATGGATCAGGGCACCCTATTTATGTCCTGTGTAACCAAGGAATTGTGCAGGTTGTATAAAATCTCGCCTTCTCCATACCTCGGTCTACCACCCCCAAACAGATGGACTTGTGGAGAGGTTTAATAAAATGCTCAAAAGCATGTTGAAAAAGGTAGTGGAGAAAGATGTGAGAGATTGGGATACTGCAAAAAAGAAAGTCCAAACCAAGGCTTGTGGGACTATACATGAGGGCCGTGACAAAGGGGTCACAGGTGTCCTCCATCCCTATAACTGAAACAAAGGGGGGGTTTATGGGACTCTATATGAAGCATACATCCTGGAAGCACAAAACGCTATAATTGTGTATATGAGTAGTTTTCCTATGCATGTAAAATTGTAAAAGTAACACCGATGGTTGTATCAAAAAATGCATGAATACATAGATGCAAAAATAATTTCATATATGTACATAATGTCAGGGCACAAATAAGCGAAGTAAACAACAAAATCCATGTAACATATTGACAAAAATGTCTGCAGAAATTAGTACAGTAAAAACTGGAAGTTCAGTAATCGGAAAAATTGATTCTCATAAAGTATGCATAGTAGGGGCGTCAGTGGCTCGACGTGTTTCGGGGTCATTACCACTCATCAGGAGCAATGCGTAGGAAATATCTATATGGTATAAAAGCATCAATCAGTACAACTAGAAAGTACATGGGGGAAAAAACAGGTGACAAATTGTCCACCCATACTTACAAGTATGCTGTTACTGTGAGCGAGAGTAGCAACTGCACAGAATGAGCTGGAGGAATGAGTCCCTACCCCGGGAGCTGAGGCAGTGAATTCTGGTGGCAAGGCAGCAGGGCACCCGCAATGGAAGGAACATAGTCCAAGAATGTCCATAAAAGTGTAACCTTAGTCCTCCATAGGATCAATCTGGAAGTGCATATAAGCACATAATTATAAACATGTAGTGAATGTGTAAATGTAGGAAGTCTAGTAGAAAGTAAATGGTGCAAGACTGGAGGTGAATTGGTGGGAGAGATATTTGTTGTGGAGACGAAGGGAATGCAGTGTGGTGAGAGAGTGAGTGAAGGATGAAAGTATCCAGGATGAAACATATAGCAATAGTAAGGATGGATGGAAAAAAAGAGCAAGAAAGGGTATAATAAGTAATAAGTAGAGTGAAGAACTAACCTGGAGTGTGCACCAAGTAAAGAACCTGGAAGATAATTACCTGAAGTGGCAGTATGAAAAACTTGCTCCAGAAATAATGCACCATAGCCCACCAGCCACAGATCCGATGAGAGCACACATGTCTGCAAACAGGGAGTGCATAGACTCCACTGGAGCCACCAAAAGCCGCCAACGTCACGCGGGTGTACTTTATGAGAATCTAGTTTTCAGATTACTGGACATCCAGGTTTTACTGTACTAATTTATGCAGACAATTTTGTTAATATGTTACATGAATTTTGTTGTTTACTTCACTCATTTGTGCCCTCACATTATGTACATATATGAAATTATTTTTGCATCTATGTATTTATGCACTTTTTGATACAACCAAAGGTGTTACTTACAATTTTGCATAAAATAATAAAACTAATTATATACACAATTATAGCGTTTTGTGCTTCCAGGATGTATGCTTCATATAAAGTACCATAACCCCCCCCCCCCTTTCCTTTGAGAGATTGGGATATGTTGCTGCCATATCTCATGTTTGCCATACGAGAGGTTCTGCAAGCGTCTACTTGGTATTTCCCCTTTGAACTCTTGTATGGTAGACATCCCAGGGGGCTGCTAGATGTCGCAAAAGAGATGTGGGAAGGAGAGGCCACCCCTTATAGGAGCATCATTAAACATATTTCCTTGATGCAGGGTTGAATCGCAGCTGTCCTGCCCCTGGTGCGAGAACATATGGAGCGAGCCCAGGAGGCCCAGAGAAGGGTTTATAATCGCTGTGGCAAAACCCAGACTTTCAACCCCGGAGACAGAGTGCTGGTGCTAGTCCCCACGGTTGAAAGTAAATTCCTAGCAAAGTGGCAGGGTCCCTTTGAGATTAGGGAAAGAGTAGGGGAAGTGAACTACAATGTTTACCAGCCAGGGAAAAGGAAACCCAAGCAAATTTACCATGTGAATCTCTTAAAACCGTGGAAAGACAGAGAGACTTTATTGGCAGTGCCCACTCCTCACCACCATCTCTCCTGGGGGACCACCAGCCCTCCTGGGGGACAGGAACCACTATCCCTCCTGAGGGACAGGGGCCACTATCCCTCCTGGGGGACCACCATCCCTCCTGGGGGACAGGGACATCATCCCTCCTAGGGTATAGGGACCACCACCCCTCCTGGAGGACAGGGACCACCATCACCCCTGGAGGAAAGGGACCACCATCCGACCTGGGGGACAGGGACCACCATCCCTCCTGGGGGACAGGGACCACTATCCCTCCTGGGGGACAGGGACCACCATCCCTCCTGTGGGACAGGGACCACTATCCCTCCTATGGACAGGGATCACCACCCCTCCTGGGGGACAGGGAACACCATCTCTCCTGGGGGACAGGGACCACCATCCCTCTTGGGAGACAGGGACCACCATCCACCCTTGGGGACAGGGACCACCATCCCTCCTGGGGGAAAAGGGCCACCATCCCTCCAGGAGGACAGGGACCACCATCCTTCCAGGGGGACAAGGACCACCATCCCTCCTGGGGGACAAGGACCACCACCCCTCCTGGGGGACAAGGACCACCAGTCCTCCTGGGGGACAGGGACCACCATCCCTCCTAAGGACAGGGACCACCATCCCTCCTGGGGGACAGGGAACACCATCTCTCCAGGGGGACAGGGACCACTATCCCTCCTGGGGGACAGGGACCACCATCCCTCCTGGGGGACAGGGACCAATATCCCTCCTATGGACAGGTATCACCATCCCTCCTGGGGGACAGGGACCACCATCCCTCTTGGGAGACAGGGACCACCATCCACTCTTGGGGACAGGGACCACTATCCCTCCTAGGGGAAAGGGGCCACCATCCCTCCAGGAGGACAGGGACCACCATCCCTCCAGGGGGACAAGGACCACCATCCCTCCTGGGGGACAGGGACCACCACCCCTCCTGGGGGACAAGGACCACCAGTCCTCCTGGGGGACAGGGACCAGCATCCCTCCTAAGGACAGGGACCACCATCCCTCCTGGGGAACAGGGAACACCATCTCTCCAGGGGGACAGGGACCACCATCCCTCCTGGGAGACAGGGACCACTACCCCCCCTGGGGGACAGGGACCACCATCCCTCCTGGGGGACAGGGACCACCATCCCTCCTGGGGGACAAGGACCACCAATCTTCCTGGGGGACAGGGATCACCATCCCCCTGAGGGCAGGGACCACCATCCCTCTTGTGGACAGGGACTATCACCCCTCCTGGAGGACAGGGAACACCATCCCTCCTGGGGGACAGGGGTCACCATCCCTCCTGGGAGACAGGGATCCACCATCCCTCCTGGGGGGCAGGGACCACCATCCTACTCTTGGGACAGGGACTCCCATTTCCCCTGGGGACAGGGGCCCCATCTCCCCTAGGGACCCCTATCTGCCCTTATATCCGACCATGATGGTGTCACCCCTATCCGTGACAGCATGCAGATTTGGGGTGCACACCGTGACCATGCACCTGTGGCCCAAAACTAGCCTACCCAGTGCACTGCAGGGCATTGGGGCAGGCTAGACAGGAGAGAGCCCGATGCGCTAGCCTGATAAGTGTCTACTGCTCTGTCCTGTTGTCACTCCACAGCAGCAGGTGGCAGGCTAGATTGGGAGATTGATTATTAAGGGGGGTGACACCATGTTTTACGCCCCAGGTGACACCAACCCTAGTGACGCCACTGCAAATCACCAATACAGAGAAGCATGGACTAACTGTATCTGTGGTGACAAAGTGACACAAACTGCACCTAGTGACAAGTGAGCCAAGCTGCATCTGGTGGCAGGCGACGGTGGCAAGTGACACGCTGCATCTGGTGGCAGACGACAGTGACAGGTGACGGTGGCAAGTGACACACTCAGGGCTCCCACTGATTTTACATTATGGTGAGCTAAACTGTTTCATTTTATATTACTATGTAATATATGAAATAATGTGCTTGGTATGGTGCCGGGATGATTGAAGCAGGTGTTTGGAGTATCTTTATTTGCTGATTGTTAAACTTTCTGGTATACACATATTGCTATTGTGGTGTAGGATCTGGACCTACTGTTCCTCCATCCCTCTTTCTTTCCTTCTTTCTCTCTCCTTCCCTCCCTATTTCTTTCCTTCTTTCTTTCTCCCTCAATCTGTCGTTCATCTCAGACTCGAACCATGCCCCTTTGAGCCACGCCCTTTAAGCCACGCCCACTATTTCGCATAAGCTGCGCCTATTTTTCGCCATGATGCGCTTCCCGCACCGCATTTTTCCACTTCGGCTATGACACACCTACACACCAATGCCCCGCCCCCCAATTATAATAAGACAATTACTAGCAAAAAAAAGCGTCCCTATGAATTTTTTGACAATGTTGGCAACTATGCAAATGGATTTGCTGCATCAATTATGTGTGTAGTTGTATACTTGAACTTACAGTTCCCACATATAAAAAATGTTAGAATAAAAACTTAATTTACCTTTATGAGCACGTTATGGGTTCTGATGTTATGGTCATAGTTTCAAATCTAGACATGGTTGCTTGGTAGTATTACAGCCTTCTTAAAGCGGTATTAAACCCAAAACCAAAAATGTAAAATGCTGCAGCTTGCCAACCATTAGATGTGATGGCTGCATCATTCTTCTTTTCTTTGACTTTTTCCTTTCTGTTTTCACCTGGTGCTCTGACCAGTAACACACCTCCTTTATTAGTGAGACACAACTTTGGAGGAATGAGGCACAGCAGATAGCACCATCTAGGGCAACCTTTCTCAACCTTTTCAACACGGAGTAACCCTTGAAATAGTTCTCCGGTCTCGGGGAACCCCTGCTAAAAATGAGAAATCTACAGGGTGGGCCATTTATATGGATACACCTTAATAAAATGGGAATGGTTGGTGATATTAACTTCCTGTTTGTGGCACATTAGTATATGTGAGGGGAGAAACTTTTCAAGATGGGTGGTGACCATGGCGGCCATTTTGAAGTGGGTTATTTTGAATCCAACTTTTGTATTTTCAATAGGAAGAGGGTCAGGTGACACATCAAACTTATTGGCAATTTCACAAGAAAAACAATGGTGTGCTTGGTTTTAACGTAACTTTATTCTTTCATGAGTTATTTACAAGTTTCTGACCACTTATAAAATGCGTTCAATGTGCTGCCCATTGTGTTGGATTGTCAATGCAACCCTCTTCTATCACTCTTCACACACTGATAGCAACACTGCAGGAGAAATGCTAGCACAGGCTTCCAGTATCCGTAGTTTCAGGTGCTGCACATCTCGTATCTTCACAGCATAGACAATTGCCTTCAGATGACCCCAAAGATAAAAGTCTAAGGGGGTCAGATCGGGAGACCTTGGGGGCCATTCAACTGGATTGGTCGTCGTGGGCCAGTTGAATGGCCCCCAAGGTCTCCCGATATATAACAAAAACACACTAGATTGGTACAGGCAAATGTAACATGATTAATAAAAAATATTGGTAACACTCCACAAATGTAATTAAATGGTAAAGGCTTCTATATAGCTCGACGCGTTTCATGGATGAGTTCAATCTTCAGGAGCAGATGCAAAATTTGATATCTATAGAAAAAAAGTTCTTATTAGAAAGTTACAATGGCACTATCCACCCAGGGGGGAGGGGAAAATATAATATATGTATATAAAGATGGAATAACCACAATCACCCCCTAATACTTAAGGGTAGACTAGACGAGTCTGGGCGACAATTCACAAGGCTAAAACTCAACTTGTATACGTTATTTGCTGTATTGTTCCTGTTTTCAGTGACATCTATTTTCCTGTGTATGCATGTCATAAAGAGATGATACAGTACATCCTCCCTGCCTAGCCATTATAACAACATTAGGTATAACACACGCATTAAGGGAAATTACACTAGCTTATATTTTATCTTGATTTTGATGTTTATATTATGATTTGTAATTGTATACGCTTGTTACTCACTGCTTCTGGTAATAGCATCACAAGAGAAAACCGCAAATGAAGAATGATCAAACAAAGACAAAAATTCCAAAAAAATAAAAATGAGAATAAAACCTGCAATCCATAACATCTAAACGTCTCCACATTATCATCTAGTGATCATGTGTTTGCAGTAATACATTTTAAAGCTGAACTCCAAGAATTCAGTCAGCCTGTAAAATGTGCTGGCATACTAGAAGTTAAAGTGGTTGTAAAGTCAGAAGGTTTTTTTTTTTTCATCTTGATGCTTTCTATGCATTAACCCTTTCATGCCTAAGCCTTTTTCTGGCATTTGTTGCTTACAAGTTAAAATCTGTATTTTTTACTAGAAAATTACTTAGAATTACTTAAAACCACAAACATTATATATATATATATATATATATATAATATATTTATATTTTAGCAGAGACCCTAGAGAATAAAATGGCAGTCATTGCAATATTATATGTCACACGGTATTTGCGCAGCAGTCTTTCAAATGCAATTTTTTTGGAAAAAAGACACTTGAACTCATGAATTAAAAAAAAAAACAGTAAAGTTAGCCGATTTTTTTTGTATAATGTGCAAGATGATGTTACGCCGAGTAAATAGATACCTAACATGTCATGCTTTCAAATTGTAAAAAATCTTGTGCCTTTACAACCACTTTAAGTACACTGTAGGCTCAATTCACAAGTGACATAAGGGGAAAAAAGAAATGGGACTTTGTGTGAAGCATGCGACTGATAAGGTAACATGAACAAGGAGTATCTGGCAAGTATAACGTATCTAGTAAATATCACATCATGACATATATCATAGCATACAAAAGTTACATGCTCGTGGAATGACGACAAACTACGGTACCTAACCACTTGTCGTTCGTGCTCATTATCGCAAACCGCCGTCACCTGACACCTGACGTTGGCTGCAATAACTAGTATTGTGAGCGTGCGCTCGCTGCCGGAGGCGCGCTCGCGAGCTCACTGTGTTCCGGGGGGGGGCCAGGGAGTGGGTAGGGCAGACTTGATCTCCGCCGGCTACCCGCGATGGCCCCCCCGCAGTGAGAGAACGGAGGTCCGTGTATGTAAACACAGGTCTCCATTCTGACAGAGGGGGAAAGGCTGTGATTACAGGCTTCCTGTATATGGAAGCCGTGATCACTCCCCTTCCCCAGCCAGCCCAGCCCCCATACAGTTAGAACACACTGAGGGAACACAGTTAACCCTTAGAGTGCCCCCTCCAGGTTAACCCCTTCACTGCCAATGGCATTTACAGAGTAATCAGTGCATTTTTATAGCACTGATCGTGTATAAATGCCAGTGGTCCCAAAAAAGTGTCAAAATGGTCCGACATGTCCGCTGCAATATCGCAGTAGCGCTAAAAATTGCAGATCGCCGCTATTACTAGTAAAATATAAAAGAAAAAGACATTAATTCTCATCATTCGTAAACGCGGCAACTTTTGCGCAGACCAATCAATAAACGGCGATTGCGATTTTTTTTACCAAAAATATGAGGAAGAATATAAATCGCCCAAAACTGATGAAGAAAAATGTTTTTTTATATTTTTTTTGGATTTGTATTTTATCAAAAAGTAATAAAAATTGGGGTTTTTTTGCAAAATTGTCGCTCTTTTTTTGTTTATAGCGGCAATCATAAATGACGCAGAGTTGATCAAATACCACCAAAAGAAAGCTCTATTTGTTGGAAAAAAAAGGACGCAAATTTCATTTGGGTACAACGTTGCATGACTGAGCAATTGTCAGTTAAAGTGATGCAGTGCCGAATCACAAAAAGTGTTCTGGTCATAAAGGGTGAAATCCTTCCGGGGCTGAAGGGGTTAAAAATCTCCATAGGCAACGCTATAAAAATTTCTACAGATTACCAGTTTAGAGTTACAGAGGGGGTCTTGCACTATAATTATTGCTCTTGCTCTAACATTTGCGGTGATACCTCACACGTGTGGTTAGAATACCGTTTACACTTGTGGGCGCGACTTACGTATACGTAGCTTCTGCGTGCAAGCACAGAGGAATGGAGTGCTTTAACTTTTTTTTCTGATTTATTTTATTTAATTTTTTTATGTTTACACTGTCTCTTTAAAAGAAAAAATTCTCATCACTTTTATTGCTGCCACAAGGAATGTAAATATCCTTTGTGACAGTAATAGGCAGTGACAGCTACTCTTTATGGAGGGATCTGGGGTCTAAAAGACCCCAAATCCCTCCTTTGCACTTAAAAGCATTCAAATAGCCAAGTTTGGCTGTTTTGAATTCTGCCATTTTTTTAAAATTTTGGCTCCGGTAAACCGGAAGTGATGTCATGACATCGTTTCTGGATTACTAGAGCCGAGACCCGATCGAAGCAGATTACAGCTTCATTCGGGTCTTCGGCCAGCTGGCGGACATGTCGGCTGGTCGCCCGGGCTTTCCTTTGGGACAGGAGAGCCCAGGAGAGTCGCGGATGGCGGCTGGAGGAATGGGACATCCCCTCCCGCACCTTGGTATAACAGCCACATGGCTTTTAGCCGCATCGGTTGTAACCGTAAGAAAACCAACAGTTTGCTCATAAAAAACGGTACTGGGGTGATGGATGCAGCTGCATGCATCACCCCGGTAAAACCCGTTCAAGCCGAGGCCTCATATTTGCATACGGTCAGTTTGAAGGGGTTGTTGCAAAAACCTTCTGTGTGCAGCAGCCGCCTCTGCACCCCCTAATACTTACCTGAGCCCTCTCTCTATCCAGCGATGTAAACGAGTGCCTGGCCGTCCGGGACTCTCCCTCCTGATTGGCTCCCACTGCTGTCAATCAAAGTCAGTTAGCCAATCAGGAGATAGAGGGAGTGGGGCTGAACCAGGGCTCCGTGTCTGAATGGACACAGGGAGCTGTGACTTGGCTCGGGTGCCCCCATAGCAAGCTACTTGCTTTGGGGGCACTCAACAGGAGGGAGGGGCCAGAGGAGCCAAAGACAGACCCGAGAAGATGAGGATCTGGCCTGCTCTGTGCAAAACCACTGCATTGAGGTAAATATAACATGTTTATTATTTTTATAGGAAAAAAAAATTAACTTTACAATCAATTTAAGTCCAATGAGGTGCAAGCCACCTAGTGGACTTATCTCTTTAATTTACTTTTGACAGTTTTATGGAGCTCCGGGAGCACGCTTCAGAAGCTTTGACAGAAGAGCCGCTGCTTCCCCACTCGTGCCAATTGACAATAGCCTTTGTATCTTGTGAATGGGTTGACATAGCATGAAATGCTCTGTAACTGGGCAGGAGGAGGGGAAGGACGAGTATAGCAGCTGTATGCAACTCTGCAGCTGCAGGAGCTGAGACCAGAAGGTCCAGCATGGGAGCGCTGGAAGTATAGCAATAGCTATGCTCCTGACGCTCCTTAAAAAACGTCAAAAGAGATATGTCACATAGTTACATACAGTAGTTGGTAAGGTTGAACAAAGACACCAATCCATATAGTTCAGTGTGTGTGTGTCTACATTTTCAATATCACTGTACATTTTGTTCACTAAGAAACACATCTAAAAGGATTCAACATCCTTACAGCTCTAAATGTAAAGAACTCCTTACACAGTTTAAGATTGAAGCACTTCTTCACATTTAGAATGTTTGTGTGGCCATGTGTCTTCATTATAGACCTTACATTAAATAGTTTCCTCCCAATGCTAGAGTCACCATTTAAAGATCTGCACATTTCAATCATATCCTTTCCTAAAAGTCTCTTCTTCAGGGAGAATACTTTTAATGTCTGTAGTCGTTCCTCATAACTTAGATCCTCCAGCCCCCTTATTAGCTTTGTTGTCCTTCTCTGTACTCTCTCCAGTCCAATCACGTCGTTCCTGAGGATTGATGACCTGAACTGGACCGCATACTCAAGCTGTGGCACACCAAAGTTTTGTAAAGTGCTAGAATTATAGTTTTTCTATAGATACACTACATCCACAGACCTTCTTCTATCCAAATTACAGCTCACCTCCTCCGAGAAGGTTGGTCTGGCAAGAGCAGTCTTTCATAAATCCATGTTGGTTACTACTAATGATCCTTTTTTCATCAGCAAATTCTTGGATATGGCCAACCACCCACCCCCCATCATTCCTTCTAATAGTTTACATACTACTAATGTTAAAATGACTGGTCGGTAGTTTCCAGGTATATAGTATCTCGGTCCTTTTTTGAAAATTGGTACCAATCCAGTCAATAAGCTTTCTTTTAAAATGGGAAATAATGGCCTGGCTATAACATGACAAAGTTCTTGGAGAACTCTTGGGTGTAAGCTATCTGGCCCTGGTGATTTGTTTACAATTTTCTAGTAATTTTTTGAACATTGATCTCCATCAGTCACATTTTATATGCTGTTATTAACATTACTGTCTGTTTATTATACCCATCCTTTTCCATATCCCTCCTTTTCCAGCATGCACTTTGTTGGACTTAAGCCCTAGTAATTCAGAATATTTTCCAAAGTGGCTGAATTCCTGGAGTTCAGCTTTAAAGAGTCACTGTCACTTTGCACGTTCAGGGCAAAGTGACTTTAAAAAAGGCCCACCCAATCCTCTGATGCCCACCTTGCAAGTTTTTCCTCCTTACTGCTTCCTCTGCCATAGCTTGCGAAAATACCCAATGCTTACGGTCATAGGGGTGCTTGTGGCCTCCTCCCTTGTGACAGTACATAGGTCCAGCAGCCAATCACTTATCCCACATACTGTCACATGACTGAGGGAGTGACATCATCTCTGCCCTTAGCTTTCAACACCACTAGGGATTTTAGTGCTGACTGTCACTACTAAAGCGTTCTTTGCTATATTCCTTTGCTGAGTGACTGCCTTGCTGCACAGTAACCACAGGGTCACCATTTACAGAACTCATTAATTTATTTGCTTGCATTTTTGTCAATGAATGCAAAACATACCTTATAGAACAAGGTGAGGTGACAGGGCAGTGATGTCATGAGCTCCATCTCATCCAATCAGAATGGAAGGCATTCTCTGAATGGCAACTATGCCGAGCAAGTGATTCCCTGTGGTTACTTTGCCGCAAGGCAGCTGCTTGGCACAGGACTTGGAACACAGTGAGATTCACTGCAGTAGCAGCAGCTACTACAGTGATTATCTGCTTCCAAAGGGATCGCCTAGGTATGAAATATATATATTCGCATTGGTCCAAGCTAGACCAAAAAAAGAACATATCTGAAATTTAGCTCTAAAGAGATTGTAAAAAACTCTTAACTGTGAAAAAGGGGGTATTATATTGCTCATACTCTTTCCTTTGTGCGCATGAGCAGACATTTACACACTAGCAGGCATTTCCAAGATCCCATTTTCTGATATTTGGAATGGTGATTCCAAAGATAAACACCTGTACATACTTACTCCTACAACTGCATAGCGTATGCTTTTTTTTTTCAGATCTGTGGCTTTGCTTGGAAGGTTTTGGTTTAATTTTACAGTATTAGGTAAAATGTTGGCATTTGCATGTTTTTAGGCATTTTATCAGTACAGAAGACACAGGAAGTGGCATAAGTTAGATGTTACATGTGCCTGGCAAACTAGGATCCCACTGAATGCATTAAACATCAGTGTACGGTCAACTGGATAGGTACAGAGACCTGTTTAGTCCACTTCTAATAAGTATATTACTTTCCTTTTTGTTTTTTAAATTGATTTTTAAAAAGGTTACTTCAAATATCTGGGTTAGTTTAAAATAGACTTTTGGCTGTTTTTCAAAGTAGGCGAATTTGCTTAGTTATGAAGCAACCTGGAAAACCTTGAAGAGGTATGCTAGTGTAACCTAGTAGCCATTGAGATACTAGCTAAGTTTTCTTTTCATAACATATTATTTAATAAAACCTAACTTGGCTCCTCTATTGTCTCCCACAGGAAACCCAAGGTACCCAGTTATCAGCAACACTGGAAAAGTGAGTTGGGGATGGCGTTGAACCTGGAGGACTGGCAGGCTATGACACAGGCCATTTCAAAATGCTCCAAAAATGTATTAATTCTACAAAATGCATACAAAATACTGTACTGTTGGTACTATACTCCAGCCCACCCAGCATGCATTGTTCAAATTTATCCGCCAAAGTGCTTTTGCAATGTGCCCAAACTGAAATGATTGTGCATATTTATGGGTCCTGTCCAAGATTGAGCAGACTATGAATCAGAGTCGATGCCCTACCTACTCCATATACTACTTCACTCTAACCTAAAAAAAAATTCATACAAAGCTCTTCTTCACAAACCAACTGACTCTTCTTTCAGCTTGGAACGAAAACTACGCCAACTAGCTGAGCACTGTTTAAGGCCACCAAACTGAAAATTGCAAGGGCCTGGAAATCACCTACCCTTAGCTTCAAGGCAATAAAAAAATCCTATGATCAATGACAAGCTGACAGCTATTTTGGCAGGTTCCCATGACAAATTCCTCAGAATCTGGTGCTCATGGGTGGACTGCACCCACCCATCCAGATTTGCCCATCTTCTCCTAACCATCTAATTTCTTATCCAACAAGACCACCAGGGACCATCCCTTCTAGTCTTCCTTCCCTTCTTCTCCTCTGTCTTCCCCACATTGCCCTTTCTGCATTTTCCCTGTTCTTTTCCCTTTTTGATTTGATGGTAAGGTATCTACTGGTTTAGGCAGTCCCTAACTGAACTGACCCCTCTCTTTGGAGCGGCTTTATCATCATTTGAATGCCAATGTCTTATTTGTCTTGTGTGTTTCTACTTTACTGGTTCGCACAAGACTGCCTTTTGTTTGATGTTCTGTTTTTGATCCTTCTTGTATGTCTTTAACTGAACCTCATTTGGCTGTATTTCTGATGCTTGCTATAGCCATTGTTTACATTTCACACCCTACACTCTATACAGTCTCCACTATCCATGTCTGTACAATGTGATTACAGTCAATAAATCTTTTGTTAAAGAAAATCCATCTTGGCAACATGCATTATCATAAGATAAATCTACAACTCTAGCCAGAACATTTGACAGCTGAACAAAACTCTCATGTCGCCATGATTCAGTCCACTGCTCCTATGATCTAATCTCTCTTCAATTTAACAACTAAGAAAATCAGCTTCATGTTGATAACTGTAATGCGGGGACTGAGTGGTGGGTAATTTTGCAATGGATGGCAGAAGTAATGCTTTGCAGCATAGTCTCCACAGCAATTTTGATATTCCCATTTCAAAAGGAGAACTTATAAACACTTAAAAATAGTAGCACAGATACTAAGTTGCACCAGTAATGCCTAGTTGTATAATGATTATAATTTATTCACTGCATTCAGCCATTTCGAAAATGACCAGCCTATGGGAGCTAGAGTACTTAGAAAATCTGTGACATTGGGGTTGATTTACTAAAACTGGACAGTGCAAAACCAGGAGCAGCTGTACATGGTAGCCATCCAGCTTCTAACTTCAGCTTGTTCAATTAAGTTTTGATGCAAAAAAACAAACCTGGAAGCTGGCTGACTTCTATGCATAGTTGCACCAGATTTTGAACTCCAGTTTTGGTAAATCAACCCTAGTGTGTTCATCAAGAAATGGCCACATCGATTATAGTCAAGCTACAGTCTCCTTTTTTGGTGGCCCAGTGGACCACAGGTTGATGGCAAGAGGGGAAAGAGCCAAGCTTGAGTGCCACAAAGAGATCTGGACAGCGCTTGCTGAATACAACATGCCAGATTTTCTGAGTTTTTCATACTTAAGGTATCTGCACTATCATCCCCATCCTGCTTTGATAGAGTTAAAACACCCACAGGGTAACTTTAATTTTAACAGGAATGGTCAAATACCAACAGAATATTACCCCATCCAGGCAGTTGGCACCTACATGTCCATCCAGTGACTTCTACACAGTATAAAAATATTTCTGAGCATTACTGTCAAACACGGCCAATTATGGTCTATACTCCGAGCATATGTGGAATTCAATGAATGATGGAAAACAATGAATTATATCTTTCACTACATTGCTGCCACTTTTAAACTTTCACTTTGTGGAAGTGACTCATGTAATAAGTATGACAGATGCGGATTACTCAGAACTCAGAAATTCACAAGAGAAGTGCATGCCACAATGCTCTGGTTCCTCTCCAGTATTAAATAATTTTACACACAGAATAACAGGTGTAAGACGTTGTTGGAGGTTTTTCCTTGAATAAAACAAAAGAGTGTGTAATTAGGAGTGACATTACATGCCAATATCTGGTATAATTCATAAAATGCTACAGCATGCCTCATGATTACTCACTGTGGACACACCTAAGTTTCAGGCTGAATAGTTTTGATAGACGCTATATCAATTCATTCTGCAAAGCAGCTCCCTGCGTTAGGTGAAAGTGACATATGTAATTTACCCAGTAAAGAAGTACTGGTTTATGCCGCAATAAAGGTTTTTTTGTGTTACTACTTTAACAGACTGCTTGTATGCAGAACTACTTTTGACATTTTAGAACATGATTATCTGTTCTTCCTTACTTCCTTAAGAAGATAGCAAATATAGAAAAGTCCTAACTAAAAATATGCAACAAAAAGTTGCAAAAGCCGATATATAATTACACACAGTATAATGTATTGTATAATGTATGTATACCATTATTTTGGCCTTCTCAGGCTAATTACACTAAACTACAAGGGCTTTTTCGTTTATTGCTTGTTACAATATTTAGTTGTTCTTTTGCAAATCATTAAAAAGGCCCCAATTTTAACCTCAAGGAGGAAGTATATAAATCACACCCTAGTGGTATTACAACCTAGTTAAGCTCCATACAAGCTTTCCCTCTAGGATATTGTCATTCTGAGTGTAAATACAAACACATGTGGTGGGCAAGCTCAAATGTCTCTTTCTTTTGGAAGGTAATTGAACATTTTTTGTTAGATCTCTATTTTGAATAACAATGCGATTATCAGACTGGTCAGCACTGGTAAAAATATACCCAACTAGGACTCTAATGGCACAGCCAAGAGTTGGCCTTGGACCATGGTGCATTTACCTAAACACTTTACAGACCACCCAACCCTGGGTAGTACTTTACACCTAGCTAGAGATGCCTTTCGACACACATCGGTGTCCCCGGCCTCCTCCCCACTGGTCCTGATTCAGGGTAACTCAGAATTCGAGCCCGGCCCCCGGGGCCCGCGCTTCCAGCGGCTGGCTGAGAGTGGGTGGCTATACCTTTGCGACTACATGGGGACAGATGGGCACCTTTTCCCACCCACTGGGGCCGCCACCACGGACCCGCCACTGGATTGCTGGAGTGGCCTACAGCTCCACACTTTTCTACACAGGCAATCACGGACGACGGGTATTTGCCGACAGCTGACAGAGCTGGAGTGTACCTGCCATCGATGTGAGCCGGTCCGACACAGCCTGTCGACAATATACGCCTCATTGATGCACCCGGGTGAAGACTTTTTCCCTCCCTACCTCTCAAAATGTGAAACATAACTGAATATGCACTTTACCGAATCCCAGAGGGGGAAGATTCTCCACTTTGCCAAGAAATCCTCCATAGCGACTAGAATTCAGGAGACATGCTATAAAATCCTAACCCACTGGTATAGAGTCCCCATCATTTCCACCGTTCCTCTTCCCAAGTTTCTAATCTATGTTGGAGGTGTGGCACCGCGGAGGGCACAATGCTCCACATTTTCTAGGCATGCCCAAAGCTTGGACCATTCTGGAGAGAAGTAGCACATACCATTAAGCACCTGACAAATGTAGACGTGGAAGGGGATCCTGCTGCCTGCCTGCCTGCCTGCTCCATCTGCCACCACGGCCAATCAGGAAATATAAGACCTCTCTTACAATCCAGCTATTGAATGCAGCTAAAGCCTGCATACCACTTTGCTGGAGATCAGAGACACCCCCCTCTAAAGCTTTTTGGTTTGCAAAAATGAATGAGCTAAGGGATATGGAGGACCTCACTGCAACCCTATATGGTCGGGAGGAAATCTTCCGTGAGACCTGGAGACCTTTGAACTATTTTGTCTTTACAGACCCTTACCTGCGTGAGGTGTCGTAGTGTGGCCAACCTCTCAGGCCTGATGTGGTATGCCCAGGCGGGAGACATTAAAAGTTTTCTATCTCTTGTCCTCTTCCTTTCTTGTACCCATCTTTCTTTTTGTCCAATCAACCCCGCTCTAGGGGACTCCCCCCTGCAATCCCTTTCCCTCATCTGCCCCCTATGCCCCTTTGTCCCTAGATTTCTGTTTTTTTTTTAAGGAATATCATATGTTAGCAGTCAGCTTTCCCACTTCACCATCCCTAACCGTTAGTCCATCTTTGATACATAAGGCCGTCAGGATACTATGCATCCCGACAAGTTACGATCATTTGCATATGAAACAATCTGCCTTTGAGGATTTTGTGTGTGGGTCCCCTCCATGATTGCTTAAATACTTCTATAACTCTGCCTACCACCAACAAATGCTATGAATGTGTAATTTTGCATATATCTAATTGAACTTTTCAGTGCTAGGCTAGTTGACTGGCAATCCCCTCTATGTGACCCCTTTCTTGTTTATTTGCTTCATCCTATGTATTACACTTTATACTGTGATTGTAAACTGTAACCTTTCTGAAAATAAAGGAATTACAAAAAAAATATATACCCAAATAAACCGTCTCAATCTAAAAAAGAAATTGTATCTTTTTATAGTAGTTTTTATAGTAGCTGTCGCCAAATGGACCATTGCAAAACAATGGTGATGACCAGATCTACATTTTAATATGGTCCACAAAAAAGCTGAGACATCTATATGAATGATCAAATCCTTTGGAGATGGCCCAGCTGTAATCTTATGCAGGGTTGTCAGATGTAATCAAGTGTTAAAGTAGAAGGTCACCCTAAAACTAAAATCTGTAAATCTACAGTCATCCACAATCTAAGATTAACCTAGCTAGCCCTGTGGCTATTATTCTTCTCCTGGACGTTAATCCTGCAAAAAAGTTGGTGTAGAACAACTGGATGAAACGATCCTCTAGGGCATCGTCTGGCCGGGATAAGAAGCTCCATTTCCTGCAGTTCCTGCTAGGCCTGAGCGCCGTGCCACAAGGAAGCACAGCATGATGACACAGATGGAGCCGCCGGAGCAAGATGACTCTCCCCACCCAAGCTTTGTGGCTGACATAATGTCTGTAATTGCCCTGTGCCAATCCACGCTCACTACAGAGATCGAGGCAATACAGCTGGACATGGGTATCATGAGGCAGGACATAGACAAGCTCTGCTCCCGCGTAATTGAGACGGAGCAGTGTGTAGGCCTCACAGAGGACACCACCGCAGAGCATTCCTCCACTATCTGCACACTACAGATCAAAATGAAAGCCATGGAATACAAAATTGATGATGCCAAAAATCGAAACAGGAGGAACAATCTCCGCATCCTGGGCATGGTTGAAGGTGTGGAAGGTAATAATCCTACTGTTTTTGTGGAAAACCTGCAACGTGACCTACTACCAAATGCCAATTTTTCTCCTTACTATGCTGTGGAAAGGGCACACCGAGTACCAGTCGGTGTCCCCCCATGCACCCTCATATTTCGTCTTTTATACTTTAGAGATAGAGTTGAGGTGCTTTCCACTGCCAGGGTGCAAGGAGAGGTGCGTTATGAAAATGGCAAGCTGCTCATTTTTCCTGACTACTCCATAGAGACACAGAAGCTCAGGAAATCATTTGACCAAGTAAAGGCTGCACTGAGGGCCCGCAACATCAAATACAGTGTCCTGTTTCCTGCCCGTCTGCAAGTTAGGGATGGAGAAACAACGTGCTTCTTCCTCTCACCTCATGAAGCCTCAGCCTGGATGGACACCCTACCACCACATCGTTGACCTAGGTTGCAGCTGCCCCCCTTTCTTTCCCTCCTACCTATCTTATGGAGGTACCGTTTGCTGCAATGGGGAGACCTGTTCTTATTTTATTTGAAGCTATATTTTTGGTTACTGGGGGACTACCTTTCCCCACAATGTTTGCACCATTGTGTTAACTAGTACATTGAGATACCAGTTTAAGCTTTGTGTCCTTGCTTGCAGGAGTCTTTAGTATGGATGCAAGCCACTATATCTCCCTAGTGGAGATATATTTCATTAGTTACATGCATTGGATGCCCTGGTATCCCACTGGCTTCAGAATTGCCTTTTATTGGGAATAACCAAGAGAACAGTTATTGCATTAGTATTCGGATACAGTGTACAAATGATTTGCCAGCAACTCTAAAGTGCTAAAGGTGTACCTATACGTGGCTTAACACATCTGGCACACGTTCTCCTTAACTGACTATTGTTTAGTGGTCTCATGCTCTCCATAATTGGGATGGGGATGCGGGGTGGGGGGGCGGGGTGTTTTGTTTCATGGTTACAGGGGGATAGGAGGTTTATTGCTGCTGTTTGGTAGTTTCAATCTTTCCCCTCTAGGTTCTTTGGTGCTCTACCCTTTCAAATATGCACAGGAGGCTAAGGCAGCTGAACTGGAGGCGAAATATATTTCTTCCCCCACCTCGGACAAGTGCCTGGCATGTTGCTCTGAGACAGCTATCTTTGACTAGGGTTGATAATACTAAAAAGGCAATGTTCTACACCCAACAAAAAGTTTTTGAATATGGGGGTAAAAATGGACGATTACTGGCCTGGCTGGCCAAAAGCCAAAGTCCTACAACACACATAGCCGGCATTAGGGGGGAAAGTGGACAATTATTAACAGCCCGGATCTTATTAATAAGCAATTCATTCAGCAATTATACAAAACCAGGGTGGCTTACTCGCATGATGAATTGGCTAGATACCTAGATCTCATTGACCTACCAAAGCTAGATGAGGGAGAGAGGGAAAGATTAGATGCAGATATAACACTGGAGGAGATCCAGACGGCTATAAGGAGTCTCCAACCAGGTAAGACCCCTGGGTCAGATGGCCTACCTGTTGAATTCTACTCCATCTTTGTAGACCTAATAGCCCCCAAATTTACCAAATTATTTGCCGGACTCCCCAAATCTATGGAAGAGGCAGTTATTGTGCTTGTCCCCAAGCCCGACAAGGATGCTCAGGAATGTGCATCCTATAGACCCATCTCACTTATAAATGTGGATGCCAAAATATTAGCGAAAGTTCTGGCTACTAGAGTGGCCTCTGTCATCAAGGACTTAATCCACTCTGACTAAACAGGGTTTATGCCGGGTAAGGGAACGGACGTCAATCTGAGGCGCCTTTTTCTTAATCTCTCGATACCACATGAAAGCCAGGGTACTAGAGTTATCGCCTCGTTAGACACTGAAAAGGAATTTGACTCGGTTGAGTGGGGCTAGTTGTGGGAGGTTTTGACAAGGTATGGATTCGGATCCAAATTTCTTCGGTGGCTCCATATTTTATATAGGGCACCTAAAGTGCGGGTCCGTACCAATGATTGGTTGTCTGATATCTTCCCGCTACTGAGGGGTACAAGACAGGGATGCCCCCTGTCCCCCTCTCTATTTGCTCTGACCTTGGAACCCCTGGTGGTTTTAATTAGAGGTTCCTCTGCAGTAAAAGGGCTGAGGGTGGGAAGGTTGGAGGATAAACTGTCCCTTGATGCTGATCATGCCTTGTTGTACTTAAATGATGCGGGACCTTCGTTATCATCAGCACTTGAAATTTTTGACATATTTGGAATGTTTTCGGGCATTCAAATTAACTGGTCAAAATCAGTCTTTTTTCTCATTGACAGCCGTACTACCGACCCTGTCCACTTCTTTCCACTACAGTGGGTTGAAGAGTTCAGATATTTGGGTATACAACTTACCAAGAACACGTTGGATTTTTTTGCCTGTAACCTCCAACCACTTTTGGCCTCACTCAAGTCGAGTTGCTCTTCTTGGTCAGCACTCCCCATAAATTTGATAGGGTGCATAAATTTGATTTAAATGATGATCCTACCAAACTTTAATTATATCTTTCGTAACTGCCCGGTTTGGATCCCCCCCTTCTTTTTTTAGAGATATGGGGCCTCCCCCCGTATAGCTAAAGCTAAGTTGTCTCTCCCTGCATGGCTAGGTGGGTTGATGCTCCCAGATTTCCGGGTGTATTTCTGGGCAGCAGTGATGGTCTCGGTCTATTGGTGGTTCCAGGGTTCTAGAACTAATGCAGCCACCTGTTTGGAGGCTGAATTCCTTGGATCCTTGATGGACCTCCGTAACCTAATATATAGGGGCCCACGGGAATATGATATTCTTCCAGGACCTACATGGGCCACATTGAGGATTTGGAGAGCTGCAACAAGAAAATTCTGTACCCCAGACAGATTGTCACCAGCTCAACCCTTATGGGTTAACCCTAGATTTCCACATTTATGCACTGTGCAGGGCCCCCATCTATGGGCATGACATGGAATCAAGACTATAGGGGACATTACGCCATCAGGTGTCATATTAAGTTTTTCCTCCCAATAATATGATGGATCCTATTGAGGAAATGATGGTTCCTGGAGACCTGACTAAGCCTCTGTCCACTCTCTATGGAGCTCTCTTATCAACAGATGTGCCTAGATTGGAAAAGCTTTGGGAGTTCTGGAAGACAGATATCCCAGCCATGGATAGGGAAGACTGGGAGGATAGCTTGGAGCAAGGGCCGAAGTTAGTAATCTCATCTAGCGATAAACTGATTCAAGTTAAGTTTCTCCATCGGGTATACTATACCTCAGTAAGGATGCACAGGATGTGTCCTGAAAGGAATCCCAATTGCCCTCGCTGTAAGACTAACATGGTTATGTCATACTGGATGAAGAGATTAATCTTAGACTTCAGATCAATTTGCCTATAACTCCATCTTTGGCCCTTCTGGGAATCTAGGATGACGAACATCGAACCCATCACTCTAAGTTACTCATAACCTACCTCCTGTTCTATGCCAAAAAAGAAATACTGCTGAAATGGTTATCCCTAGACAAACCTGAAGTATCTGCTTGGCTATGGTAAACTCTGTTCTCCCCTTATATAAAATGACATATTCTAATAGGGGATGCCATTGAAAATATGAAAACGTGTGGTCCTCATGAACGCTGACTTAGACCCAGGTTGTAGGCAATTATGAGTATAGTCAATGTAGGATACCCCTTCTTTTCATCTACTAATTCGACTGCAACATCAATATATCTGTGTCATTTGTTTGAAAAATCCCCTATTCAAATGTTTTACTGTGAATGTAAATGTGTAGGTTCTTGATTTATGCTCCTTGGCATAAGTATGGATGTAAACATCTGTATACATTGTACATTTGAAATATGTCTAATAAAGTACCACTGTTTGTTAAAAAAACCTAGCTAGCCCTGTAAAGGATAAATTGCTATACGCTTGAAGCCACTCTGGTCCGGTCTCCAGGGGTAGAAGCCCTGTCCAGGATGACAGCCAACAACAGTTGTGCAATGCCTGGGAAGTGACGTCACCCAGAGAGTTACTATGGGGCTTCCGTTGTCGGCTGCCTCCTCTGCATCCGCCTCCACAGAGAAGCCATCGCTGACAGCTCAGTGCGAGACCGGACTGGATCTGCTTCAAAGAGGGTATGTATAGAGCTTTCTTCTTTACAGGGCTATATAGGTTAGATTGTGGATGCAAGTAGATTTACAGATTTTAGTTTTAGGGTGAACTTCTACTTTAACTCTTGATTAGATCTGACAACCTTGGAAGAGATTCCAGCTGAAGCATCTCCAAACTTGCTTATTCCTGACTGAGCCTAAGTTCAAACTATTGGGTGCCAGACATGTGAGACAAACATGCTGCTGTTTAGCAGACATCCAAGGGTGCCATTAATTCTTAACAGCACCCCCACCCTTCGGCAAAACACCTGTGTCTTCTCGCATGCAAAACCGCATGGTGCCGCAGCACCATGCAACTCTGTGAGGCATGATTCTCCAAAAGGTTCTGAGACGTCTTTCTCCACGTTTCTGCGGATAGGGCAGCCCATTGAAATGAATAAGTTGCCCTACCAGCAGAACGAAGCATGCACAAGTGGCAACCCGGCCTGAAACCTGTGAAGCCCACGTATACAATGTATCTAGATTTGGGGGTGGGGGGGACAATATGACAAGAGATCATATATTATGCATAGTAAATTGTCCTTCTATATAATAAGTTTTGAGAATCATGAGGGTTTTAGGATGTATGAATCAAAAGTCTCTTATGTATGTATCAAACTAAGTTGTCTGTACTATACTGCCACTGTTAGGAAACAACCGTTGCCCCTGGAAGTCGGGTCTGGAAGCCTGTGCGCGGGCGCATGTAGCTGTGCGTGCGCCTGTGCACATGTGCGCGTGCCTGTGCGTGCGCATATGCGCCGGCATTGGTGCCCAAAAGGCCTATTTAAGTGGAGAGCACCCTGAAACCAGTGCTGTCTGTTCTACAGCATCTAGTGTACCTGTGAGCCCCAGCTCTGTTCCTGTTTACTTATTCCTGTTTCCTGAAGACCCGGCTTGACCTGACCTGTTTGATATCTGCCTGCTACCCACGACCATTCTCCTGCCTCATCCCTTGTACCTCCGCTGCCTGCCTGATTGTGAACTCTGCTTGGACCTGACCATTCTTCTGCCTACTCCTTTGTAACACACCGCCAGCCAGTTGCTGACCCAGCCTGTACCACCTTCCTTCATATCTGCACGAGCCACTCTGGGACCTCTCACACCATCATCAGTGACAATCCAGCCCTCGTGCCATCCTGCACTCTCGGACCACCTGTTTGCTCTACCAGGGGTCCCCGAATCGGATGCGCAAGAGTGGTTGTTCCCTGCATAAGACAGACTCCACCACCAGGTGCGTAACAGAAATGGATAGCCATGACCGAGTCTGAGCAGGGAACCCACTCTCCTATGGATGATCTGTGTGCTCACCTCGCTGGTCTCACTCAAGCTGTAAAAAACCTGCAAGAAGGCTATACCCAGTTGGAAGAGCAGGTACAGGAACTCGCAGCGCCTATAGCCCCAGGGGCTGGTCAATCCACATCCCTCACCATTGTTGCTCTGCCATTGGTACCCAAGGTCCCCCTGCCAGACAAGTTCTGGGCCTTTTGAAATTCCTGTGAGCTGTACTTTGGCCTCCAACCACGTACCTTCTCTCTCGAGGCCACCAAGATAGGGCTTGTCATCTCCTTACTTCAGGATGAACCCCAGTCAAGGGCCCACTGGCTATGGAAGCAGAGAGCCCCGGAAGTCTCCACATTGGCTCTATTTTTTCAAGCCATAGCTCGACTTTATGAGGACCCCCACCAGGCCACCACAGCGAAGGCTACCTTACATGCTCTCCAACAGGGTCGCCGCGCTGCAGAAGACTATGTAGCAGAGTTCCGGTGCTGGAGCGAAGATACAGCATGGAACGATGCCACACTGTGTTATCAGTTTTGCCTCAGTCTGTCAGAACCTCTTAAAGATGAGCTGGCCCGAGTGGGGGTGCCCCAAACCCTTGATGCACTCATCACCCTGGCCATCCAAATTGAACAGCGTCTTCGGGAACGCTGCGCCGAAAGATCTTTGGGACCCCTGCGTCCCACTTGGATGCTCCCACGGGTTCCCAGCTACCCGAATCCTGCTCCTTTCGCTCCAGTGACCACCTCCACTTCCTCTCCCCCGGACCTCTCTGAGCCTATGCAGATAGGGCTCCTATGTCCGTCTCTCACCACTGAGGAAAGACAACGCTTCTCCCAGAACTTGTGCCTCTATTGTGGAGAACTGGGACACGTAGTCAGAGTCTGCCCCTCCAAGCGCGGTAAGTGTCCTTCTACCACCAGGGATGAAATGCCTATCAAGCAGGGTCATGCTCCTCCCCTTTTTCTTTCCCTCTCTCTGCAGCTTCCCGGAGGGAATATCAGGGTCCCAGCAATCATTGACTCCGGTGCTTGCAGTTGCTTCCTGGATCAAGCCTTCGCAGCACTGCACCAATACCCTCTGCAACCAAAGACCCACAAAATGATCATCCGCCTGGCCGACGGATCCATCATTAAGTCCGGTACAGTCACCCAACCCCTCACAGGCCCTATGACTGCCCCATCAAACTCTTGCCTGGGGCAGAAGTACCTTTCGGAAGGATCTACCCACTATCAGAACCTGAACTAGCGGCCCTCAAGGTCTACCTTGATGACAACCTTGAAAGGGGGTTCATCCGACCCTCCACGTCTCCTCTAGGAGCTGGAATTTTCTTTGTCGAAAAAAAGGACCACTCTTTACGGCCATGCATTGACTATAGGGAACTCCACTGGATTACGGTTAAGAACCGTTATCCTCTGCCTCTAGTCCCGGAATTATTCCAAAGATTGAGGTCGGCAACAATATGCACCAAACTTGATTTTCGCGAGGCTTACAATCTCGTCCGCATCAGAGAAGGTGACGAATGGAAAACAATGCTCCACACTTGCTTCGGACACTATGGGGTTGATTTACTAAAGCTGAAGAGTGCAAAATTTGGTGCAGTTGTGCGTGGTAGCCAATCAGCTTCTAAAATCAGCTTGTTCAATTAAGGTTTGACAATAAAACCTGAAAGCTGATTGGTTTCTCTGCAGAGCTGCATCAGATTTTGCACTCTCCAGCTTTAGTAAATCAACCTGTACGAGTATTTAGTCATGCCCTTTGGACTGTGTAATGCCCCCGCAACCTTCCAGCAGTTTGTAAATTATATATTCTGGGACTATTTAGACCCCTTTGTCATAATCTATCTGGATGACATTTTAATCTTTTCTTCCTCCCTTGAGGAGCACCGCAGCCACGTCAATAAAGTCTTAAGTTGCCTTTGGCAACATGGGCTATATGCCAAGGCGGAGAAATGTGCTTTTGATCAACCCAGCACCAATTCCTTGGACTTGTTATTTCTGTCACAGGCATCAACATGGATCCTCAAAAAGTTTTGACCATTCTGGACTGGCCAGCACCAACAGACAGGAAAGTGGTCCAACGATTTGTGGGTTTTGCTAACTTTTACAGGAAATTTATTAAAGGCTTTTCTGCTATCATCACCCCGATCACACAGCTGATGAAGCAGAACTCGGTTCTGTTGGTCCACCGAAGCCCAAGCTGCCTTCCAGACACTCAAATCCTTGTTCACTTCTGCACCCATTCTGAAGCATCCTAACCCTGCCTTGCCCTACGTCCTGGAAGTGGACGCTTCAGAGACTGCAATGGGAGCTGTTCTTTCCCAGCGACAAACCACCAACGCCTTGCTCCACCCAGTAGCTTTCTTCTCTCGCAAGTTGTCCGCACCCAAGAAGAATTATGATGTGGGAGACAGGGAGCTATTGACCATCAAATTGGCCTTGGAAGAATGGCGGTACTTGCTTGAAGGGGCCATGCACCCCATCCTTATATATACTGATCACAAAAACCTGGAGTACCTGAGGACGGCCAAAAGACTGAGCCCCCGACAGGCCCGCTGGGTGCTCTTCTTTTCCAGGTTTCAGTTCCATCTGACATACAGGCCGGGATTGAAGAACATAAACCCAGACGCTCTCTCCAGGATGTTCTCGGGGTCGGGAGACACCATTCCGCCCGACACAATACTTCCCTCGAAAAACTTCCTACTCACCCAGGAAGATTTGTTGTCACAGATCAGACGGGTCCTGGCCAGCTCCTCTGGTCCTTGTGATTCCACTGCTTTTAAAGGATGGGCTATGGTGGTTCGGCCACAAGATCTTCATCCCAGCAGGCCAATGCCTAAGGGCTTTAGGATTCTGCCATGACCACAAGTTGGCCAGGCATTTCGGGGCTCAAAAGACAGCCGAATTGCTTTCCCGTTCCTTTTGGTGGCCGAGAGTTGAGGAGGATTGTAGGAGGTATGTCAGCTCTTGCCCAATTTGTGCCCGAAACAAGACGGACAAAGCTAAAGCTTGGGGCCTCTTGAACCCGCTCCCTGTATCTGAACGTTCGTGGTCTCAGTTAGCCATGGACTTTATCGTGGAGCTGCCCCCTTCTGAGGTATACTCTACCATTTTCATGGTCGTTGACTGCATGACCAAAATGGCTCATTTTCTGCCAATGAAGGGCACTCCCACAGCTGCCCAAACTGCAGACATCTTCATTAAAGAAATAGTCCGGCTTCATGGAGTCCCCAGCAATATTGTGTCAGATCGTGGGGTCCAATTCACATCCAGATTCTGGAAGGCCCTGTGCTCAGCATTAGAAACTGAATTATCCTTCACATTGCTTACCACCCCCACACCAACGGCCAAACAGAGAGACCAGTACCTTTGCTGCTTTTCTTTGTTCTCTCAGAACGACTGGGTTGCACTGTTGCCACTGGCCGAGTTTGCGTACAATAACACCATCCACTCGGCCACCAAGCAGTTCCCATTCTGGGCTAACTATGGGTTCCATCCCACGTTCCTCCCTGACCTGACCCCTGAAAGCATGGTTCCAGCGGCAGAGGAAGTCACAAGTTTCTTTGAAACAAACAAACTTTTGCAGGACACCCTGTCTAGGACTCAGGAATGGAACAAGGAGGCCTTTGACAAGATAAGATGGGGGGAATTGGAACTACAGCTGGGCAACCGAGTCTGGCTTGCCACCAGGAACCTGAAATTGGCTTGCCCCTCAAAAAAGTTGGGACCTAGGTTCATTGGACCATTCCCGTTTAAGAGGAAGATTAAGGGTTCAGGAGAACTGGAATCATGGCTTTCGGTGACAAAACTAACAGAGCTGTGGCGGTGGAAGCATCCCAGGGAGAGGGGTTACTCCCACTTATCAGTATCTCATCGTTCCTCAGCTAGAATAGACCTGGTCTTGGGTAGCGAGGATATGATGCCATGGGTCCAAGACGTAGAATATTTAGCGGGAGGAGTATCCTACCATACCCCGGCCTTGCTCACCTTATCAGTGGGGAGGGGAGGGAGGAATGGTTGGAAGATCTCATCAGAATGGATACAAAATGAGACAGTCCAAACTCGCCTACATAAGGCAGTCTCAACATATTGGGAGACCAACGAGGACTCGGCCTCCTCAGGCACGCTTTGGGATGCCTTTAAGGCAGTGGTAAGGGGCGAGTGTATATCTGCCATTAAAGAGGCGAGGAGAGAACAGGGGAGCGAACTCCAACTATTAAGGGAGAGAGAGGAAAGGAGGGCGAGGAAGTATGCAGCTGACCCTAACTCAGAATCATACACGGCCCTGCAGGAAGCAAAAAGGAAGCTATCGCTGCATTTATCAGATATGGCGCATGTAGAATTGAAAGGCAGGGCCCACTCTTTATTTATGGAGGGCGACAAGAATGGCAAGCTTCTGGCCAGGCTGGTCGCGGATACTCACGCCACCCTCAGCATCCCGGTCATAAAGAATGGGATGGGAGAGCTAATTACCAACCCAGCAGGTATTATGGAGGTTTTCTCTGAATTCTTTGGACACCTTTATGCCCCCATCCCACCATATGACGTAGCGGTTTTAGAATCCAGGTTGGATAGCTTAAACATCCCTCAACTTACGGTGGATGAAAGGGAGGCCATGGATGCCCCACTGACACTTAAAGAAATAGAGACAGCCATCTATTCCTTCCCTCCCAATAAAGCTCCGGGACCCGACGGTCTCCCTATTGATTTCTACAAGTTGCACATAGAGCAGGTGGCCCCTAGAATAAAATGGCTCTTTGACCAATGTTTTGAAGATGGTAACCTTCCCCTCTCCATGATGGTGGCATATATGGTATTACTATTGAAACCTGGAAAGGACCCGTTGGTCTGCTCATCTTATCGCCCAATTGCCCTCCTGAACACGGATCTAAAGATCCTGACTAAGGTCCTGTCTGTTAGGCTGGCAGGAACCATATCCTCCCTGGTCAGTTTAGATCAGACGGGGTTTATCCCAGGTAAGTCCACAGACACGAACTTACGCAGACTGTTCACTCACCTCCAGCTCCCTCCACCGGATCCGCCAACTAGAATCGTGGTCTCCATTGATATTGAGAAGGCCTTCGATTCGGTGGATTGGGGCTATATGGGCAGGGTCTTGGAATGCATGGGCTTTGGTTCCTTTATGGTGCCCCTGGGACAGCGATTAGGTTGGGAAATGCAGTCTCCCCATTCTTTGACATAGGAAGTGGGACCAGACAGGGTTGCCCTCTGTCCCCCTTCCTATTCGCATTAGTAATGGAGCCAACAGCGATAGCACTCAGGTCATCCCCAGATATCCAGGCCATTAAAGTTGGGACCATAAGGGAGTGTCTAGCATTATATGCAGATGACCTGCTGCTGTTCCTGGGGGACCCGGTTGACTCCCTGCGCAATGCACTTGTGAGTATCAGGGCTTTGCAGGAACCTCAGGGACAGGGGGGTCTTGCGTTCCCGGATTTTAAAAAATATTATCTGGCAGGGCAGATGGTGTTTGTTCACAGATGGCTGGGTGTGGATTGCGATGATGCCGCCACGGTTCTGGAAGCGGCTCACCTCGGCTCATATGAGTCCTTAAGACTCGCAATATACAGGGGGACTAGATCGTTGCTTCCCCTCACGGGATCTATGAAGGCAACAATCAGAGCATGGGGAGAGGCACTGAAGTTGGCCTGCCCATCATATACAGGGATATCCCCCTTGGCCCCACTCTGGCTTAACCCAAATCTTCCACATCTCCTTACATTCCAGGACCCAATGACATGGGCGATTAGGGGGATCAAAACACTAGGCGATGTAACAATGTACGGTGAACTGTTGACTTTTGACCAACTGAAGGCTAGACATGACCTTACAAACAAGTATTTTTTCCGTTATTTACAACTGAGACATGCCATCCAGAGCCAGTTTAGAAATGTGAGAGTGGAGACACTGCCATCTGCTCTTGAGGACACTTTGACAAAGGAGGAACTCCCTAAGACCCTATCAGTGGTGTACAAGAAATTGTTTGTGAGTAGCCCAGCGTCAGTTGTTAGGTGCAGGACAAAATGGGAGGGGGAAGTACCGGATATCCAGGGGGAAGATTGGGAGGAACTATGGGTTAGGCCATTTGGACACTTAGTCTCTGCTAGAGATAAACTGATTCAGTTTAAATTTCTCCACCGAGTCTACTACACGCCAGCTAGGTTGGCAGCCATATATCAGGGGGCATCGGCATCCTGTTGGCGATGCTCTGTGACACCGGCTACGGCACTACACATATTCTGGGAATGTGAACGAATCCGGCTCTTTTGGGATGAGGTGACTGCCTTTATCGAGGAAATTTTGTTTATAACCATACCTAAAACTGTTAAGATTTGTTTGTTGGGATTAGTGGAAGAAGTGGTTCCCTCCAGAGCCCATAGAATGCTCCTTACTATCCTGCTTTTCTATAGCAAAAAGGCAATATTACTACACTGGAAGAAACAGGAGGCACCTAGCCTGGGCTTTTGGAAAAAAATAGTAAACACAATGCTACCATACTACAAAGCAACCTACAAAGCAAGGGAATGCTTCAAAAAATTTGATAAGGTCTGGGGAGCTTGGTGTGACACTAGTTCCTCAGTTCATTAAGGGCGGAGGCAGATAGGTAAACTGGAATCCTAAGGGAGAGGGGAGAGAAGTGTGATGGGGGTGACCCCTAACATATTGTAGGATGTCCCAGGAGAGACCAGGGCATCTGTACCCTAGTTATGACTCACAGTGAGATAGTATACTGAAGAAGAGGTAATAAACCAGCTATGCATTATATAAGGGATGGGGGGGAGGGATGCTGAGCACGGGAGTTGGGGGGGAGGGGGGAACTGTTCGGGGTTTTTTGGTACGCTAGTTAGTACACCTATGTCTAGATGGCAGCTGTGCTATGGACCTGGTTGGTCCGTGAGGGGCCCGGTTGGATGGGTCCCTCACAAGGAATTGTATGTATGTTTTCTATGTATGTTGATAAAACCTTCAATAAAAATAAATTGTAAAAAAAAAAAAGAGGAAGATTAATAGGGTGGCATTTGAGCTGGATCTTCCCCCTTCATTACGTACCCACCCGGTCTTCCATACATCCCTCATCCCTGTTAAAACCGGTTGCCACAGATCCCTTTCCGAGATGAAAGACGGATCCACCTGAACCGATTCTGGTAAACGGAGAGGAGGAGTTCGAGGTGGAAGCCATCTTGAATTGTCGGAAGAGGGCGGGGTCATTCAGTATTTGGTAAAGTGGAAGGGTTATGGGCCCGAAGAAAGTTCATGCAGCAGAATTAATTCAAGTCTTCAGAAGAAACCGCCAGGGAGTTGGCACCCGGCAAGGCATCTGGAGGCTGCCCCTTGGGGGGGCAAAGTCAGGAAACAACCGTTGCCCCTGAAAGTTGGGTCTGGAAGCCTGTGCGCGGGCACACGTAGCGTGTGTGCGTGCGGCTGTGCGCGTTTGCGCGCACCTGTGAGCATTGCGCGTTCATGTGCACGAGCATTGGTGCCCAAATGGCCCATTTAAGCGGACAGCACCCTGCAACCAGTGCTGTCCGTTCTACAGCGTCTAGTGTACCTGTGAGACCCAGCTCTGTTCCTGTTTACTTGTTCCTGTTTCCTGAAGACCCGGCTTGACCTGACCTGTTTGATATCCACCTGCACCGACCCCTGGCTACCCACGACCATTCTCCTGCCTGACCCCTGGTGGCTCCGCTGCCCACCTGATTACGAACTCTGCTTGGACCTGACCATTCTTCTGCCTAGTCCTTTGTACCGCACCTCCAGCCAGTTACCGACCCAGCCTGTACCACCTTCCTTCATATCTGCATGAGCCGCTCTGGGACCTCTCATACCATCATCAGTGACAATCCAGCCCTCGTGCCATCCTGCACTCTCAGACCACCTGTTTGCTCTACCAGGGGTCCCCGAATCAGGTGCGCAAGAGTGGTTGTTCCCTGCATAAGACAGACACCACCACCAGGTGTGTGACAGCCACTGACAAATTATGTTTGATTACTTCATTCTGTCATTGTAAAACTAACATCTCTAATCATTTTCACTAAGGGCAGATGAATCCATCTCCCTTTACTTCCTGGAAATGATCCTTTCTAGCAAAATATAAGCATGTACAATATGTACACATTAGGTAAACTAAACTGGTACTCAACTTAGGGTTTAAGATGTAATGTCCTTCTCGATTCCTTGTTCAGTCCAACTCAAAATGGCTCCAAAGTTCTCCAGCTTCTGAGAAAGAAGTGCAATAAAAATCTCACTGTTTAATAAAAATGGTAAAATAGAACAAACAGAGCAAACAAAGTCAAAATATAGCCAAGGTTCGGTAGCCAGAGCAGATGGTTGGAGCAAGCCAGCAAACAGGAATCCAGAGTCAGCAAGGTCAAACAAACAGCATGCAGGGTCAGGAGCCAGAAGGGAAGTCAGGTAAGCAGAGTCTTTAATCCAGAAACCAGAAAGAACGTCAAACACGCAAAAGTCTTTCACCTGAAAACACAGCAGAGATTATCCAGAGATGTTGACCAGGCGAAAGCATCTGAGATCTGATCCAGGAAGTTTATATAGCTAGGAGAGCTGGCTAACGAGCAGGATATGGACAACAGGTGAAACAGAGTGTAAGCTGAGACTGGCAATTAACCCTCAGCTGAGCAGCTTGCTCTGAGAAGGGAGAGCTGAGCCCAGCCCTGACAATATCACCAGTGCCTCGCTCAACCAGGAAGTGGAAAAACAGTAATTGCCACAAAAAAATTTGTTTACCTAATTTAATGTAAGATAATTTCATATCAGCATGCAGAGCTGCACGCTGATGTGATTTATAGTGAGAGAGGGGAAAAGTTTGCTTTAAAGGAGTTGTAAAGGCAGAAGGCTCTTTATCTTAATGCATTCTATGCATTAAGATAAAAAACCTTCTGTGTGTAGCAGCCTCCCCAGCACCCCCTAATTACTTACTTGAGCCCCATCTCACTCCAGCGATGTCCACGAGTGTCTTAGCTGTCCGGGACGCTCCTCCTGATTGGCTGAGACACAGCAACAGCGCCATTGGCTCCTGCGGCTGTCAATCAAAGTCAGTCAGCCAATCAGGGGAGAGGGGCATGGCCAGGTCGGGGTTCCGTGTCTGAATGGATACACGGGGCTCTGACTCTGTTTGGGTGCCACCATAGGAAGCTGTTGGCTGTGGGGGCACTCGATAGGAAGGAGGGGCCAGGAGCGGCAAAGAGAAGGATCCAGGTTGCTCTGTGTATAACCAACTGCACAGAGGTGGTAAGTATTACACGTTTGTTATTTTTTTATTTTTTTTTAAACAAGACTTTACAATCACTTTAATGCAAATGCTATACCTGTAAAAACAATTGTAACCTATGAAGCCTGCCTGATATACTCCCATGTTTACATTACTACAACCGATCTTATTTCCAGGACATGACAGATGTTAGGGGCTCTACCCCCACAGTATCACAAGAATGAGCACATTTCTTGATTGAAAAGGTGCACGTGCGCAGTATGCCCTCAACGTTGCTTGGATAGGAGAAAAAAAAGAGCTCAATGAACATGCGCAGCTTTTGACACGCAAAGCACACTTGCTCCTGCGATGTTGGGGGTGAGCTCCTAATATCTGCCATGTCCTGCAAATAAATCAGTGCATTTTAAACTACTGGGGCCCTTTGTCCTTATCTTTTACAAGAGAACTATGGCCTAAGCTTTTTTTGGCCATACTTGTTGTGGGTCACAAGAGTGCACCTACTTTTGCTCTCCTGTGACCCAGAGTCAGCTTATAGCAAGCTATTGCCCACTATTAGCTGACATGGCAGAGCTGCTATAGGCTCTGGAAGGATCCTGGCAATATTGCCAGGATCCACCCAGCTGCCTGATTGACAACTGGCCCCAGCTCTCAGTGTGCGGCTTAGAGCCGAAGCCAGCTGCGCCCACCCACTTCCAGCCCAGTGCTCCAGAAAGCACTGGAGGAGCAGAGTGGAGAGCGGTCACTGACAGTTATTGTTCTCTGCTCCAAGAAGACTGAGAACTGACTGACTGATGATGTCTTAGCAGAAGAAATACGTCAGGTCCATATTCTATCCAGGCCTGTGCATGTTCCATACCGTCTTTCTGTTGGATTTCATAACAGACTTTTTATCTCTGCTTATGATTTATCGATTAAGTGGCAATCCTATCGTGAGGTGGTGATGTGAGACCCTACAAATCATTTCCGTAATCAGTGTTTGGATTACACATGCTTTATTATCTGTGACAACCACTTTAACCTACAGGTAAGCCTAAAATAAGGCTTACCTGTAGGTGCCCTGCATATCTCCCAAACCTGCACGGTTCAGGAGATATGCAGTGTTTTGCATGTGCCGACATCATGTCGGCAAATGCGCAGTGAAGAAGCAGCCTCCTTGCCTTTTCTCCACTGACCCTGTGCCGTGACTGGTGGGGAGTGACGTCACGCGACTCTGGCCAGTCACAGAGCCGGGATCATGGCCCCGGAAGGAAGAGGGGCAGAAGATGGACGCGGCCTGGAGCGGGGACATCGCTGGACGCTGCAGTCTTCGTTTGCAGGTAAGTGGCACATAATGGGCTACTATGCGATGCATAGTGGCCCATTATGATTCTACTTTACAGGGTTATATTGAGGAAGTAAACCCAATCTGGGTTTACTTCTTCTTTAAGGACAATTATTTTTTTTTTTTCAGCAGAAACGCCTGCTTCCCATGCAGGGACCTCCTAGAATATGCACCATACAAGAATTCAGAGATAACTCATATCCTGGCTTCTCAACTGTGAGCTGTTGCATGTAAGAGCTGTGCAAGTAGATATCCTTGCTGTGCGCTCTGATATCAGGGAAGCCCTGATGGAGAACAATGCTCTGCCCTATTACACCTCAGAGGGAGAAAATAAACCTGGCGATAACTGTGTTTCTTCAATAGAAGCATGAGGTTTGCTCACCCCTGAAATCTCATTAACACTGAAGCTTTACAGTGACAAAATGTAGTAAAAGAAGCAGTTATATATATAACAGTCATGTATGCTACTGCTGCCAGATCTCTCTTCCTTTCCTTGGTTTCCCTTTAGGTTACTCATTCATGTTGGCAGAAGATTAAAACGTCAATAGGATACAAATGATTCCACTCCTGTGAGGGACGGGGTACCCTCATCAAACTGGAATGTGCTTCTTATCCAGGAGAGCAAAGGGGATTTTTACACTGGCCTATAAAAACACCACTGGAATCTGTGACAAACCACAGGACGAGGTAACAGTGTTAATATAGAAACCACAAGTCAGTTATATCATTGAAAAAACTGCAAGTGGTTTTACTTTACTTTAATCTCAACAATAATTGTGCTGGTAACAAAACCGTTTTTAGAGTATTCTAGCAAGAACTGTTCACAATGCTTTATGTGTATTATTCTGCTTTGCAGGAGGCATATAATCTATGCAGAGGATGTATAATTGTATATTTGGGCATCAAAGTCTACCTAGTGTACCCACTGGGCAAGTCCTAACATAAAGATATCTATGGTGAAACAGGTGAGTCAGCCATTGACTCATACATTTTGGTTCTTTAATAAATGATAGCACAGTTCCATAACACCTGAGTGTACTGAGTCATTTCTTTGCCTGTTAGCTGTAATTAGTGCATTAATAAAAATGTTAAAAATTGATTACCAAGTCGTGCTGGGTTGGATAAGCCTAATTTTTTGGAATAAAATCCTTATTTCCCAGGAGCAATCTTTCTCTCCTATGCACGTTATAGGCCATACGCCTACACAATTGGTTATGCGATCTCTGCTGAAGGTAAGTATAGGATCTAAATTGGCTGATCCTTCCCTACTACGGAAGTCATGTGACTAAATTCATAGGCATCTGATGAAGTGACCAGCACAGGAAGGAGCCCAAAGCAACATGTTCTCCTAGAAAGTTATTTCAACACTTTAAATAATCTTCTACTTTTCGCCCCAGGCCTAAAGAGACCCTGTCATTATGCCCATGCAGGGCAAGATGACAGAGTCTCTGGAAAAGGCATTTCCTGACCCCATATACTTTCCTTACCTGTGATCCCTTGCAGTGCTGTTGACTCTGACATTGCTGGAGAGGAACGTTGAGATCACTGCTGGCGATATTGTGACAGTGCTCAGCTGTAGCAATTGGCTGCCAGGTGCCGACACTGCCACAGGGGAGTGGATCACATACTCCTTCATACCATGAAGTTTATTGAGGTGTTGTCTGTTACGAAGGAGTAGCTGTGAAGGAACGCAGTATATGGGGTTCAGGGGATGCCCTTTCAAGAGATACTTTCACTTTGGGCATGGTGATCGGGTGGTCTTTTAGAGTTTAAGTGTATCTAAAGAAATGTTTCTTTTATTTTGTATACTGTAGGGAAGGGTTAGAACCTCTGTGTGTTTTTTTTTTGTGGTGTGTACATACTGGGGAGATTCACCCTTTGTTATTATATATATAGCGCCCCCATATTGAATAGGTGCTTAGAGAATAGATTTTTGCTAGGAGAGGCAAATTTGTTCAGGCCTGACTGATGTGCAGGCCTGAATGTTTTGATTTGGGCAGGGGAGTGGCCCAGGAAGTGCTGGAGACTGCAGAAAGGAACACCCCTTGGTTACCCCTCCCCTTTTCTTCAGAACATTCTGGAAAAGGGGATGGACAGAGGAGGTGAGGCTTTCTACAGTATGTTAAGGAGCCCTAACCAATCCCCAACCTGGATTGGCAGGGGGCAGGCCTCCTTAAATACTGTGGTCTGCGAGTGGAAGGGAGGAGAGTGTCAGGTGAAGAGCTGGAGATGCAGCAGGTGTTGCGGAGGCCCTAGGGGAGTCTGGGGGGGAAGACCTTGGGCCTGGAGGCTCGGGAAGTAGAAAGAACCTCTCTTACAACACACGGAGGAGTTCTGACCAAGGGGCAGGAGAGCAACAGAGAGGCTACAGGAAAAAGGACTCTGTAAAGGATCCACTGGTGTTGATGAGTGACACGCCCTGGGAGCTGGAGGAAGTGAACTGGAGCAGGCTGAGAGGACAGAGTGGACAGTCTGAGGAGGTCACCGGAGCCAGTCAGGGAAGTGGTTTCACTGGGCAGTGGAGTAGGCAAGAACAGCCAGGAGGGCTGAGGTGGCCTGGAAGAGGATGGGCTGGGAGCAGTAGTCCATCAACCCTAGCTAGCACAAACTTGCTCAGCTACACTTTGAGGGCCCGTGGCCCTTGCCTGTAATGGGCGGTCCGGAGGTCCTGCCAGCATAAATGCAGGCCTCCCCACATAATAGCTAGGCCGGAACCAAGTGTGTGCAGGAGGAAGGAGTGTATATACGGAGGTGTATATAGAAGGTCCCATATTTTTGATCCATTGGGCATCCAAAAGTCACCCCTACCCCATCCAAGTTTTATCCCCTAATAAAAAAGAGAAACCAAAGTACTGGCCTGTTCCGTGACTCCGGATGAAAGCAAATGTGTCATTGAGGGCAGAGTGACAGGTGGACCACAGCAACCAGCCACCCCTAAGGGGGACCTTGGCTACATATACATTATAATTTGTGTAAAACAAAAGGGCGCAAATGCCTAGTGCATTATCCACAGCCCTTTATTATAGGATTAAAAGAATACATACTCACAAAATAAAAGGTAACAGCATTGTACGTCAACCAAGGAACTGAAGCATCTAGCATGCAAAGGAACTCTTCTGGTTCAAAAGGATTTTATGATAGCAGCTGATGAGTTTCAGGGGACATGCCCCCTTTTTCAGAGCTTTGCTCAGAAGAAGGGGGCATGTCCCCTGAAACCTGTCAGCTGTTATCATGACATCCATTTGAATCAGAAGTTCCATCACAAGGTTGACGCTTTGGTTCCTTGATTGACGTACAATGCTTTTACTACCTTTTGTTTTGTGAGTATGTATTCTTTTAATCCTATAATAAAGTGCTGTAGATAATGCACTAGGCATTTGCACCCTTTTGTTCCACTATGTTTATACAGTTGCAAGATTCCCCGATCCTAAGAAGGCTGCATCAGCTCCAACATCCAGTTCAGATTGTACAACGATAGATATCACTTGTAGCAGTCTGTCCCATCTCTCTGGAATCCCGTAGCGATATGGTGTCAAGATACTTTCCTTATACAATATAATACATTTGCTCTTTTGGTATATATGACACAACAAGCATTCATGGTTTCACTTATTATTTGTTGAAATCATAATATACTACTTATACCCGGTAATGAAACTACATATGATGCAATACCTATAATCATCCTTGATTCAGAAAAAGCAGTTAAATATTTACTATTTGCTTTGTACAAGTGCAGCTGCAGAAAATAACTATACAATAGTTGTTTTTCGTGGCAAACTCAGCTCCTTGCACATGTAGGGATTAGGAATGTTTGCAATGCTGTTTTTCTGCGTTCTTGGCTTGCCCATATAGATTACTCAGTACTGCAACTGAGATGATACAAAGACCCCTTTTTTGAGAATGGATCATTTTTAACAGAGGGCTGGACTCACCCCTGGACAGTATGCCTACCGTCTTTCTATTTTTAAAAAGTTGATACTGAGTTGCAGCTTGAGTTTTTTTTCTCTTAATGGATGCACTGCATTACATCATATACTGGCTGCTCACATTCTTCTAGGGCTCTAGTTGTGAAGTCTTGGCTAAGCAAATGTTTAGGTCATTAAAATGGATATAAACCCTGATTGACATGCTTCTTGCTAAAGCACTGTTTGTAAGCAATTGCCATTTTTTTAATGAAATATTTGTTCTGCTTTGTTTGATCCTATGTTGCACTTCAGTGCTGCTGACCACCTCCAGTTTTTATTTGGAACCACTTGGTGTCTACATGCAAGCATTAAGTATTACTTTACTGAAAGCTGCAGATAGAAAGTACTGAAAATTACTTTTGTATTTACATTAACTTATTACATTTTATATGAAATTAAGGCCCTGTTCACCCCTGGGCATTTGGGATTGGCGATTCTGTCTGCGATCCCAAACGCTCCGCAAAACTGACAAATTGCACCATGTCTGTTCAGGGGCTATTCATTTTCAATGACACAATAAATCATGCTGCAAATGCGGCAAACCGCATCATGCGCTTGGCTGGTGACAAGACAAGAGATGGTGAGAGGTTGTGGACATGGTACAGGAGATGATCAGAGACTGCAGACATGATACAAGAGATGGTCAGAGGCTGCAGACATGATACAAGAGATGGTCAGAGACTGCAGACATGATACAGGAGGTGGTCAGAGACTGCAGACATGATACAAGAGATGGTCAGAGGCTGCAGACATGATACAAGAGATGGTCAGAGGCTGCAGACATGATACAAGAGATGGTCAGAGGCTGCAGACATGATACATGAGATGGTCAGAGGTTGAGGATGGTACAGGAGATGTCAAAGGATGGTCAGAGGCTGCAGACATAATACAAGAGATGATCAGAGGCTGCAGACATGATACAAGAGATGGTCAGAGGCTGCAGACATGATACATGAGATGGTCAGAGGTTGAGGATGGTACAGGAGATGTCAGAGGCTGCAGATGGTACAGGAGAGGTCAGAGGCTGGGAGATGGTACAGGAGAGGTCAGAGGAGGCAGATTGTACAGGAGAGGTCAGAGGCTCGGGGATGGTACAGGAGAGGTCAGAGACTGCGGATGGTACAGGAGAGGTCAGAGGCTGCGGATGGTACAGGAGAGGTCAGAGGCTGCGGAGTGGGATGGGTCCGGTCTTACCCAGCTGACTGTAATGAGAGACGCATGGCACTAGGGTTGCCACCTTTTCTTAAAGCCAAACCTGAACACTTTACTGGCGCACAGCATTTTTTTGTAGTATAAACTATAGACAATAGGATTGTAAAAGACCTTGGACACCTTTGGGTGGCTTAAAGAGAGAAGTAACACGGAGTGCTGTGTACGCTACAGCAGACAGATGGTGTAGCCACATTGCATTAACCATGGGAGGGGCCTAAATTAGCTCACCCTACCTACAACACCCCTTACTATCCACTGCACCCCAACCTTCAATTGACAGTCCAAAGTAGCCCATGCTACCTATAGCAACCCACACTATCCCCACCACACCAAAGTAGCCCATTCTATCAACAACACCCCAAATCAGTCCATCATATCCAAGGCACCCCAAAGTGGACCACCCTAACCACAGCACCACAGAGCCCCACACCAATGGGATGGACTGGGGAGCAGTGTGGTGGACAGGGGGACAGCAGGATGCAAAGGGGGAGCTGCAGAGTGGTCAGGGGAGCCACATAGTAGTCAGGGGGGCAGTGGGATGTACAGGGGGTCAGTAGGGGGGCAGTGAGGTGAACTGGAGAGTAGCATAGTTGATGAGGCACCGTAATTGACAGGGGGCAGCAGGGTGGACAGGGGGAAAGTGGGGTGGACAGGGGGACAGGGGGTGGATAGTGGTATGGACAGGGGAGTGGACAGATGGAGAGTGGGGTGGACAGGGGGACAGTGGGGTGGACAGGGGGACAGTGGGAGGGACAGTGGGGTGGACAGATGGACAGTGGGGAGGACAGATGGACAGTGGGGAGGACAGGTGGACAGTGGGGTGAAAAGATGGACAGTTGGAAGGACAGATGGACAGTGGGGAGGACAGATGTACAATAGGAAGGACAGGGGGACAGTGGGGTGGACAGATGGACAGTGGGGTGGACAGGGGGACAGTGGGGTGGACAAATGGACAGTGGGGTTGACGGGGGACAGTGGGGAGGACAGATGGACAGTGGGGTGGATGGGGGGACAGTGGGGAGGACAGATTAACAGTGGGGTGGACAGGGGACAGTTCGGAGGACAGATGGACAGTGGGGAGGACAGGGGGGCAGTGGAGTGGACAGATGGACAGTGGGGTGGACAGATGGACAGTAGGGTGGACAGGGGGACAGTGGGGTGGACAGGGGGACAGTGAGGAGGACATTTATATTTTCAGAATGTGCACCTCTTTGCAGTTGCGAACGTTGTTTTTGCCACGTTATACTCAGCATTCTCATTATTGGCACCAGTCTTCATATCTAGAGTTGAGCGAACCCGGACTGTAAAATTCGGGTCCGTAACAGACTTTGGGGTGTCCGTGCCCCGAACCCGATCCCGGACATTAAAAAAAAAGTCTGGGATCGGGTTCGGTATTAGGGTATTTTTGGCGCCTTTTGTATAGCTGCTGGGCAGCCATTTAACAAGCTTTTCACAAGTTTGCCCTTAGAAGCCATCACAGCCATGCCTACTAATGGCATGGCTGTGACTGGCCAGTGCATCATGTGACCCAGCCTCTATAGACTGCATTTGGGAGACCTTCATTGCGGTCCTCTGAGGGACACATTAGCGCTCAGAACCATCTTATGGTGCATTAGGGAAACATTCCTGTTGTTGCTCTGAGGGAGAGATTCTCATTCTAAAACCATCTATTACTGCATTAGGGAAACGTTCCTGTTGGTGCTCTGAGGGACAGTTTATCATCCTAAAAACAACTACAACTGCATTGGGGCCACGTTCCTGTTGGTGCTCTGAGGAACAGTTTATCGTTCTAAAAACAACTACAACCGCATTAGGGCCAGGTTCCTGTTTGTGCTCTGAGGGACAGTTTATTGTTCTAAAAACAACTACAACTGCATTAGGGCCAGGTTCCTGTTGGTGCTTTGAGGGAGAGTTTATCGTTCTAAAAACAACTACAACTGCATTAGGGCCAGGTTCCTGTTTGTGCTCTGAGGGACAGTTTATCGTTCTAAAAACAACTACAACTGCATTAGGGCCAGGTTCCTGTTGGTGCTTTGAGGGAGAGTTTATCATTGTAAAAACAACTACAGCTGCATTAGGGCCAGGTTCCTGTTGCTGCTCTGAGGGACAGTTTATCGTTCTAAAAACAACTACAACTGCATTAGGGCCAGGTTCCTGTTGGTGCTCTGAGGGACAGTTTATTGTTCTAAAAACAACTACTACTGCAACAGGGCCAGGTTCCTGTTTGTGCTCTGAGGAACAGTTTATCATTCTAAAAACAACTACAACTGCATTAGAGCCAGGTTCCTGTTTGTGCTCTGAGGTACAGTTTATTGTTCTAAACACAACTACAACTGCATTAGGGCCAGGTTCCTTTTGGTGCTCTGAGGGACAGTTTATCGTTCTAAAAACAACTACAATATCATTAGGGCCAGGTTCCTGTTTGTGCTCTGAGGGACAGTTTATCATTATAAAAACAACTACAACTGCATTAGGGCCAGGTTCCTGTTGGTGCTTTGAGGGAGAGTTTATCGTTCTAAAAACAACTACAACTGCATTAGGGCCAGGTTCCTGTTGGTGCTCTGAGGGACAGTTTATCGTTCCAAAAACAACTACAACTGCATTAGGGCCAGGTTCCTGTTGGTCCTCTGAGGGACAGTTTATCGTTCTAAAAACAACTACTACTGCAACAGGGCCAGGTTCCTGTTTGTGCTCTGAGGAACAGTTTATCGTTCTAAAAACAACTACAACTGCATTAGAGCCAGGTTCCTGTTTGTGCTCTGAGGGACAGTTTATCGTTCTAAAAACAACTACAACTGCATTAGGGCCAGGTTCCTGTTTGTACTCTGAGGGACAATTTATCGTTCTAAAAACAACTACAACTGCATTAGGGCCAGGTTCCTGTTGGTGCTCTGAGGGATAGTTTATCGTTCTAAAAACAACTACAACTGCATTAGGGCCAGGTTCCTGTTTGTGCTCTGAGGGACAGTTTATCGTTCTAAAAACAACTACAACTGCATTTGGGCCAGGTTCCTGTTGGTGCTTTGAGGGAGAGTTTATCGTTCTAAAAACAACTACAGGTGCATTAGGGCCAGGTTCCTGTTGGTGCTCTGAGGGACAGTTTATCATTCTAAAAACAACTACAACTGCATTAGGGCCAGGATCCTGTTGGTGCTCTGAGGGACAGTTTATCGTTCTAAAAACAACTACTACTGCAACAGGGCCAGGTTCCTGTTGGTGCTATGAGGGAGAGATTATCGTTCTAAAAACAACTACTACTGCAATAGGGCCAGGTTCCTGTTTGTGCTATGAGGGACAGTTTATTGTTCTAAAAACAACTACAACTGCATTAGGGCCAGGTTCCTGTTTGTGCTCTGAGGGACAGTTTATCGTTCTAAAAACAACTACAACTGCATTAGGGCCAGGTTCCTGTTGGTGCTTTGAGGCAGAGTTTATCGTTCTAAAAACAACTACAACTGCATTAGGGCCAGGTTTCGTGTTTGTGCTCTGAGGGAGAGATTATCATTCTAAAAACAACTACTACTACATTAGGGCCAGGTTCCTGTTGGTGCTCTGAGGGACAGTTTATCGTTCTAAAAACAATTACTACTGCAATAGGGCCAGGTTCCTGTTTGTGCTCTGAGGGAGAGATTATCATTCTATAAACAACTACTACTGCAATAGGGCCAGGTTCCTGTTTGTGCTCTGAGGGACAGTTTATTGTTCTAAAAACAACTACAACTGCATTAGGGCCAGGTTCCTCTTGGTGCTTTGAGGGAGAGTTTATCATTCTAAAAACAACTACAACTGCATTAGGGCCAGGTTCCTGTTGGTGCTCTGAGGGACAGTTTATCATTCTAAAAACAACTACAACTGCATTAGGGCCAGGTTCCTGTTTGTGCTCTGAGGGAGAGATTTTCGTTCTAAAAACAACTACTACTTCTTTAGGGCCAGGTTCCTGTTTGTGCTCTGAGGGAGAGATTATCGTTCTAAAAACTACTACTACTGCCATAGGGCCAGGTTCCTGTTTATGCTCTGAGGGAGAAATTATCATTCTAAAAACGACTACTACTGCATTAGGGCCAGGTTCCTGTTGGTGCTCTGAGGGACAGTTTATCGTTCTAAAAACAACTACAACTGCATTAGGGCCAAGTTCCTGTTGGTGCTCTGAGGGAGAGTTTATCGTTATAAAGCCATCTCCTACTGTATTAGAGAGAGGTTCCTGTTGGTGCTGTGAGGGGGAGATTATTGTTCTAAAATCATCTCATACTGCAGTAGGGATAGGTTCCTGTCGGTGCTGTGAAAGACAGATTATCGCTCTAAAATTATCTCATACTGGTGTAGGGAGAGGTTCCTTCAGCTGGTGTGTTAGCGGTGCATTTCTTGCACAAAAATAAAAAGTGCATCTAAAATGTTCTTTTTTTAAAAAAAATAAGAATAATAATTTATTATTCTTTTTTTTTTGTATTAATAAATAGTGCTACATAGTACATTTGTGTCCAGAATGAGGAGAGGGTCAAATAAGGGACGTGGTGTAAAAACACGTTCTTTACGTGGCGATTGTGTGGTCGACTTCCTTGGAGAGGGATGTGGTCATACTCTATTAAAATCTCGCTATTAGACAGAAAGTGTCGTGGCTGTCCTTGGATAGGGATGACGTCATACTCTACTAAAATCTTGTTATTAGAGGGGGAGTGTCGTGGTTGTCCTTGGAGAGAGATTATGTCATCCTCTACCGAAATATTGCTATTTGAGAGGGAGTCTCGTGGTTGTCCTTGAACCGGGATTACGTCAACATCAACAAAAATCTTGCTATTTGACAGGGAGTCTCGTGGTTGTCCTTGGACCGGGATTACGTCATCATCAGCAAAAATCTTA
>BLSH010431193.1:931931-987025 GCA_018402905.1 Glandirana rugosa
TGAAACCCGAGTCTGACGAACCGACTAAATGTTCCCCGACTCCACTTTCTGTCTACCGGTACCCCAAGTCCACGGTTGAGACTCGAAAGTAGTTCCCTGGCCCACCCTCTGTTACATTTCCTTGACCTCCGTAACAGTCGGTGGGTTAGATGATAGCGGACATGAACAAGACCGGAGTGGTAAGTAACTCGCAGTAAGCCCAGATGGTATATTGCAGCTTCCAGGACAGCCGATGGAAAAAAAATAAGAATAATAATTTATTATTCTTTTTTTTTTGTATTAATAAATAGTGCTACATAGTACATTTGTGTCCAGAATGAGGAGAGGGTCAAATAAGGGACGTGGTGGTGGTCGTGGTGCTGCTGGTGTTGGTGGTGTTGCTGAAGCTCCTGTTGCAAGGAGAGGACGTGGTCGATCTGTGCCAGCTACACGCACAAGTGAAACACCTTCCTCAGGTAGCCGACAGGACCTTCGACGTTATATGGTAGACCCGAATGACGCTCAATGAATGGTGAGGCCAGAACAAGTACAGGCGATAGTAGATTGGGTGGCTGACAATGCCTCCAGTTCCTTTACATTGTCTCCCACCCGGTCCCTTGATGAAAGCTCAGAGTTGGCACCTGAACCCCATGGCCATCTGTCTTTCACCTCAGCCCCTTGTAAATCAGCCAAGCAGTCTGAGCCCAAAGTCATGCAGCAATCTCTTATGCTTTTTGATGACTCTGCTGCTGTGCTTTCCGTGGGCCATCCACATAGCCCTGGCCCAGAAGTGGAAGACATTGAGTGCACTGATGCCCAACCACTTCTGGTTCAGGATGAGGACATGGAAACACCACGGCAGCACGTCTGTGATGATGATGACGAAACACAGGTGCCAACTGCTGCGGCTTTCCTCAGTGTGCAGACTGACAAGGAGGGCAGTGGTGAAGGGTGGGTGGAAGAGGATGTGGAGGATGATGAGGTCCTAGACCCCACATGGAATGAGGGTCATGCGAGTGACGTGTGGAGTTTGGAGGAAGAGGTGGTGGTCGCACAGAGACACCAGCACAGCAAAAGAGGAAGCAGGTTGCAAAAGCGGAGCGAGCGTCCCCTAGACAGTATGCCTGCCCACCGCACCCAGGGACCTAGCACACCAAAGGCAGCTCAAAGGCGTTCCCCGGCATGGCAGTTCTTCAGACAATGTGCTGACTACAAGACACAAGTGGTTTGCACACTGTGCAATGAGAAGCTGAAGCGAGGCACAAATGTTCTAAACCTGAGCACAACCTCCATGACCAGGCATCTAAATGCAAAGCACTTGCTGCAGTGGAATAAGTACCTCAAAATCCAAGAAAGGTCTTGGCCTCCTCCTGCTTCCTCTTCTGCTGCTGCCTCAGCCTCTTTCACCACCTCCACAGTGCCAGTGTCACCTGCTACCCAGCAAACAGACGATGTGACAGCAAGGCCACCATGTCCGCCACCGTCCCCAAGCATTTCCACACGGTCCCATTGAAGCTTACAGCTCTCCATCTCCCAAACACTGGAGAGAAAGAGGAAGTACCCCCCTACCCACCCGCGATCCCTGGTCCTGAATGCCAGCATTTCAAAATTCCTGGCCTTTGAAATGCTGTCATTCCGTCTGGTGGACACGGACAGTTTTAAAAACCTGATGGCGGTGGCTGTCCCACAGTACGTGATTCCCAGCCGCCACTACTTTTCCAGGTGGGCCATCCCTTCCCTGCACAAACAAGTCGGGGACGAGATCAAGTGTGCACTGTGCAACGCCATCTGTGGCAAGGTCCACGTAACCACTGATACATGGACCAGTAAGCATGGGCAGAGACGCTATATGTCGCTAACTGCACACTGGGCAAATTTAGTGATGGGTGGGCCTGAGGCGGCTAGCCGTTTGGTGAATGTCCTTCCGCCACCGAGGATTGCAGGGCATTTCTCTTTGCCTCCTGTTGCCTCCTCCTCCTACTGCACTTCCTCTTCCTCCTCCTCATCCGCACAGCGTAACACCTTCACCACCAACTTCAGCACATCCAGGGGGAAACGACAGCAGGCTGTTTTAAAACTGATATGTTTGGGGGATAAACCCCACACTGCACAGGAGCTGTGGAAGGGCATTGAACAACAGACCGATGAGTGGTTTTTGCCACTTAGCCTCAAGCCCGGCCTGGTTTTGTGCGATAATGGGCGAAATCTTGTAGCAGCTCTGGGCCTAGCTGGTTTGACGCACATCCCTTGCCTGGCGCATGTGCTGAATTTGGTGGTGCAGAAATTTCTAAAAAGCTACCCGGATATGTCAGAGCTGCTGCAGAAAGTGCGGGCCGTCTGTGCGCGCTTTCGGCGTTCTCACCCTGCTGCTGCTCGCCTGTCTGCGCTGCAGCGGAACTTCGGCCTTCCCGCTCACCACCTCCTGTGCGACATGCCCACAACGTGGAACTCCACCTTGCACATGCTGGAGAGACTGTGCGAGCAGCAGCAGGCAATAGTGGAGTTTCAGCTGCAGCATGCACGGGTCAGTCGCTCTGTGGAACAGCAACACTACACCACCAACGAGTGGGCCTCCATGTGAGACCTGTTGCTAAATTGGATGCGACCATCCAGTGTAGTCCATAAACATAAATACAAAGGTTGCTGTATTGGATGCAACCATCCAGTGCAGTCCATATACATAAAAAGTGCTCAGTGCTCCAAAACAAGTGCCAAATATGCAGTCCGTGGTGCTCAGTGACAGCCCCCTCTTATGACCCCACTCACCAGAAAAAATGGACCCCCAGCTTTGCAGTCTGGGGGTCACAATAGACTTGTTCCTGGTGATGGTCAAACAAGGATAGCGATACAGACAGTGCAGGACCCCTTCCTATTAGGCTGTAGACTGTAGGCTCCACTTCTCCACATATACTACTCAGAAAAGAAAAACAGCCTCCATAGTGAAGTACCGTAATAAAAGTTTATTTGCGCAATTAAAAGATAAACTTACAGGAAAAGCTGATGATCTCCCTCATATCCTAATAGTATTGTATGGTAAGTGCGGCGTCTGGCTCCGGCGTGCGTTCCACCACGGGCGTGACATCAGTGAGTGCGGAGAGCCGGAAATTACGTCATTATTACGGTACTTCAGGGAATCCCCTTTGAAGAAGTCACGAGGCACGTGACGTAACGCGTAGGGCGGCAGGAGAGGTGTACTTTGATGTTACTGGAATGAGCTCGCAGCTCGTGGAGTTTTACATGCGACTTGATTTTAAAAAGTGAGTGTACCTGTGTTTTTTATACTGAATAAACACTTGTTTAAACGTTACTTGCACCAAGAGGAGTTTTGTTTGTTATCCTTGCATACCCCTCTGAGACGACCCCAGGAAATTAGCTGAGGATATGGAGCTTATATGAATAGGAAGGGAAGCAAGAGGAAGGAACAGGAGATCGAGGATCCCTAGTGGTGAAATTGGTCCCCTTCCACACAAAGATACCTTTATGTGCTTTGGTCTAGCACACCTCAGGTGAGAGGCTTGAGCACCTAGAAGTGATATCACAAAAGTCACCAAATTATATACCCAGCTATCATCACCTAAGCACGTGTGAAGAAAAGGCACAAGCTAGCTATAAAGGAGAAAGCAGCAATTTAAAGGACTATAGGATGTAACCTTTCAGAATAACCCACACAAGAGTTGCACCCCGTCCCCATTATCGGACTTGTTACGCCATATATGTGCATGATTAGATGTTCAAACAATTTGTCTTTTACCGATGTGGTGTGTGCTAGTCCAGCCCTGAGACGCATAGCAACACATCACAAAGCATCACTGTTTCTAATCTATATTTATGCTATTATGCGATTCCAGCCTTGAGACGCATAACAAGATACTACTTAACAATATTTATTTTTACCCCTATATATGCATGTGATGTTTAGATGACTTTTACCTGTATATGCATGTGATCTTATAGAGAGTTTATTCCTGGATTATACCTGCGTTTTAGAATTTATGCATGATATACAAATAATTTTTATTATACAGTATTCAAGTGTTAGCGCTTCACTCTTCTGACATACACATAGCTTTTTTCTTGATGTTGTGGATATACATCTCCTGTGTGAGCAGCTGACACGCATTAGCCATTAGACACACACAGAGTAACAGTGGGAGCACAGGAGTATATCTTCAATACAAGTTGGGAGGTATGGTTTTACTATCTCATATACAGTAAATGAATCAAAAAGTGAAACAACTGAGAAGAAATTAAGGATTGTGTCTCTTCCATATGCTTTTCCAACCAGGGTTCCTTCATAGGTTGTTAGTGGTTCCTTAAAGAGGAAGTAAACCCAGATTGGGTTTACTTCCTCTATAGTCCCTGCAAAGTAGATGCATAACGGGCTACTATACACTGCATAGTAGCCCATTATGTGCCACTTACCTGCAAACGAAGCCTGCGATGTCCAGCGCTGTCCCCTGTGCAGGCAGGGTCCATCTTCTGCCCCTCTTCCTTCCGGGGCTGCGATCTCCGGCTCTGTGACTGGCCGGAGTCACGTGACGTCACTCCAGCGCATGTACGCGGGAGCCGCCAGTCATGGTACGTTCACAGTGAAGAAACGGCACGGAGGCCGTTTCTTCACTGCGCATGTGCCGAAATGACGTTGGCACATCTAGGAAACTCTATATCTCCTGAACTGTGCAGGTTTGGGAGATATGCAGGGCACCTACAGGTAAGCCTTATTATAGGCTTACCTGTAGGTTAAAGTGGTTGTCACGAGTTGACAACCACTTTAACTACCCACAAATATAACCACTAATGTGAAGGACATTCTTCCTCCAACTGTCTACAAATGTAAGTGGTCCCTTGCCCTACTGGCCATAACTTTAAGAGGCTGTCTCTGCTGACTACCACTATAAAGAGTGGGCCTTTCTCCTCCAATGATCAATATAGGGGGGCACATTTCTATTGGCTATCAATGTAAAAGGAAAGGCAGTTTTCTCCTCTGATCTTCAATATAGGGGCACACTTCCATTGACCAGCAATACGGGGGGGGGGGGGGGCTTTACACTCTGATCAATATTTTAGTGGGCAGACTTCTACTGACAACAAGAGTAAAAGGGAGGGTTCTCCTGTGACCACCAATATAGGGGGCACACCTCTATCGACCACCAATGTAAAGGGAGGGAGGTGTTGTCTTCTCTGGTCACCACTATAGAGGCACACTTCTATTGACCACCAATGTAAAGGGAGACTTTCTCCCCCAACTACCAATATAGAGACACACTTCTATTGACCACCAATGTATATGAAGCCTTTAGACTCTGATCATCATTAAAGTGGACTGCCTTCTATTGAATGTAAAGGGGTGGGGGCCTTTCTCCTCTGACCATCTTTATAGGGGGCACACTTCTATGGACCACAAATGTAAACGGGGTGTCTTTCTTCTCAAAACATCTATACACACCTTTACTATCAATGTAACCATCAATATAGGGCACGATTCTATTGACCATCAATATAAGGGGGCCGGCCTTTACACTCTGATCATCATTATAGTTGGCAGACTTCTATTGACCACCAGGGGGGGCTTTTCTTCTGTAACCACCAATAGAGGGGGCACACCTCTATTGACCACCAATATAAAAGGGGGGGGCTTTCTCTGATCATCACTATAGGGGCACATTTCTATTGACCCCTAATGTAAAGGGGTGGGGGTTCTCCTCTGATCATCACTTTGGAGAACACTTCTCTTAACTACCAATGTAAAAGGGGGCTTTCTCCTCTATCAGTCTAGGGGGCACACTTCTCCTGATCACTAATGTAAGGGGGGCGGGGCTTTCTCCTCTGATCATCACTTTGGGGCACACTTCTCTTGACTACCAATGTAAAGGGGGGCTTTCTCCTCTATCAGTCTAGGGGGCACTCTTCTCCTGATCACTAATGTAAGGGGGACGGGGGCTTTCTCTTCTGATCATCACTTTGGGGCACACTTCTCTTGACTACCAATGTAAAGGTGGGCTTTCTCCTCTATCAGTCTAGGGGGCACTCTTCTCCTGATCACTAATGTAAGGGGGACGGGGGCTTTCTCCTCTGATCATCACTTTGGGGCACACTTCTCTTGACTACCAATGTAAAGGGGGGCTTTCTCCTCTATCAGTCTAGGGGGCACTCTTCTCCTGATCACTAATGTAAGGGGGACGGGGGATTTCTCCTCTGATCATCACTTTGGGGCACACTTCTCTTGACTACCAATGTAAAGGGGGGCTTTCTCCTCTATCAGTCTAGGTGACACACTTCTACTGATCCCCAGTATAAAGGGGGAGCTCCTCCACTGACCACCAATTTGAGGGGACATCATGATTGTCACTGTATTCTTCTCTTATTTTTTTTATTATGTTTCATTTTAATGCTATGATTATACAGACCATGGAAGGAGATTGTAGAAATGATAGATGTCCATAAGTGTCACCTTCACTAGATACACCTTGTATATTATGGACTGATCAATCTATGCACTACCATATGTTCCTATAATAAAGGTTACGAGGGGTTCCCTAATACCTGGTAATGATTGTTCCCCCACATTAAAGCCAGCTCTGTTTTGCATTCATAGCTCTGCTTGCCATTCCTGGCTCTTACGTCATTTCATGGGAACTGACGTCACTCCAATTCTCTGTAATTGTATACAGAACGCCACGTGACCTCTCCTCTCCACCCCGAGTTTCTCTTTCACTCCACAGAACAACCGCCGCCCCATCCCGTACCGGGTCACCTCTCTGCCGCTTTAAGACAAAGAGCCGAGTGAAGTGACAGAGAGCTGACTCATCATCTACGGGAAACGAGATAGACGCACGTGACGGTGACACAGCACAAGCAGACAGCTGGGAGCGGCGGGGCTCCGTGTGAGGGCGGGGCCTGGGATAGAGTGGGGAAAGGGGCGGGGCCGTTCAGGCAGCGCTCTCACAGCTCCGGGCAGAGAAGACTTTGCTGGAAGAGGGAAGATTTTACTGGAAAACACCGAATCTATTAACGTTCCATAAAGACGGCATTAACCTCGTGCTGCTGGACCGTGCTCGGTTAACTCTTTGTACGCCGGGCACCAGCAGCCCTACTAGACAGCATAAGAGGAGTTTACTAAAGCTGGGAGAGTTGTGAAAATAACCAGTCAGCTTCTCTCCTCAGCTTGTTCACCCCTGCTGCTGCCAATGTACCGCATATGTGTGGCGGCAAAGGGGGGCACTAACCCTTTCGCTGCCACTCATGAAGAATATGTCAGTGCCAGTGGGGTGTCTTCCATACAGCCGAGCGCTTCCACACAACCCCTGCAATACTTCCCGGGCTCCCCAACCCATCAGCCAACCCAGGACCAGTGTTGCCAACCTACCAAATTGAAATTCACTGACACGACACCCAAAATTGACTGGCACAGCCAAGGTTTTACTGGCATTTCCAAAAGTTACAAAATTACAGTTTTAAGTGCAAATTTCTGTATTTGGGCAACAAACAAGCACCAGCAATGTGATTAAGGCAAAAAGCATGTTTCTTATTTTGTTTACGATATAGTGAGTAAGTAGCACATGGACAGGGCACAGGAGGGCAAGGAATTGAAATGGGCAGCACACACATGACATTGACTCTCACAGTGACAGATGATGATGACACCTCACTGACAGGATAAGTCCCCTCCTGAGTCACAGTCTCTCTTCACACCAGGAGGTCCCTTCAGTCCAAACAGCACTGACAATCCCGCTCTCGGCTTACCTTGCTCCCGTCCCACAGACCCGCACACAAGGCTCCGGCTGCCCTGCTCAGCTCCTTTGCGCCATGCCCATGACACCACACAGCACGCTCAGGCACCGCCTTTGCCAAACCTGCCCCCCGCTGGCGCTGCCCCAACACACTGTAGTAGGCACTCGGATGGTCTTGGTCAAGTATCACAGCCATATTTTTTACTGGAAACCTTTTCCTGTCACTGGCTGGAGAAAAGTGTCAGTTTTTTACTGGTTTCCAGCAAAAATACTGACAGTTGGCAACAGAGCTGGACTGGGACAAAAATTTGGCCCTGGACTTCATCCAGGGCACAGCACATCCGGGTACAGGGCACAGAGCACAGCACATCAGGGCACAAGGCACATCAGGGCACAGCACATCAGGGCACAGCACATCAGGACACAGCACATCAGAATACAGAGCAAAACACACCAGGGTACAGAGCACAGCACATCGGGGTACAGAGCACAGCACATCAGGGTACAGAGCACAGCACATCGGGGTACAGAGTACAGCACATCAGGGTACAGCACATCAGGATACAGAGCACAGCACATCAGGGCACAAGGCACATCAGGGCACAGCACATCAGGGCACAGCACATCAGGACACAGCACATCAGAATACAGAGCAAAACACACCAGGGTACAGAGCACAGCACATCGGGGTACAGAGCACAGCACATCAGGGTACAGAGCACAGCACATCGGGGTACAGAGTACAGCACATCAGGGTACAGCACATCAGGATACAGAGCACAGCACATCAGGGCACAAGGCACATCAGGGCACAGCACATCAGGGCACAGCACATCAGGACACAGCACATCAGAATACAGAGCAAAACACACCAGGGTACAGAGCACAGCACATCGGGGTACAGAGCACAGCACATCAGGGTACAGAGCACAGCACATCGGGGTACAGAGTACAGCACATCAGGGTACAGAGCACAGCACATCAGGGTACAGAGCACATCACATCAGGGTACAGAGCACAGCACATCAGAGTACAGAGCACAGCACATCGGTACAGAGTAAAGCACATCAGGGTACAGAGCACAGCACATCAGGGTACAGAGCACAGCACATCGGGTACAGAGCACAGCACATCAGGGTACAGAGCACAGCATATCGGGGTACAGAGCACAGCACATCAGGGTACAGAGCACAGAACATCCGGGTACAGAGCACAGCACATCAGGGTACAGAGCACAGCACATCAGGGTATAGAGCACATCAGGGTACAGAGCACATCAGAACAGGGCATGGCACATCAGGGTACAGGGCACAGCACATCAGGGTACTGGACACAGCACATCAGAGTACAGAGAACAGCACATCAGAGTGCAGGACACAGCACATCATGGCAAAGCACATCAGGGCGTATGGCACACCAGGGCACATGGGACACATCAGAAAAGCTAATGTATTCTGTCAGCATTATTGGAGCACAGGTGAAACATCAGGGGTCTTTTAGGCCGGGTTCACATATGTGCAGCATGGGGTCTAGTGTGTCCTTGTTCACCAGATTAGGTGTGATACAGGTCCGAATTTTTGCCTGAATTCGCACCTGAATCAAACCCAAAGACGCACAGGACCCTTCTGCAATCTGGACCGTGGCTGCCCTGGACATATGTGAACCGGCTTTATTCAGAGCCGGTTACACTCACCTGTCATGCAAATTGGATGCAAGGAAACCCGCATTCAATTTGCATATATGTGAACCCAGTCTTAGACCCCTGATATCTCATTAGAGACAACCTGTCACAAAAAATGTATCACATAGGGGACTTTTTGTCACCTATGTGATGAAAAAAAAACTTTAGAAAAAAAAAGATGTGTAAAAAAATTAAGGTTACACACAAATATTTAAAATCCCCCCCAAAATATTCTGAGCCCCCCATACACGCACGTATAAATGTAAATGCATGTGTCGGGATTCTGCGCACAAAAACATCAATTGTTAGATATGGCTGTGAATGCCAGATTGGGATCAATAATTCTAGGCTCATTATTCATGGTTAACTGTAAACTGATGAACTATAGGGACTTTTAGGCCCCTTTCACAGGGACGGACTGATCGTGTCCACCTGTCAGTTTTTCAGGTAGACCTGATCGGAACCTCCATTCTTCTCTATGGAGTGGCGGATGTCAGCGGACATGTATCTGCTGACACCCACTGGCATCCGATCTGGTCCGCTAAAACCAGATGGATGGGGATCCGTTTCCCGTCCAACGGATCAGATCAGATGGAAACGGACAGGTGGTCCCTTTCCATCCGACCGCACCATAGAGAACAGCAGACTGCCACTGCCGGCGTCCGCCCCTGGTGAAAGGGGCCTTAAGGTTTGACGTGTTGGGTCTTGTTGGGTGCCGACATCGCTGGACTCCAGGACAGGTAAATGTCCTATTATTAAAAATCAGCAGCTACTCTATGTGTAGCTGCTGGCTTTTAATTTTTTCCATTCTAGGTGGACCTGGCGGGCCTCCACTTTAAGTTAAACTTTGAAAATGAAAGCTTGAAGCTGATTGGTTGCCAGATTCTTTCTGCTCCAGTTTTAGTACATTCCCCTCATTGTGTATGGAGCAGCAGGGATTGTGACGTCTTACCTCTATCAAATGAGGTGAATATTACTACCAGAAGCTGGTCCCTGGTGGACGGTGTAACTTGTCTCCATACTGTTGTAGAACTGTTGGATTGTGTGATGATTGCGTACACAGGGTCCTGTTCTAACATGTGCTGTCATGCGTCGCTTACCGTGAAGCATCAGTTACCTCCTAGAACCTGACTACACACATGAACTTAGGGAGGGCTGTTGTGTAATCGGATTAACTATGAAGGGGAACGGAACTGGTTATGCAATCTTTAGGACCTTGGTTGCTCACCGGCAATTTATTTGTAGATCCCTGTAACTGAGAACATTTCTAGTCATAGGAGGGCAACCAATAGCCACTGGTGTATTTACTATTGTAAGTGGTTACACTAATGATACGTCTGTTCTCAAGGAGCTTACAATCTAAGGTCCCTATCTAACATACACACTAGCGTCTGTTAACCTTCCAGCATATTTTTGGAGTGCAGGAGGAAACCCACACAAACAAGAACATGCAAACTCCATGCAGATAGTATTCTGACTGTGATAGAAACCAGGGACCCCAGCGCTGTTAGGTACAAGTGCTAACTGCTAAGCCACTGTACTGCCCAATATTTAGAGCCCAGGGGCTCAACCCTGTGGTACTTACTATGCGAACCTCAGGTTTAGGTGTAACATAAGGTGCAAGAATATGCAAGTGGGAAGGAGGTGTCCCTAATCCAGACTACTACTGAGCTCTAGAACAGAGTAGTGCCTGTCCTCCTCCTGGGCTCATTCTCCTACAATGCACAAACCTGAATGTAGCTGAAATATTATCCATGTTGTAAGAGATAAATATCTTTTGTCTGTGCAGGGCTCTCCAAACTTTTCACATCGAGGGACGAATTATTATATATTTTACAAACAAAAAATCAAGTTTATAAATTCCCCCTAACATCAGGGTCCCTATCAGCGTCTCCCTTACATCAGGGTCCCATCAACCCCCCACCTTACATCAGGGTCCCATCAGCGCCCCCCTTGCACCAGGGTCCTATCAGCATCCCCCTTAAATCAGGGTCCCATCAGCGTTCCCCCTTACATCAGGGCCACATCAAAGTCCCCCCTTAAATCAGTGTCCCCCTTCCATCAGGGCCCCATCAGCATCCTCCCTTACATCAGTGTCCCATCAGTGTTCCCCTTTACATCAGGACCCCATCAAACTTCCCTCTTACATCAGGGCCACATCAGCGTCCCCCTTACATCAGGGTCCCATCAGCATCCCCATTACATCAGGGTCTCATCAGCATTCCCCCTTAGATCAGGGCCACATCAGCGTCCCCTCTTAAATCAGGGTCCCATCAGTGTTCCCCCTTACATCAGGGCCACATCAAAGTCCCCCCTTAAATCAGTGTCCCCCCTTCCATCAGGGCCCCATCAGCATCCACCCTTACATCAGTGTCCCATCAGCGTTCCCCATTACATCAGGGCCCCATCAAACTCCCCTCTTACATCAGGACCACATCACAGCACCCTGTAATTCAGAGTCCCCTCCTTACATCAGGGTCCCATCAGCATCCCCCTTACATCAGGGTCCCATCAGCATCCCCCTTACATCAGGGTCCCATCAGCATCCCCCTTACATCAGGGTCCCATCAGCATCCCCCTTACATCAGGGTCCCATCAGCGTTCCCCCTTACATCAGGGCCACATCAGAGTCCCCCCTTACATCAGGGCCACATTAGAGCACCCCTTAAATCAGAGTTTCACTTACATTAGGGTCCCCATCAGAGCCCCACTTACATCAGAGTCCCCATCAAAGACACCCTTACATCAGTATCCACCTTACATCAGAGTCCCCCCTCACTGGAGAGCCCCCATCCCTATTACATCAGGGATCTGATAAAATCTTGCAGTGGGCCACATTTGGCCCGTGGGCCATAGTTTGGAGAGCCCTGCTCTATAGCAATCATTAAAGCAAAACTAAAGGCAAGAATACTTACCTATGCTCCACAGACTGACGCCTATGAGGTCCCTTGTTGGCGCTAGCATCCTCTTCCTGGCTTCTTCTGGGTGTTGGTCTTCAGCCATCTTGATTGGCCAGTGCAGGATGATGTCACTCCTGTGCAAACACTCTGTTTGCACAGAAGGCATTCATCCCGGTGTACTGCCCAAATGCTAAATTCGGCAGAATGCCAAACCCGCGTCACTTCTGGTTGCTTTAAAACATGATAACTGCCTAATGATGATGAGTTTTTGTTTGTCTTCAACAATTTGTGTTATTAAAAAAGAGCGGTAACGGACTACAGTCCGGTGCAAGGTATATGAGCAGATTATTTGTAGGAGGGGATATTAGGATAGGGGACCTGGGGGGACAGGGGTAAATGGGATTATCACGGTGCATGTGATTTATGTCACAACAAGAAATATATAAAAAAATAATATTTTATTAATACAAGTTAAAAAATGCATACAGTGGTACAATACCAATCGCGAATACAAAGTACATGATAAAATAGCTTGCATGAGATACAGGGTCAAAGATGGCAGCATTGCATGATGGTAAGTATCCTACATGTTTTGCCAGAGTATGGCTTCGCCAGGGATGTAACAAGCCACCATAAAGTACTAAATGCTATACAAAAAAGGAAAAAGGTAGTTTAGCATAAAAATGATACGCAATTAAATTGTATTTAAAGAAATGAATTACACTTTTGTAGAAATGTTCACCTCTTAGAGCTTGTACCACTCACCATGGTCAGAGACACACCAGAACCCGGGCCGCCATGCACGTCACACCAGCTACTTATTATGAATTCTAAGAAGGAATAAACAGAGTAAGCAAGTTACCCAATGGCAGAAATTGTCACCAAGGAGGAGATCAAGTTATCATCCCCCTGAACAGTTGGCATTGAATGCATAGGCTGAAACTTACTTTATGCAAGCAGTGTATATAGGCCCAACCTAGAGGGCGCTGTAGAAACCTCACCGCTCATGACAGACTGGTGTGGTACCAGCTGGAATGAACTGAAAACAAAAGGGAGAGGGATAGCTGCAATTTGAATTCATAATGATAATCTAATGTGAAATGAGCCAGTCATCAATGTAGATAGAGAGGATTTTTTATAAGCTAGGTCCTAAACCACACATACCCTCTGTTAGGAAGGGCGTGTGTGGTATATCATTTCAGAAGTATTTGGTAAGGCAAAGGGAATAGAAAAAAGATCAACAGAATACAAATATAACTAATGGAGTAACCTCAAAACTCCACCAGGGAATATAGAAGACGGAACACCAAACGTCCTCCAAATAGTTAATATGTAAGCCATATTGGCAAAGAATAACTAGACAAGTAGTGACTAATCAGTTATGGGTAAATAAGGCATCATTGTAGGAAGCAAAGATTTCATAGTCCTCAACTGCTGTAAAAAAGCACTTACCCAGGGGAAGGAGAGAAGGTGAGACAGCTACCCTCGTGAAGCCAGACAGAGGGCACACTGATCAAGCCGGCCTTTGAAGCCGTCCGCTCGTGTTGGCATGTGACGTCACCAACACGAGCTCATACCAACAAGCGCCAACGCACATGCGCCTCCCACCCGGTCACCGTCCCAGAGCAGAGATTTATACTCCACTCATATACCAACCAAGAAAATGGGCGCCTGCTAGGCGGGGACAAGTTTGTCCCTGTTAGCCGCTGTGTTCCTAACACAGGAACATCTCCCGGTAACGGACTGTAGTCAGTTGCTGGTGTTTTCTACAAACACAAATTCGTCATAATTAGGCAATTATCGTGGTTTAAAGAACCGGAAGTGAAGCGGATTTGGCATTCTGCCGAGTTTGGCACTTGGGCAGAACACCGGCACACTCTTACTGTGCTGGAAATGTAAATAGAGCTGTGCATGCACACCTTTGTATATACTCTGCAGAGTATTGTGAACAGGCAATACGCAATACGCGTGTCTTTGCATATTTTTCCAGTGTTCCTACTGAAGTCTATTGGTGCCAAAAACGCATGAAACTTGTAGTTTAGGCTGCATTTAGACCCGAGCATAGCGTCTTTGAGCTGTTTTCCGACGTTTTTTAAGTGCATTTATATAGAGTTTTTGAGCTTTGGCATTTTGTTATTAGCCAATAGAGAAAACTATCATCTGTTGCATCATTTGTTTCTAGGTTTTTCAGCTTTTTTTAGCTTTTCCATCAGCTTTTATTTATATTTTTATTATTATTATTCACGTATGATTATTTTTTATTTTATTAGGTAAGGGGTTAGAGTTAAGGTTAGGTTAGGGTTAGGATTAGGAGTTGGGGGTTAGAGTTCGGGTTGAATGAATAAATAAATGTATATCAAATACATATATAAATAAATAATTAACCCCTAACCTTAACCTCTAACCCTAACCCTAAAATATAATAATAATAATAAATAAACACCCTAACCCTAGCACAAAATAAATAAATTATTATTATTATTCTTATTATTAATAATAATAATTATTATTATTTATTTAATATTTTTTTAAGGTTAATTATTATTTATTATTACATATTAATTTATTTTCATTTCAAGCTATAAAACGCTGAGATGTGAATGGGGAGCTCATGTACTTTTTCGAGCTACAACCTTCAAGAAATACTACAATTAGATACTGTGAAAAAAGGATACAATCTTGCTGTAGAGAAATTTAGAAATACATTATGTCCTTTCCAGGTGAAAGTTCTCTTTTGTAATTACAAAGTAGACCATCCACAGCTTTGTTACTTCCCTTTAGGCTCCATTCACACCTAGATGAATTGAATTGGGGGCGGAATCGCCACAATGCTACCAATCCAAATCGTGGCAAAACACAGGGGGGGAGCTTGCAATGGCATTATTTCTTCCCCCCCCCCCCCGATCAAGGTGCCATTTTGCCACGATTGTCGAGCAATAAATCGCGGAAAAATCACAACGCGCAAAGCATGTCTCTCAAAAAGGAGCAGGAGCTTCTTTTAGGTGACAGCATTGCGTGTTGTGCTATGCTGCAATTGCAGTGCGGTTTATCGGACGACAATCGTGGAAAAATCACACCGCGAATGGGGTGCCATTAAGAAGTAAAGGCATCGCAAACATGCCAGCGCTTTCCTTCAATTTGGAATCGTGGGCAGAATCGCAGCAATTCTGCCCACAATTCAAATCGCCTAGGTATGAATGGAGCCTTGCTGCTTCCTCCGGACTAGGAATCTTTATTAAAGAGGTTGTAAAGTTTCAGTAATTTTTGGGGGGCAGCAAACAAACGCCCACCATCACCATCAACAGCATTACCCAACCCCCCTGGGGGAGACGAGACAGTCAGGAGTCTGTGCTCCACAACACCGCCCACACCCCCCCCCCCCCCTCTTCCCCCTGGGAGATGGACGGGAGACCGCTATCGGTGGCCTAACTATAAGGAGGCAGATGGGATCCGGGCCGAGATGAAGCAATGAGCTTGACGAGGGAAGAGCCAGGGCTTCTCCTCCCAGCCGAACAGGAAGTGGGTCCTGAGACTCCGTGGCCAATTGGGTCTCTTTTTATGAATGTATATGCATATGTACATATACAGTATATGAGATACTGTATATGTAAAGTAAAACCCAGTTATTGACATACTGTATTTTGAAGTCATACAGGTATTCATTAATAGCAAGTCTATAAAGAACTGTAGTTAGTACCACATTTTGCTATGTCTAATGAAAATGACACACAATGCTTGTGTGCTTCCTGTTTATTTTATAACGTTTAAAGTGGTTGTAAGGCTAGACATTTTCTACCTTACTAGATTCCCTGTTATTTGACATATCGTTTCCCTCACCCTTTTTGCACCTCTCCCGCAGCCACCCTTGGTGGTGGATCTTGGTCTAGGTTTTCTCTGACTCCAGCCTTTTTGTACTCTATCACAGGCACATACCTTTTGCCTCCCTATTTTCCTATATTGGTGTATGGCTTTGCCATTTTGTTTTCACATTCAGCACCCTTCATACACATTCACATTTCATTTAGCCCATTTACACACACATATTCATCCACAGATATCTGCTGTCTGGGAGGTCTGCGTGGTGGTCCCATCCTCGGCTCATGTCACCGTGTCCTCAGCTCCTGTGACAGACGTCCAGGCGGCTTGGCCCTTATTGCTACACCGCACATGGCTTTTTTTTAGGGTAGGTCGATTATCTCGCCCCCCCCCCCCCCTTGTACCCATATCATGTACTCCATCACATAGATATGCCATTAGACCCTTGGATATTTTTACTCTGTTACCTTTTATTTATTTTTTATATAGATATGTTTGCATCTACCCCTGATGAGTGGGTACTATCCCACGAAACGCGTCGGGTTTACAATGATGCCATCTCTCTACTGAAGCAAATTTTTGTATTACCATATGGTCCTTTTATCCATTCTCAAGTGTTTTACTTCACGCCATGGCAGATGCTCCACTCCAATTACCAGGCAGAGTGTTCTGCAGTTTTTAAATGCATAAACGCATATATGTTTGCTATATATTTTTTACTAATTTATGTTGTGATGGAATTATTTTATTTATCCTGTATGGTACTTATCTTGCCTTCCAGGACCTTGGAGGGTCAATAAACAATTATTTCTGTACAACCTACAAATGCTCTACTCCAATTATCAGAGTGTTCTGCAGTTCTAAAGGCATATATGTTTGCTATTCAATGCATGTTGTGATGGAATTATTTTGTTTATGATGTATGGTACTTGCTTTCCAGGACCTTGGAGGGCCAATAAACAATTATTTTTGTATAATGCACAGTGGTCAGTGTCCTTATATATATCCTCATTTAAAGTCCCAACTTTCTTCTCCTTTCTCACTGTTTTCAATGGCAGGGGCGGTGTAGGATCGGTGTATACACTGCTCACCACACCGCCCCAAAGATGCTGCTTGCAGGACTTGTTGTAATGTCGTGCAAGCGTACCGCCCCAGTGTGAAAGCACTCGGGTTTTCACATTGGGGTGGATTGGGGGGGAATTTTTGAGGCGCTTTACAGGCGTTATTTTTAGCTAAAAATGCCTGTGTGGAAAGCGCCTGAAAAGCTCACGAAAACTGCTTCCCATTAAAATCAATGGATGTTTTCACATTGGGGCGGTTCACTGGCGGGGACGTGAAAAAACGCCTGCAAGCAGCATCTTTGGAGCATGTTTGGAGAGCTAAAAAAAAACGCCTGAAAAGCTCTTAAAAAGTGCCTGAAAAGCTCTTCAAAAGCACCTGAAAAGCGCCGCAAAAGCGTTCAGTGTTTTACTGGCAGTTTAGAAGCGCCTCAGTGTGAAAGGGGTCTTAGGTCTCCTGTAGGTGGGTGTGCTTTCCTGCTTTTGAAATACATATCAAACAAGTCAGCAGATACCTATTGACTTAAATAGTAGTGTCAATAACAAATCAGAGGCTGCTTTTCACCTGCTTTCCTCAAACGCAGCATATCCTATTGAAGTCACATTTGAACACATGCATTTGAGCAGCACTGCATTCAAATGGAAAAGACTGTATATGTTTGATAAGCAGGCCATCTATGTGTACCTTGAAATGCTGTAATGGAAATAATGAAACAGTGATTCCAACTGGTGACTATAATAAACAAATCCACTTTCCTTGCTTTAGATTACATAAATCCTTCCCATTATGTTATATTGTCCTGATTTACATGGCCTTTGCATTGGGGAAGGTGATGCTCTGGTACAAAGGTTGATGTAGTGCAGAAATACTGACTGTTCACTAAGCAAAATTAATATTCACTGAGCTTAGTAAATAAGCTGATTTTGTACTCACTTCAACCAACCAATCATGTGCTAGCAGTAATCCTGTGTTGTTTAATCCTTGCACATGATTGGTTATTAAAAAGTGAACACTGGTTTGCTTTACTCTTTTAGGACCCATTTACATTTGTGTGGTTACACCCCTCGCCGGCCACTGTCATCTTCGCCCCGGGTGCCGGGTTTTCAGCCTCTTGACTGACAGTCGTCCTGCACATGTACATGGGAGTCAGCCAGTCTGGCACAGCCAGAGTGTGTGGGGAATGCACACTGAGCTGCGCATGCGCAGTTCAGTATACATTCCAAAGAAAACTGCGAGCAGGCAGGTATGTGTGTATTATTGCAGAAGAGACTTAGCCTGTCCCTTCTGCAAAAAAGAGCTGCCTGCTGGAAGTTTTCTATAAGTTAGGTTTAGTAGGTTTAGATCCGCTTTAAGGGCCGGTTCACACCAGTAATCGCACAAGAACGCTGTTGTGTTCCTGTGCAGTTTGAGTGCAGTGCATTTTCATTGGCTAAAATCTCACTGTCATGCACCAAAAGCAGTGCGTGCACTACTTAAAAAAATGCACTGCAGCCAGATCGCATGGTACGCTTCTGTATCATGTGATCCGTTGCAGGCAAGCGCACTGCGTTTGGGGTATCGTAAATATTGCATTGACACCTGCTGCAGAGCGCAAGTGCAGTGCATTTTGAACGTAGTTTGGGAAACGTGCACAAAACGCGGGTGTCCTGGTGTGAGCGAGCCCTAATACATGTTATATTACACGTTAACATGCATTGTGTTAAACAGCCCCTTAAAATCAATTGTTGCAAAAGCCGCAAAAACATCCCAAAATTTGGACATACCACAAAAGTTTTAAAGCAAAAGACCCATACACTCTGCGGTACATTGCAGCATACCGCGGGACATTGCAACACATGTGTGCTGCCTTCGTGCGTTGGGGTGCCAGTCTAAATGAATGTCACAACAATACGTGAAATGTAACACAGGTGTTCCTGCAACACAAAAATGTAAATGGACCGCTAATAAACTGTCTCTTCGCAAGATCACTATACAACACAACTTGTATATAGAAAAGCAGAAACTTACATAAATAACATGTATCTGCTGATTGATTTATTAATTTCTCCTCGGTTCTACAGCCTGTGGGTTGCTTAGTAAATAAATTCATATTAAACACTAAAAGAAAAAAAGACATATATCAGTGTACACTAAAGCCTCGTACACACAATGCGATTATCGTACGATCGCACGCCCAACTTTTTTCAAAATTGGCTATCCGTGATTTTGTCTAGCGCACTGATGGTAGTCAAATTATCGTTCGACAAAGCCAAATGTAGTGACGTGTTACAAGCGTATAAAGAGGAAGTTCAGATGAATGTGAATTACGGACGCAGGTTTACACGACCGAACACTTCCTGGATTCCGAGCATGCGTGTTTGTACTTACAGCTTTTGTTTGGCCAACTTCTGTATACACAAGCCGAAAATTGGGCAATGCCTTGTCGGTAGACAAAAGTTTTCTAGTCTTCACATACAACTTCTGTTGGACGATAATTGAAAATTGACTGTTGAATGGTGCGTACTAACGTTTGGATTATCGCAAAACAGGCTGTCATACGACTTTTTTTCCGCCGATAATTGTACCGTGCATGTGTATGGGCCTTTAATGAAATAAAGGACAACTAAGGCAAACTTTTTTTTTTTAATTTTGGATAAAGTAATTGTGGCCATACACACTTTGATAAACAATCCATTTCTTTTCTGATTGCTCTTTTCAAATAGGAATAATCGATCTGTAGTTGACAACCTATTCAATCAATATTCCACACACACTGAGATTGAGGATTTTAATAGAAAGTTGAGATATAATCAAAATTTATGATCATAAATTATTGATCACATCTCTGTATCCGCAAAGTCATCTCATAATCTGAGTGAAATAGTATTGTATTTATGAACAAAGTATCTCGGTGATGGTGATCGATGCAAACCGAATGATAATTTTTCTGCCCTTTGTGATCGACTCAGTTTGATGGATTTGATCTAAATTAATTCTAAGTCACTCTGAAGGGAAGTTATGGCTATTTGATTGTTTGCCAATTTGATTAATTTGATCGAAGTGCACATCAATTGGATGATAACACTAAAGTGTGTATTGCCACCTTAAGACTAAGTTCACACTTGTTCATTCTCTGAAAATTGATCCTTTCCAGCGTCCTTCTAAGCAGGCACTGCCAGTTATTCAGGGGGGAATCTGGCAATTTACGGGACTAATACACCACGACTGTAAGCCATATTTCTGGCTCATGATTGGGCTCATGATTGTGGTACAACTTCATTGACTTGAATAGCAGAATTCAAGCTGCATTCACACCTGAGCATCAGGTTTTTGAGCGTTTTTTGGATGTTTTGTCTCACGTATTCTGTTCTGTTTTTATAAACGTTTTTAATAGGTTTTTGAGCTTTGGTGTTTTAGAGAGCGTACACCCACTGTCAGTGGCGGCTCAGCATCACAGGACACGGTATACAGCTCAGCATCACAGGACACAGTATACAGCTCAGCATCCCAGGACACAGTATACAGCTCAGCATCCCAGGTGGGGCAAATTGCAGCCAGTATCACAGGTGGGGGTATATAGCAGCCAGTATCACAGGTGGGGTAAATTACAGCCAATATCACAGGTGGAGAAAATTGCAGCCAATATCACAGATGGGGGCAAATTGCAGCCCATGTCACAGGTGAGGGTAAATTGCAGCCAATATCACAGGTGGGGTAAATTGCAGCCAATATCACAGGTGGGATAAATTGCAGCCAATAACACAGGTGGGGGCACTTTGTAGCCAATATCACAGGTGGGGGCACTTTGCAGCCAATAACACAGGTGGGGTACTTTTGCAGCCAGTATGACAGGTGGGGGCACTTTGTAGCCAATAACACAGGGTGGGGGTACTTTGTAGCCAATAACACAGGGTGGGGGTACTTTTGCAGCCAATACCACAGGTAGGGGCACTTTGCAGCCAATAACACAGGTGGGGGTACTTTTGCAGCCAATAACACAGGTAGGGGCACTTTTGCAGCCAGTATCACAGGTGGGGGCACTTTTGCAGCCAGTATCACAGGTGGGGGCACTTTTGCAGCCAGTATCACAGGTGGAAGACTTTTGCAGCCAGTATCACATGTGGGGTACATTGCAGAGACCGCCCCCCCCCCGAAGTTGGGACAAGTCCCACACTTACCCCATCTAATAAGCAGGCAGGCAGGAGTGTGGCAGAGTTCGGCATGTGGACAAGCACGCTGAGAGTCTGCAGAGAGCAGCATGCGGAGAGCGGCTGTCCCCATCAGTCTGTCGGTCACCGATCAGAGTCTCTTTGGGAGCGGGAGTCACGTCCACCGCCACATTTACCCGCCCCCCGGCCACCGCATCCAATCACACTGAGCCACAGGCTCAGGGCAGCCAATCAGACTATGTGTGTGCGCCTGTTCAGCGCACACACATAGACTTTAATGGCTGACCAATAGGCTCACTACTTAGCTGTCAGGTGACAGCCAAGGAGCTGAAAAAAAAAGAAAGTCCATGTACCGGCTCTTTGCAAGATCACTATACAACACAACTTGTATATAGAAAAGCAGGGGGGCCCGGGCTGACTTTTTCTTTTCTTTTTAGCCGGCGGGGAGGCGGCGCCCAAGCGCCCCTTATATACTGCCTTCTGTCTTCCTAACTAGTGACTCATCCCTGCTGTCAGCAGCAGGGATGAGTCATCTGTTAAGAAGCCAGCACCCGCCGGCGTCCTAACAATTTCCTGCTGACAGACAACCGAATGTAAACAAAAGAGCCTGCATTGAAAAAACAACGCTGGGCTCCTTCAAGTCTGGTATGGATGTTAAGGGGGATCCCACACCAAAAACATTGTGTGGGGTTCCCCTAAAATCCATACCAGGCCCTTTGGTTTGGTATGGACTTTAAGGGGAGCCCCACACCAAAGAAATGTCATGCAGTCCCTCACAAAATCCATACCAGAGTGCCAGCTCCTAACAACTAGTACAAAACACTCCAAAATGCGCAGAAAATTGCACTAAAACACTTAAAAACATGGGAATTGAGCATTTTCCAATACATTTCTATTTAGAAAAAAACACTTAAAAAACGCGCCAATCTGCCCAAATTAAGCTAAATCCAAAACCTTTTTGAGCTTCAAGTTTTTGGATGCAGTCGACTTGGAGTTGAGATGTGAACCATCTCCATAGAGAATAATTGATTCTTTCTCGCCGAGTATTTTTGAGCTTCGAGCTACTCAACAAGTGGTACCGCCTATCAACTTAACTTTGTATAAAATTTTCCGCGGCCATGATGTAAAGGATTGCTACAACAGCATGTGAACATTCCCATCTGGTGGTAGTAAGGGGTGGCCAGGAGGCAGTAAACCTGCACCTCAATTGCTGGTTTTTACAGCCCCCGGCTGCCTGTGTAAAAGAGGTAGGGAGGGTTATAACCTGCATCAGTTTTTTCATGCTATCTGTGTCCCATTCAGGAGATTTTCCTTCAAAGGAAGTGAAAGGAAATTCCTCCAAAGTGAGGAGATCCCTGGTTGTCACCAGAACTAATGTCCCCATTGGAAGATTTCCCCTATATTCCAAAATTTGGGATTTTCTTTCACTTCCACTTTTGGTAATAAAAGACATCAGGAGAAACATAGAACATGAATCTTCCTAAAGCCTCGTATACACTATTAGCAAATTGGATGAAGGATCCTCATCCCATGTTAAAAACAAGAATGTCTAAAATGGAACGAAAATTCTTGAATGACAGAGGACAACTTTCTGCATAGCAACGGCCTATGTCTAGCCTATGGTTGCACTTTGTTTCCTAGTAGGATTAATACTGTAATAATTAAAGGAGAATTGGACGCTACAATAACAAGAAAAACTTTCTAACATGTCCCTTCAGAAATTTTTGTCTGAACAGTTGAGATCAACTGTCTAAAGCTGTGTACTAATGAATAGAATATTGAACGATCGTTCCAATCTTCCAATCCAGATAATTCATCTGATTTTCTTATAGTCTTTACAAGGCACGAGGCTCTGTTCAGATCTGTGCAGCTGCATTCATTCTTTCATTTCAATGGGTGCCCTATCTGCAGAAACGTGGGGAAAGAAGTCCATGTTTTTTTTTAAATCATGCAACTCCGGTTTGGTGCATGCGAAAATGTGCCACCTTTGCCAATGCGTGGGGATGCTAATAGGAATTAGTGTCACCCTCTGTGCATCTGCTAAAGTTCAGTGCATTTCTCTGCGGGTCAGGAATGCTCCTTTGTGTCTGTTTGTTGCAATCGACAGTTGCGGGAAGCTTGCACTGCATTTGGGGTGCATTTAGAATCAATGTGTTTTGCAGTGAATGCTCCACAATTTTGAATCGTGGGCAGAATCGCGCTGATTCTGCTTGTGATTCCAAATCGGCAAGTGTGAATGGAGCCTTAAGCCGCATACATGTGATTTTTTTGCATGCTAGTCTCATATCGAAAATGAAGAAATTACTAGTTACAAAAATTCTTGTTCAACAGAATTCAACTTTGGAAGTGATGTAATGTGTTGTGTTGTATTCTGTCATTTTTGAGCATGCGTGGTCTTGGTCTTCTGATTTTTTTTTCAGATGAATACTGTACTGATTAAATGAAAATTGTATGTTCTGGAATGGTTCGAGAAAATTTTGTTTTTGTCCAGATAATTTCGCATGAACTGTCGTGATCGGCTCTCAAAAGCTGTGTAGTAACGATCAGATTATCAGATGATCGCTCCAAAAATGGTATTTTTTGTCCGATTTTCTCATTGTGTGTACTAGGTATGAAACCTGACAGGGGTTCTAATCCCTCTCTGCTCTGTACCAAACCAAAATAAAAATGTTTTGCCTTTAGTTACACCAGGGTTTCTCAACCAGGGTTCCGTGGAACCCTAGGGTTCCTCCAGAGTAGGGTTTCACAACCAGGGTTCTGTGGAACCTTAGGGTTCCTCCAAAGGTTGCTAGGGGTTCCTTGAGCAATGGTCAATTTTTACCTGTCAGATAAATTCCCAATGACATCATTGCTATTTTTAGCTATCTGTAAGGGGATAATTCTTCCCAATGACCATCACACTAATGTATCATGAGTTGTAGATCTTCAATTTTTAGAAGGGTTTCCCCGAGACCGGAGGATTATTTCAAGGGTTCCTCGTTGTTGAAAAGGTTGGGAAAGGCTGCTCCAGAGGTTGCTAGGGGTTTAAGCAATGATCAATTTCTACCTCTCAGATAAATTCCAAATGAGATCATTGATCTTTTTTAGATATTTGTAAGGGGTTAATTCTTCCCAATGACCACAAGAGTAAGTAGCATTCTTCCCATTGACCATCACTCTAATCTAATGTATCATGAGTTGTAGATTTTTAATTTTAAGCAGGGGTTCCCCAAGACCACAAAATTATTTCAAGGGCTCCTCAGTGTTGAAAAGGTTGAGAAAGGCTGAGTTACACTTTAACGCAAAACAAAGCCAGGAATAGTAACAATAATAAAGGTAACAGTAATAAATGTAACAATAATAGTAATAGATGTAACAATAATAAAGGTAACAGTAATAGATGTAACAATAATAAAGGTAACAGTAATAAAGGTAACAATAATAAAGGTAACAGTAATAAATGTAACAATAATAAAGGTAACAATAATAAAGGTAACAATAATAAAGGTAACAGTAATAAAGGTAACAATAATAAAGGTAACAGTAATAAAGGTGACAATAATAAAGGTAACAGTAATAAATGTAACAATAATAAAGGTAACAATAATAAAGGTAACAATAATAAAGGTAACAGTAATAAAGGTAACAATAATAAAGGTAACAATAATAAAGGTAACAGTAATAAAGGTAACAATAATAAAGGTAACAGTAATAAAGGTGACAATAATAAAGGTGACAGTAATAAAGGTGACAATAATAAAGGTAACAGTAATAAATGTAACAATAATAAAGGTAACAGTAATAAAGGTGACAATAATAAAGGTAACAGTAATAAAGGTAACAATAATAAAGGTAACAGTAATAGACGTAACAAAGATAAACAAGCACCATCCCTGAACAGTGGAATGACTGACTGTTCTATACAAGAACTGTCTCGATATTCTCTATAGGACGGAGACATGTTTCCCATAAACCGGCCGGTTAGAAATAATGTACGAGATAAATAGTCTGATTGATAAGTAAACAAGCATCATTTCCCCGAAGTCGGTGTGTCTCGGTGTCTCCTGTATCAGGTCACCTCGACTTTCCGTTCCACACTGGAAAGAGCAGAGTTAAAAAAAAAAAAACACTCAGCGCTGTACACAGGGCTTTCCTCTCGGAGGAAATACATTGACCATATAAGGGCATCTGCGTCACCTCTGATGGTAAACCCGGGTCGTACCAACTAGGACACCAACAAAAGGGGGGTTACTTTATCCTACCTTTGCTTTTTATAAAAATAAAGGAAAACCTTCAAGCCAATAAAACTTCCAACTGAATCGATTGTTATGGTAATCGACGCTGTCATAAACAGGAGCTTGTCGCTGCTATAATACACAAAAGTGAAAGTGTTGGAGGGGGAGAGGCTCCCCTATCGCTTTGGTCTCCAGGTTCCCATTGATAAAATGAAGCGGCGCTGATGTCTGAGTCAGTGTGATCAGGAGAAGGCTGGGTGTGCGGACCATGTACAGGGATTTCTCCGGGACTTACCCTCAGCAGGACTTAGGGTGCAGCAGCGGCAGTCACAGCCCGGACTCCGGGAGCTCACACTACGGGGTGGCCAGCATGGGGGGGCACAGCATGAGAGCCACACCTCCACAGGACCACCAGCAGGTGACTACTTCTACCTTTATATGTACAATGGATGGAATATTATATACCGATATATTCTAGTTCACAGATTGCTATGTGTTTGGATTAGAACAATTTACATGAATATAGTAAATGGTGGTGATGATTTTAAAACTGTCATTATTATAATTAACTGATCGTGGCTACCTACACATGTCATTTGTTATATTATTAGGATATTGTTATTCTTTTTTACACTTTTATATGATATATATATATGTGTGTGTGCATTAGTCTATATATATATATATATATGTATATATATATATATATATATATATATATATATATATATATATATATATATATATAAAGTTTATAGTCTATATATTATAGGTTATATATGATTTATAGTTTATTGTCTGGATATTATAGTTTAAAAATATATCATCCCCAGTCTATACATTATAGCTTATATATTATATATAGTCTATATTGTAGTCTAACTATTATAGCTTGAGGTTTATAGTCTATATAATAGTCCACATATTATAGTTTATATATTATATATAGTCCATATATTATAGTTTATATATTATACATAGTCCATATATTATAGTTTATATATTATATATAGTCCATATATTATAGTTTATATATTATATATAGGCCATATATTATAGTTTATATATTATATATAGTCCATATATTATAGTTTATATATTATATATAGGCTATAGTCGAAATATTATCATTTATAGGCTATATATAGTCTATATATTATAGTCTATATATTGTAGTTTATATACTATATATAGTCTAAAATATTATCGTTTATATACTATATATAGTCTATATATCATAGTTTACATGTTATATATGTTTTATAGTCTATATAGTTTATACTATATATAGTTTACAGTCTAATAGTTTTGTTGCACTGACAAAGAATGACTTGCACTTAAAGGATCACTCCACCCAAGTTTTTGTCAGATTCTTAAAACTACATTCACTCACCAGTCTCTTCTCCCAGTTATATTTCTTAGTCCAGCACTCCTTTCTTGTGGCACCACCCTGACAAAGTTTGAAGTCTCAGTCCTCATCCAGCAGAAGGGTCTAGGTCAGCCTTTCTCAACTTTTTTTTACATGGAGGAACCCCTTGAACTGACATTCCGGGACCAGGGAGCCCCTGCTAATAATTGTTATCTAAATCTCACAGTATATTAGTGTAATGGTCACTGGGGAGAAATCTCCTTACATTGGTGGTCATTGGGAGTAACCCCACCTTACAGATAGCTAAAAAGATCATTGATGTCAGTGGTTACTTATCTGAGCAGCAGTAACTACTCAAGTAACCCCTAACAAACTCTGGAGGAACCCTGGTTGAGAAAGCCTGATCTAGATTATCTTGTTATATACTCCTATAGATACAATTTACAAAAAGGCATAAGCAGGGGAAGGGAGATCCCCTTGTTATGGATGCATCCAGTGGGAGACCCAGAGGAAGATGGTGGGTGATATAATTTACAGGAATATAACTAAAATTGGAATAACTGTTTTGGGTGAGCTTCCCTTAAAGTGGACTTCCGACGCCCCATCACTCCCTCCTTTTTCAGAATCACTCCACCCCCCCAACATTTTTTTGGATTCTCACTATGTTTCTCTGGCACTGCGTCTTGGGATACCCTCACAGCCCAGGAGGTTACAGGTCATTCTACTGCGCATGTGCTGTGTCATCCGAAGGCCAACTTCCCTTTGCCCATCATCAGGGGACAGCTGGCCCTCTGATGACGTCACAGAAGGAGAAGGCATTGCGAGAACCAGTGTGCAGCAACATGTCAGATATCCACAGAATACCTCTGGATTGCTGGGCGTGTGAGCATGTTTTTTGTGGATTACTCAGCAAAAAAAGTTAAAGGGGGGGGGGGGGGGTGAAGTTGACCATTATTGATTCCTAGAGTCAATTAATTTATAAATGTTCTGTTGGTGGGATGACATTGCTAATAAAAAATGCACCTGTACGCTTATTACTGTGTAGTGCTAAAGGAAGTGTCATTAGCAGCGCACACTCCATTCACCTGAACACTGTTATTAATTTACATATGTGGTTAGCCACTTAATGATGATTGGTAAGGATTGTAAATTCACCTATACAGTGAGAATCATTCTTCACCAAGCATTTTGAAATCCTTTAATGCCATTTAAATTATAGCTGAAGCCCACAGAACAAATCCCATTGGGTTACAGTCATCCAGACAGAAATAAATAGAAACATTCATTACTATGAAGAGCATTCATATCAATATGTTTATCACAAGTGTCAGTTGTGGCTCAAAATTAAATACTGTGGTGCAATTTAAAACAACCCTGTCACTATACCTTTGATTTTCCAGGCAGGGTTTCCTTCACAGAGTATCACATTCAGCCAGCAGTTACAAAACCTAAAGTTCTTAACTCCAATTTAGGGGTATTTATTACAAATAATAAAATAATTGCTGATTTAAATGTATCAGAGTTCAGAAGGCTTTTTAGCAATCTTTACATAAGATAATATTTCAGTTCTGTGTGGATACTGCTAGGCTGAGTTACCCCTGGCGTAGCTTCATACATCACTTAAAAATCCATTGAAGATCTCTGCACTGAATTTATAACTGGCATGACCCAATGTAGCCATTATACTTGGATTCTTTTCCAGTATTGGGTCCCCTTTGTTCATTTGGTCTTATGATGTCTCAGAGGGCCTTTGACAGGTGATCACATGGCTGGAATTTTAAAGTGATTACATTAGAAGGTTGGATATTTAATGAATGAAATTAATTGTGGGTGGTCTGACCCAGCTTTATTGTGAAGCTGACAATACCATCTAATTGTATAATCTCCTTTAGTTCTACTATCAGGGACTGTCTGATTTCATACAAAGTGAATGGATATCTTAGATTTGTACTCATATTACATAGTTCATAAATAATGACTGCTTCCATTAATTAAACCCTTTATACATTTTCTAGTAGACAGAACAGGTTTTCTTGAAGTCTTCCCTCCTAATACTATGTTTTTAACATTCCACAGTGTAATAGTTAGCATTTCTAGTTTTGCTGGCTTCATACCCCCTGTCTACCAAGATACATATATAAATGCCCCAGTGCTCAAGGAGTTAAAACAGTACCAAGAAGATGCTACCTACCCACCTCCTCCATAATTTATGGTTAACTCTAAATTGATAACCTGCAATGGTATTTATTTACCATTGGACAATTTTGGGTAGCATCATTTTTCACCATTTAATGGATGTGTACAATTGTAAAGCTTGCAATGTATGGTATTGGTTTACTCATCCCAATCCATGTTTATATTTTACTAAAAAATGAATGGGTATTATATTGTGTTTATGTGTACTAAAACTAATTTTAATAAACATTTTAGCAAGTATTTGCAGTATAACAAAAAATGCAAATACCCCCATTTTATTCTACAGTACTTCTGCTTTAAGAAAATGTAAAATTGTTTGTTAAAAGTAATTTTTTTAGCAACAAATGTAGATTTTAACATGTAGCTGAAAAGTTCAAAAACTGCCCCAGTAGCAAAGTGGTTAAAGACTTCATGTTAGACCTAATTGGCTGTTGTAAGGCTACACAAAAGTTTTATTTCACAAATTCCAATAAATCTGGCTCATAGTATTTCCTTTACACACTATATATGTCATATTAAAGACAAATGGACTATATGGGAATGCTGTAAAGTACAAATGATTATAGAGGCCAACACAGAGTTACAGTAGTCATATGAAAGCACTTGTTGGTGGTGCTGGTCGTTAAATGCCTTTTGGGTTATTTTATTTATTAAAGTAGAAAATATACTGTATATTACAGAAATAATTATGTTTGTAAACTGCTTGCAAAATGCCCTCTGGACATTATTAAGACCAGACTGATGCTGTCCAGTGTATCCTTTTCATAAAATATTAAAAGAGATGTATATGTTTTAAAAAAACAAAACAAACAATCCTACTCACCTACAATAGGTGGATGCAGCATTGGTCTGAAGCTGCATCTGTCCCCCACCGTCTCTAAGACCATGAACCGAGCAATCAACGACCACTAATCACTCAGTTCCTGGCCTTCAGTGACCAAAGAGTGGTGACTGTCAGTCAGCGGTTCTCTACTCTGCCCTCTCCAGTGCTCACTGGGGCACCGGGCTGTGGAGGGGGCGGGAGTGAATTGCTCAGGCTCTCCAAAGCAAGCTGAGAGTCTGAGCCAGCTGCTGGTCAGGAAACTGGGTGGATCCCGACATTATTGTTGGTATTCCTGCAGAGCTTAGACGTCTCTGTGACGTCAGCTGACAGCTGTTGGCTGAATATGGGTAACAGGAGTGCAGAACTAAGTGCACTCCTGTGACTCACAGGAGAAGTATGGCCAAAGAAGCTTTGGCCATACTTCTCCTTTAAGGTTGAATTCTTGGTTTTGTCATTGTTGATTGGATTATGGTCTGTAATAAATTTGGTGGATTCATACCTGATTCTATAGAAATTTGAACACTATTACTTTCATGTGTAATGTTCTTATGACTAGGGTCTTCCTCCCAGCCCAAGGTGATAGATACTGTTCATGACTCATTGCTGATGACATAAACATTGTGTACAGAATGGCCTAAATACAATATTTGCATACATATACGACTCACAAAATAAGAATTTACAATTCAGATCAGAAGACGTGTTCTTGATTTTTGGTATGTTTTAGTAATTTTTCGATATGTCTTCTGTTGCTGATCCTAGGTGTCATCTCGAGTATCCATACATAGGATTGCCATATAGTACTTAATCAGATTAAGCCACATACACATACTCTGGTGTATTAAAAAGCATGCCTCCATACTCAGGCCTGTTCTGGCAATCAGGCAGCTTTCCTATTTACTATGGGTTACTGTACAATCCTGATTGCTTTATTAACCATACCCAAACTTATTGAAGATTGGCAACATAGGCAGAGGACTGAGGCATCAGACTGCTCCTTGTTTCATTATCTTATCAAATCTTTTTTTAAAGTAAGACCAGCATAAGGGAATGAACTAAAACTGAATGTAGAATGCATGTACGCACACAAACATATACTCAGGTTAATAAATGTAATATTTTGCTTAAAGCGGAGTTCCACCCTAAAGTGGAACTTCCGCTGGTTGGATTCCTCCCCCCCTCAGGTGTCACATTTGGCACTTTTCGGGGGGGAGGGGGAAGAGGACACCTGTCTTTAGACAGGTGTCCTTTTCCACACTTCCGGGAGCTCTGGCCGGCGGACGCGGCCGCTGACGTCAGAAGCCCGGCTCCCTCCTCCCTGCTCGCTCTGCTACTGGCCGCCTGGCCAGTAGCAGAGTGCGGAAGAGCTCGCGCATGCGCAGTAAGGTGCCCGGCGTGAAGCTGTACTGCTTACACGTCCGGGTTCCCTTACCCGCGATGGAGGCGGCTGCACCCGTCCCCCGATCCGAAGATCGGCGGCGGGTGCCGACATCGCTGGACTCCAGGACAGGTAAGTGTCCTAATATTAAAAGTCAGCAGCTACTGTATGTGTAGCTGCTGACTTTTAATTTTTTTTTTAGCCCTCGGACCTCCGCTTTAACAAGAATCTTTCCTTTATCTAAATACTGAAGAGCAGCTTTTTTTAACCAGGGTGCACAGGCACCCTGGGGTATCTTCAGGTTTCAGGGGTGCCTTCGGATAATGACTAAAATTTGCCCAAAAATTGTATACAAACCAGTGGGTGGATCAAGCCTGCCTTTTAGTTACATAAAGCCACAGGTTTTCTTTGTGTACCATTACAACCTTTTAGCCACAGGTGTCCTAACAACCAGTGACGTCATTGGTGTGTATGGAAGACGTATGGCCCCCTGCACAGTAGCCTTGTTTGCCCCCTCCCTCTAAACACTGGGGTCACATTAGCTGAGTGAGGGAGAGAAGCTGAGGAAGAAGAGAAACACTAGAATACTAGTCAGTACCAGTGTGCAAAGGTGTGTTTGCTCTGGAAGAATAAATCACCTCTAACATTGGGTGTCCTACATATGTGGATGCTTCTGCATTATGTAAAATGTTACGTTTTTTACATTTTAGAATGGAGTGCCTTGATATTGTGTATACTTTTAAAGTGTGCCTTGACTGAAAAAAAGGTTAAGAAACACTGCTGTAGAGACCTGAATGCAATATAAACCCTCAGGTGTCTGCACATACTTTTAAAAAGCACATTGGGCCCCCTAACCACCAACCCAGAGAAACTCTTCTATGTAAATGTTGACTTTAACCAAGAACATTGGTGGCTGGTCTTCACTCTCCAGTCTTATGGAACTTTTTATGGGCCCTTGAATGTGATATGCGGTCTCAATATTCAGCGACATGCTATGAGAGGTCAGAGTGGAAAGGCAGACAGAGGGGTTGATTTACTAAAGTTGGAGAGTGCAAAAACTGGTGCAGCTGTGCATGCTAGCCAATCAGCTTCTAACCTCAGCTTGTTCAGCCATGCTTTGACAATAAAACCTTGAAGCTGATTGGTTTCTGTGTGGGGCTGCACCAAATTTTGCTCTTTCAAGCTTTAGTAAATCAACCCCATAGTCTTTCCCTGCAAAAGTCAAGATTTGCTTGAAATGCTATTTAAAGGTATCTGCCGGCACCTAAGGATGGCATTTTATTTAGACTGATATATGACAATGAAAGGAAAAGTTTACTTTAAGAATAAAACAATATCTTTATATGACAACTGCAAAATTCACGCAGAACATTCTATACCTATTTATAGTTATGACATTTTTCTGTTTCAGATTTGTATTACATAAGGAGTCATTTACATCATTGTAGATTAATTTTAGGGTCGTTTTTCTTAGTAGCTTGGAAAATACGTTTTCATTGGAAAGAATGAATAGCAAGCTCTCTGCTTATAGTGAGGATTCTGATTTTCTACACAGTTTATAGTAAAACCTTGATGATATGAGGTGCTTATGGGCACTGGCTATAGTCAGTTTGGAGTAGAAATAGTAAGCTGCTCACTATGTAGAGATAGTAGAGATAGCATAGCATCCCAAGTGTATATATATGAGGTGATACAAAGGGAATGCGAGGGCTCCACGCCCTTAAAAGGGGCAGTGCCCATGTCCAAAGAAATGTTCTATACCACAACAAATTTTATACAGTAGAAATATCTATTGATGGTTCCAGAAAAGGCGACATGCTTCAGGGATCTGTGTTTCATTCATCAGGGCTACTTATAGACACATTTAGTAGTAATAATAAAATATAAAAATATTATTCCATAATGAATATGTATTCATAAACTGAGTCATAAAAAATCTATACATCCACATCTACATTTATACATACAAATATCAGTATATATGCATACATACAAACATCCATATACACATTAAAAATGATGTCACATATTTAGGGACAATGTTACTAATTAATGCTAAATTATAGCAATATGTAAAAACAACTGGATCATTTACTAGTAAATATCAAGTCTAAATCACAATTACTAGTGTTTATCAAAACAATAAATAATAATTAGCTATACATTAGTAAATTATTCCAAGAAGGGAAAAATGTGGGAAGCTTAGGTGAAAAAGAAATAGGAGTTTTAAAGGTGAAGAAACGTATTTGAGCATCATAGTGAATCTCTTGTGTAAATGTAAAACGCGAGGGGATTGAGGAGTGTTGTGAATTTCTTTGAAAAAGTAAAGTAAAGGGTTTTTGTGAAAAAGACTGAAGTAGAACCACAGGCCCTCATTAATGATTTATTGACCAGAAATCAAAATATGGATGGCCATTTTCCTTTAAAGTGTTTGTTAAGCCACTTGTATAAAAAGTTCCCATCTGCTCTGTATTATAACAAGAAGTTCCCCTGTGTCTGTGTTATTACATATATATACTTCTCTGTATAGATAACACACCTTCTTACTAGGATCAGTTGTCGTTTTTCAGCTTTTTTCTCTCAGCTCAGAGTTCCTGAGGGAGGGACTGAACACTGCTGCTGACATCAGCAGGAGAGAGAGAGCCGTGCTGTGCTATCTATATAGATAAGAATATTTCTGATATAACACTGACACAGGGAACTTATTTTTCTAATACAGAGGAAATATGAGCGTTAATTATGAGAGCAGAGAGGAGAAGCTACAAGAGGAAGAGGGAGGGGGAGGAGGGGAAGTTGAAGACAGGCACACAGGAGATAGGAGAGCTGGGAGTGACATAGCCTGCATAGACCACGGGGCTCTCAATATAAGCTATATACAAGGGGAGTCACTACACAGGGGGGAAGTCATGACCTGGCTTTATCAAACAGGTATTTTAGGGGATACAGAGGGATCATTTAAAAAGCAAAAGCACCATGCTGCTAATTACACATTAAAGAGACAGGGACAGCATTATTTTTTTTGGGTTAACAAACGCTTTAAATATGTGATTATAATATATATGGAGTCCTGCAAGATTGTTCACTGATTTTGGGGTCACTTCAATGTTTCAGTTATGTGAAAAGCAAATGCTTGTTTGCATCTGCACATGATTGGCTATTAAAAGCACACATAAATTAGCTTTTTACATGACTGGAAAATTGAATTGAATATTCACACAGTTTATTGTGTGAAGATGCTCAACTCCTTTAGTAAGTCAGCCCAGTTATTACCATAAATCATTTCATAACATGAATGAACAGGGAGTAATATGGGGGTTGCCATTGCTGATCTTCTGAAAATGCTTGTTTCCTGTCTGGCTCCAGAACTCTCAGAGTGACCTAGAACAAGCATATTCAAAATAAAGTTAGAATACCTGGTCTGCACACTTGCAACTGGACAAGGACTTGAAAAGTATCAAAGTCCCTTGATCAGCATTGCAGCGTGGCAGCTACCATTTTCATAAGGAGATGGTCAGCAGTAGCATCTTCCATGTTTCTTTCAGTAAGGTTTTGTTTAACAAATTACCAATAGTGGAAACATACTAAGAATTCTATTCAGAACATTACCAAAGCTGTGTTGATTCATTTGTTCTATGTGTGTAAACAGTCAGTATACAGTATAATAATATATTTTCTATCTCATTTACAGAAATACACGACTCACACGTCTTCCAGTCCTTTCATTCCAACATTAAATGCAATAACCTCAAGTCAAGATCTTAACTGGATGGTCCAGCCTAGTGTTCGATCATTAGCCTTACCGCCATACCCCAGCCCTCGTCATGGTGTCATCAGAAGCATGAGCGGAGTCTTGAATATGGCAAGAAGACGTGTTGGTGAACATGTAAGTATTCTCTTGTCTGTTAACTTTTTATTTGCATTAGCAAAGATTACAGTGGTCTTAATGAAAATAGCTATAATGAACAACCAGATATGTATTCTAGTAAAAATTAGAATCAACTTCAGCAACAATCAGCTTCAACTCTTCTGGGAAGGCTGTCCACAAGGTTTAGGAGCGTGTCTATGGGAATGTTTGGCCATTCTTCCAGAAGCACATTTGTGAGGTCAGGCACTGATGTTGGACGAGAAGGCCTGGCTCGCAGTCTCCGCTCGAATTGACCCCAAAGGTGTTTGTTCGGGTTGAGATCAGGGTTGTGCAGGCCAGTCAAGTTCCCCCACCCCAAACTCGCTCATCCATATCTTTATGGACCTTGCTTTATGCACTGGTGCACAGTCATGTTGGAACAGGAAGGGGCCATCTCCAAGCTGTTTCCATAAAGTTGGGAGCATGAAATTGTCCAAAATGTCTTGATATGCTGACGCCTTAAGATTTCCCTTCATTGGAACTAAGGGGCCAAGCCCAACCCCTGAAACACAACTCCACACCATAATCTCCCTTCCTCCAAATGATTTGGACCAGTGCACAAAGCAAGGTCTATAAAGACATGGTTGAGCGAGTTTGGGGTGGAGGAACTTGACTGGCCTGCCCAACCTGAGTCCTGACCTCAACCCGAAAAAACTTTGGGATGAATTAGAGTGGAGACTGCGAGCCAGGCCTTCTGGTCCAACATCAGTGCCTGCCCTTACAAATGAGCTCCTGGAAGAATGGTCAAACATTCCCATAGACACACTCCTAAACATTGTGGACAGCCTTCTCAGAAGAGTTGAAGCTGTTATAGCTGCAAAGGGTGGGCCAACTCATTGAACCTATGGGCTAAGACTGGGATGCCATTAAAGTCCATGTGGGTGTAAAGGGAGGCGTTCCAATTTTTTTTTTTTTATATGGCCATACTCTTTCAATTATAGTAACCAATCAGATTTTAATTTTCTTTAGAGAAGCCTTTCTCAAACATGGTTCTATGGCACTTCAGGGTTACTCAGAGATTGCTAGGGGTTTCTTGAGCAGTGGTGGATTGATCTCTCCTCTTCATCGTTTTGGCACCAATGTCACACAATAATGGAAGTGGCATAGAACAAGAGGATCCGCTTCACTTATCTCTCACACACCAATGACACATGACACCAATGATCTTTTTAGCCACCAACGTAGGGGCGGACCCTTTTCCCTTCTCCTCACTGACCACCAATGTAAATGGGCCTTTTTCCCAATGGCCTTCAATGTCAACGGGAGCATTCCTCTCACTGCATGCCAATGTATGGGGGAATTTCTCCACTGACCACGACAGTATGTAACTGTCTGTTTTTCTTTTAATTATTCCTATATCTACAACATACTGGTCATGCTAATATACCGTGAGCTGTAGATGTAAACATTTTTTGCAGGGGTTACTTGAAATCAGTGAATTCATTCACAGGTTCCTCTATAGTAAAGAAGAAAAAGGTTAAGAAAAGTGGCTATAGGCTGATTTGTTGAGTGGGGATTTTTGATTTTTGGTATGGGTACTATACTTTGGACATTATCACTTTTTGTGCAGATGTATGTGATAAGCCCATGAGTAGAATTGACTAAGATCAGAGTCAGGTTCAGGACTTTTAACATGACAGATGCCATTTTTCTAGAAAGTTTAAAATCTAAAAGTCACTCTATTTTACAAAAAGATGTATCTTGAAGTGCTCAGGTCTTGAGAGAAATTGCATAGTGCAACTGAATTAAAGGGGAACTTAGGACCCTGGTATCCCCCATTATTCCCCACAGGCTTTCCCACCCTAGATGCTGTCAGTACTTGCCAGTTATACTATTCCAAGTAAGATGCCAAGTCTGTTTTTATATATACTTACAAATGAGGATTATTTTGCAAAAACATTTTTTTTTTTTTTTTTTTTTAATGTTGTGATATGCCTTACCTTATACTGAAATACTGTACTGAAAAGGCCTTACTTTCCTATATACCGCACTTTATAGAAACTCTTACATTTCTCTAGTGTAGTAAATGGGTACATTTTAGCTAGTCCTCTGTTAAATAATAGCCCATGCCTTTGTAATGTTCACCATTTTGCTAAATTGACAAGGTAGTTTCATTGTCAATGTTGATAATATTGTTGCCTATGGGCGAGCCCTTAAAGAGTTAAAAAATGGTGTGTGTGCCTGCAGTAAGAAGCATTGCACATGTCGCGGAAACAGTTGACGGGCGACTCATAGTCGAAGTAGGGGGTGAGTCATGGGGAAAAAAAGCTGGGATGTGAGTGTCAAACCACAGATTGGAGCGGGATAAACATTAATGACTGAGTCATTGGGTCACACACACTGCCAATCCTTCCATTCATAAAGAAAGTACACTTCATTCATCCCTTAATACTCTGTGACCTATGTACATAGTAAAAGCACAGGGTAAGCAGTGGCAATGCCAGCTTCTGATACCACTATACTTCAGTATAATGGGACAGCTGTAATATAGGTATCTAAGCTGAGCAATCATCTTATTGCAACACAACAGGATATCTTTATAATATAAATGCATGAATCAGATGTTACTCAGGCAATTAGCTATCTAAATTTTGTTGATTTACCTAATTACTTTTAGGTGTGCATGCTTTACTCATGTGCATTGTTTTTTACTGATATTTTATTCAGATATCACCCGAAGAAGAAGAGAGGAGAAGAGTACGAAGAGAGAGGAATAAGGTTGCAGCTGCCAAATGCAGAAACCGTCGTAAAGAGCTAACTGATTATCTTCAAGCGGTAAGTGAGGACAGCCTGACTGGGGAAATGCAATGTGGTCAGCAGTGTGGGTCATGCTTTTCCCTTCAGCCATCTTTCAGGAACTATAGATACTCATACCTTTAAAACAAAGATCGGTATCTGCTCTCCACACACTGCAGGACATCACTCCAATTACTCCATACTGCGATGGCATTTTACATTTTTACTTATAAAATGCAGAGCTGTGTTGGCCTCTGATGCCCTGTGGTGTGTTCTCTGCATATCACAGCAGAAAACACTCCCAGGTAGAGCCTGGTTACATCAACTGTTAGAGTGCTCAAGCAAGCAAAGCGAAAAATACATTTGTAAAGCACACATCTGTGCTTTAGAAATGCGCTGGTATGGCCACAGTTATGCCATAACACTGCTTTATAAATTTACCCTATTATTTTCAGTACGTTCCCTGGCTTATGGGTGAGAAAGTGGAGTTGTTGTGCTAAGCTAAGTACAGTCTGTGAGTTTGGGGTGTAGGAACAATGGTTTTCCACTTGCTCTCTTCTAGACATAATCACAAGTGAAATTACAGTCCTGCTACTGTGCCACAGTTAGACTTGGTATCACAGTGATTTTCTTGTATGGATATGACAAATACTGTTTTTAAAGTCCAAATTAAGTCTCCCATCTTTATTTCACTTTACGGTCCTGTACCACTGTACGTTATGAAGTTTAGTTGATTTTTCGAACGCATTTAGGAATACATTAAAAATACATTTTTCTCTTATTTGAAATGCGATTTCTTCCTACTCACTCCAGTTCCCTATGCTGGCACAGATAAGTTATTGCCATAGTCTTGGATATACAGAAAAAGGTGTTTTAATTTGGAGTTTTGACCTTGAAGTGCAAAATAGTTTATGAAATTGTCATACTCCCCATCACAAGCATCCTCTTGCACATTTGTGTTAAAGAGATAAGTGGTTCGGACCAGGTGCTTTAGAGTGCACTGCACATACTGTATATACGGTATCTCACAAAAGTGAGTACACCCCTCACATTTTTGTAAATATTTTATTTTATCTTTTCATGTGACAACACTGAAGAAATGACACTTTGCTACAATGTAAAGTAGTGAGTGTATAGCTTGTATAACACTGTAAATTTGCTGTCAAACTCAACAAATTTTCACCATTTTCAGGAAACAGACAAGCTGGAAGAAGAAAAGTCAACTCTACAGAAGGAGATAGCAGAGCTGCAGAAACAGAAAGATAAGCTTGAACTGATTCTTGATGCCCACCAGCCAATCTGCAAAGTGGCCCACTCTCAACAAAACAGCCAGCAAGGGGGTTCTCCAAAATTTGTGAAAGAAGAGCCACATGAAGAACAAGCACGAGGTTCCAAAGTCAAACTTCCAAGAATAGAGATTAGCGACACACTTCTTGAACCAGAGGCTCTTCACACTCCTACCTTGATGAAGACACCATCAATTACACCCTTTACACCAACCTTGATGTTCACTTATCCTGGACCTCAGGAATCTTGTTCCACAGCTCATCGCAAGCTCAGCACTAGCAGTAGCAATAGCAGCGGGGATCAAAGTCCAGGGTCCCTTAGCTCGCCAACTTTATTGACTCTTTAAAATGATCTTGGGGAGAGGAGGGTGCCTTCAGGAGTATTACATTATGTCTAAACTGATTTCAGGTAGACCTATGCCAGTCTTAATATTGTTGTAGATCCCCTATATAGGATCAGATTCACTTTCTCAGTAAAGCATGCTATCACTTTTCCCAACGTTTGTTTGTTATTAATATATTTGTTTCATTATAATTTGTTAGATGCGTGGCCTCCTTTTATAAGGTCACAAGTTTAGTCAGAAATAGAGCTATATAAGAGCACAGGGTCACAGTTAAAGGCAGAGCCAACATTAAACTGCATGTCCACTGTGGTATGGTCAATAGTAAAGTTAGCGGCAGAGCCGAAATAATACTATGATACTGCGTAGTAAGGATTTGGGAAAAAAGTAACGGCAGAGCCGGTCTACTTTGTATTTATTAAAGTATATTTTTGTATGACTATTGTTTGGGGTAAAGTGTATACATTTTGATAATGAAAGTGTAATAAAGCACATCCCAAATAAATAAATTTTTTCATAGTTTTGACTTACTGTACAATTTGTTGGTGGTAAATTCTCAAATCAGCATGTGTTAGGGGATTAAATAAACAGCACATATCAGAAAAAATATGCATATTTTAGTAAAGTAATGCATGGTTTGCATGGGTTTTTGGGACAGTAAAAGACAGGATACAGAAACACTCCACACAAAATATTGATGTTATTGGCACAGGTTAATTAGGGAACCTAGTATGTAAGGTTATACTTCAACAGAGCTATACTAAAGTTTTGCACTTCATCCTTCCCTTTCTTCTTCTCCTAGTACTTAAACATACAGATTGAGTGCTGCTGGATCCCAGGATATCATTAGCAATTAATGTGATTTTGTAATCAAATACTATGGTACGCTGACTCTTGGGTGAGGCAGCCCTTACTCCTGGAATAGCCAGGATATGACACTTAAGACAGACATGCGATAACTGTAGAGAAAAGAGAACACCAAACCCTAGTTCAGGGTTCAAATAAGGAAGTCCATTTATTAATCATTACCATCACAATAAAAATCCAACTCCTTTCGGGAGCCACAGAAAATCTTTTTTCTTCAGGGCTGTAGGTTATGTCGTTGGAACAAAGGCTGTTTGAAAACAGTTGCTGGTATGCAGGCCTTTAATGCAGAAGTTGCTGTAATTGTCATGCCTTGGGGCCAGGATGAATGAATTCATGTGCATGAGTTACATCATTCATAAATCAAGCCAGACAATCAAGATTGCCGAAAATGCTGAACCCCAAAAAAGACAAGACAAACATATCAGTGGTGACAATAAGGGAGATGCTGGACATGACATCGCTAGAGGAGGCACTTTGGAATGAAAAAAATATCATAATCTGCAAGTATGCTGTGCATGCTAATATATTATAGCAAAAGCCCACCCAACTCAATGCAGACTTTTGTTTTTTAATAAGAGAATATAATTCAGACTACAGTGTATGTATGGAAGATATAACCAGCTGCTGAAGTGGTAGTTAAAATTCTTTAAATTAATCAGGTCTATCCAAGCACTGCAGTTTGAATTATGTGCTCTGCAATAACATGCAGCCCTGTTGATGGGGAATTTTTCAGAACCCAAAAAACTGTTGGCCGTTTTTTTGGAATGGTAACAATTAGCACGCTTGCTTTCTTTCTTGTGCCCTAAACTCTGGTTTAGTGCTTTATTTTCTCTGCGAGTAGCACATTAAACTTGTTCAGCCAATGAAGTTAATACATAATACAGGCAGTGGCGATATTCAACTCATTCAGAAGAGCTTGTTTATAATAGAGTGTTAGTCTTGTAAATCAAATACACAAAAAATCTTTTCCAGTATCCAAGGAAAACTCAGCCTAGTATTAGGAATATAGTCAATATCTTAAGCAAAACCTATAGATGTGCTATTCTCCAGGATTAGTGTAAAACTGATGACAGGGGGTAGGCAGGCAGTGAGAATGAATGTATTAATAACTTAAAGAGAACATAGCCAGTCACCTAATTTGCTTGCTAAAAGCAGGATGAATGATGTGATTCACATAAATAGCACCAGGAAGTGAACTGATCTACCAGTGCAGACCAATTAGAAGACTTTATCGTACAGTTTACATCTAATGAACACAATAATACATTAATCTAGGATAGCGGAGACAATTACAGCATTATTGCAATAATTCTTGGTCAGATGTAAATGATAACTAAACCCAAGAACACAAAACAAATATATGGCAGCTTACTAGACCCTGAATGTGTTGGCTGCATTTGTTAAACATGACCACCATCTAACAAATGGTAAGCTGCAATACACCTGTATACATTTTTTTTGTTTTTGGGTTTAGTCATTTAAATTTGCTTTAAAATGAAATCCCTTGGTCTCTTGATGTTTGTGAACACCATGTACATTATCAATCTGTGAGACAGTCATAAGAAAGGAGAGAAACAATGCACAGCTGGGGCTTCTTGTTTGGGGGAATATATGAGTGCATTTTCAGTCTATCAGACAAGCATCTTCTTGGGAGTAGGCACTATAGCTTATATCCTGATTTTGGTTACATAAAATCCTTCTAATAGTATTTTTTTATGTTTTCCTTATATTTTCTTCTTTTTAATCTAAATGAATGTATGCAACAATAGGAAAATACAATTGTGGGGTGTGAAAGGTCTCACTTGCCAGCCAGCCTCCATCCTGTTCCCCAGCACCCGCAGATAGAACCCCACTACTTCCTCACCAGGCAGTCTGATGGTCTCTCACTGTGCCTGCTTATGGATTCTTCTCATCTGCTGACTATCCAGTGTGGATCCCCCCTACCCCAGCCAAGGCTGTGCCAGATGCTCTCAGTGTGAGGTACTTTCCCATTCTGCTGTACTCAAGCTTGTGACCCTGGACTCAATTCACCATGTTCCCAGGTGCTGCTTGTCTTGCTGTGCCCGGATCTCTGCCCTGTGACCCCGGACTCAATCCTTGCTCTGCCCTGTTGTTGCTTATCCCTTGCTGTGCCTGGACCTTTGCCACGTGAGCCTCAACTATCATTGCTGTGCCGAATTGCTGCCTGCCCCTTGCTGTGCCTGCTTGGTGGCCTCTTACCCTGGACTTATCTCTTGCTGTACCAGATTGCTACCCTGTGAACTTTCCCTTTTGATAAACCCCTTTGTTTGCCAAAGCCCTCAATAAAGAAGCTACTCTTGATCTCTGCATGTTATTATTATTATAGTGGATTTATATAGCGCCAACAGTTTACACAGGGCTTTTGTTCTCTTCTGTCCACACTTCCGTTACAAGGGATAGCATTAATGATCAAAGAGCTTTTTTTAAAAAAAAAAAAGGAAAAAAAACACATCTGTAAAAGGCCATCAACTGAAATGTATTTCATAAAGGAACTTAAAGTGTATATATAGCCAAAACTTTTTTCTCTATCGCCTATTGAGGGATTCAGCTTCAAAACAAGAAACTTAGGGTTCTAAAGCTACCTACAGGTGAAATGGACACTAGGCATATAGAAAACAGAAGGACGGTCCCTTTAGGGCTATAACCCCTCCAACCTGGCACCTGCTCAGCGTCCTCACAAGAGTGGATGTGTTTTCTTCAGCTGTGCTGTTTTTCTGTTCATTTGGAAGATTTTTCCACTATCAGCAGTTACTGGTAGATACTAAAATCCTGGAAATCTCTCCAGTCAGCCAACAAGTGCAGGTTTTCTAAGTTTATTAAACATACTGGTGTTCTCTCTGCAATGGTCCTGCAGTGGGTGGTGGCAACCCCTTCAGTCCAGTTTGCACAGGACTCTGCTATTAGGTCAGGCCAGTATGTCTGGGGATTCCTTGTCGAGTTATTTGGCCCAAAGCTACCTTTGAGTGTTCTAAGATTAAGCCCAAGTAAGGGGTGAAATGCGTTAAAGTGACGATCCTTGGTAGAGTGTCTGTGCTGTGCTGAATAGCAAAGTTGTTTTTACTCTTTGAAAGTTGTGAATTTTGCTGACTTGTCTGTGTTCCTGTTGAAGAGTTTCCTTCACTTCCTATCTGGGGAAGAGGTTGTCCTCAGGACAGTGAGCAATGGGAAATTTCTCTAATGGAGCCCTAGACAGCAGTAAAACCTGACAAGAGTGGTAAGCCTTCCCCTCTATATTCAAAACGAAATCACAATGTTTTGGCTATAAATACACTTTTAGGCTGCATTCACACCTGGGTGTTTTAAATTGTGGGCAAAATTGCCACAATTCTGCCCACAATTTCAAAATGCTCTGCTTACATGACAAGTCACACAATGCAAATTTTAGATGACATTCATTTTAATGTCACCTAAAAACATGGTGTGGTTCTGCTGCGATTTTCAAGACATAAATCGCTCTGCAATCACGGTAAACCGCATTGCTTGAAGCTTGCCACCAAAAAAAGGAGCAGAAGCTTCTTTCAGGGGAAAAGCCTCGCACAATGCAGTTTGCCGCATTATTTAGCGTGTGACAATTGCGGCAGAACGGCACCGCTTTTTTTAGGTGCCATTAAACAGAATGTGATTTTAGAAAAATGTTTTGAAGTCGCGGGCAGAATCGTGGCAATTCTGCCACGATTTAAAATGCCCAGGCATGAATGCAGCCTAAAAGTGCTCTGTCACCACAAGTGGGAGTCATACATGGATAAAGCCAATCAAAACTGAGAATCCTTTTCTTTATCCTGTCCCTCTCAACCTCCCCTATATTATTAATAATGGTAAACTGTAATAAGTTTAGGAAACATTTTTAGGCAACAACACTTAAAAAAGCTAAATATACACTAACACTGCATTAAGGGCACTTATGGATATTTTAGAGCTTTTGTACCATTTATGAGAGTCAAAGAAACATATTAAGCATGTTTCAAAGCATTTTGAAGTTTATTATGGTGTTATGTCATATTAAAACACTTGTAACAAGAGTTTATAGGTATATAATAAGCATTTTATTGGAGCTGAAAACACTGTGCCAGAAAACTGCTGCATGCAGAGGACCTTTATGAATACAATCAGGTATAACACACTAGTGTAAACACTAGTGTAAACACTCACAACTAAAAACAATGCAATTCCTTGTGTATGTAGTGCCCTCCCCGAATCAGGCTGATAGGCTAAATGTAGTTTTTGGCTTCTCTGTAGTGAGTGGAGCAGTGATCTACAGGTTTTAAGTTAACAGAACCAATCAGCGCAATCAAAGTAAATAATTATTGTCTAAACATTAAGTTTCTCGCTAAAACACTAAAACAGTGATTTCACTCACCGCATGAAACAGCTTAATCCAATAACATATGGTATGGCGCAACTCCCTTAAAAATACATGTCTCACTCAAAATAAAATACATTGATCAATGTAAAAATGACACTGGCAAAGAAGGCGTTAACACTAGGGGGCGATCAAGGGGCTAACTGTGTTCCTTCAGCATGTTCTAACTGTGTGGGGGGGTGGGCTGGCAGGAACATGATAGAGATCACTGTTCCCGATGATCCCCCTGTCAGAACGGGGATCCGCCATGGGTGCATTGGCAGATCCCCGTTCTGCCTCTGCACAGAGTGATGGTGGGTCACCGGCGGACATCGAGTCCACGGGACCCGCGCAATCCCGTGTGAATGGACCGGCGTACAGGTACATCGGTTCACGCAGGGGAGCAGACCTGCCACAGTATATCTGTGTAAGCAGGTCGGCAAGTGGTTATTGCAAATAAAATGTAGCCATGGTCCCCCGTAGGACCGGCTGGTAGTTGTGGTCCACCTGCCCGCTGCCCTCAATCACACGATTTCCATACACCCGGAGTCACTGAACAGGCAGGTACTTTGATTTTGTTCTTTTATTTAGGGGATAAACTTGGATAGTGATAAGGGATGACTGTGGGATGCCCAGAGATTGAACATGGGACTTTCTTTATACACCACTGGTATATACACTTCTTATCCTCCAGCACACTACTTGCAGACCATTACTCTTCTCCTTTGTATCTCTCCTGCACTCTACTTAATTCCTGGGCCTGAAAAGAAATTTATCAGACCGCTTGATGCCTCTTCTTCTTCCACCATAGCTAGCACATGGTGAGGCCTGCTCCTACTGGGAGCAGGCCTCCGGACCACCTGTTGTAGGTAAGGGCCACGGGCTCCCGTTTGTGAAGCCACAGGCTCTCAAAGTGTAACTAAGTACGTTGGTGCTAGCCAGGTGTAGGATGGACTACAACTCCCAGCCAATCCATCTTCCAGGCCCCTCCTGCCTAACTCACCATCCAGTGGCTCTCCTTCCCCTTGCTTGGCTTCTCCGACCACTACAGACTGTACACTATCCTCTCCCAGCCCGTCTCAGCCTTCTCAGCCAACTCCCAGGGGCTGCCACTCACTGACACTGGTGGAGCCTTTAAAGAGTCTCCTTTTAATCTAGAACTCTGCCGCTCTCCTGCTTCCTTGTGCCACTCCAGGAGTTGACTCCCGTTCCCGGCTACACCCAAGCCCCAGGTCTCAAGGTCACCCCCAGACTGGGGGCTCCCCTCCCAGGCAAGGCCTGATCCGCAGCACTAGATACATCCTCCTCTCTTCCACCTGAACGCTCCACCCCCCTGCTGGCAGATTGCTGTATTTAAGGAGGCCTGCCCCCTGCCAATCCAAACCATGGATTGGTCAGGGCTCCTTGTCATATAGCAGAAAGTGACACCTCCTTATCCATCCCCCTTTTCAGAGCTTTCCAGCTCAAAAGGGGAGGAGTATCCAAGGGGTGTTCATTTCCTGTCATCTCCAGCCCTCCCTGAGCCACTCCCCAGCCCAGATCAAAACATTCAGGCCAGCACCCACTGTCAGGCCTAACTAGATTTTACCTTTCCTTACAAAAATCTACAAAAATAAAGCACCTATCACTATGGGGGCGCTACAAACACCCAAGTGTCTTCAATATGTATTCATGCTTCCATGCTCATCCTTCACCAGGTGAAAAATCTGCTCACCTCAAAAGAACAAGGAGCATGCATATAATGTATATTACCCAAAGCTTCAATGAGCAAAGACCAGCTCTTCAATCTTCAATCCTCCTCCCCTTGCAGGCCCTAAACCACAGCCTTTCCATTTCTGCTTCTCGTAGCCAGTTACAGCTTGTTTCCATGCAAAATGTGCATATTATAACAAACAATAGGGATTAGTAAAGAAACTGATCAATACTACAAATACAAACCTGAACCTTCTATGCTGTAAATTAGCCACATCCTGAAGAACCCTTTCTCAGATAACAAGTAATCTCTAAAGAAGCTTGGTCAAGTCTTAAAAAAAGAGGATGAAAATGTGAGGCTGTCATTATAACAAATTGATGCCAAAAGTGGTTGCGAAGTGGCAGATGAATGTACAGCGAACGTTAATGACTCACAATACTGGAGATACTCCAGCACTGGGAATAAGTACAAAGTACAGAATTTGTAATGCTGCCTCCACAGCCACTCACATCAAAATGAGACACGGTAATCAGTTAGAATGAGTACTATATGGCTCCATAGATCTATTAGTGTCTTCCAATCGTGCTGAGACATATTCATGTGCTGTCATTTAGGAAGTCTGAACTTAGTTTCAACCTGCAACTTAAAGTAGGCCTTGCACTAAGGAGAATGTTTCATACAAAATGCAAGCTTGCCAGGTAATGTGTAAGTATAAACTTTCATTTATTTTTTACCTCTTGGACCAGGTTTACACGGGTGGCAAGGGAGTGGTAAAACAAGGTGGTTGAGCAACGGTTTTATCACCCCTTGACAGCCCACCCAAAACATAACATGCAGCCAGAGGGGCTTGATGCTTTGCTTTGAGGCCGTGGCAAATTAAAATCTGCATGTGGAGTTTGACAGGTGGCACTGCCTGTCTAACACGCCCAATAAAGTCAAAGTGACCTCCTTGTAAATGCTTGGCTCGGGGTTGATGCATGGTATTCACATGTAAAATCCCCCTACAGCAAAAGAAATACAGCCAACACAAAGACGTTCAGGAAGAGAAAGTAATGCCTGCTGAACACTTTGAAGCCGCCACTCTACCGCCCTCTGAAAAGTGATCTGCCTCGGATCACAACTTTGTCGGCTTTTCTCACCAGTAGACTGGCATGAGCCTTTGAAGTGTGTACCTTTTCTAACCTAAATATGATAAAGCTGAGTCCACTTCAATAACGTTCACATCATTTATTATTCAAAGCGAACTCAGCTTCACCTTATTTACTAAGCTAAGTGAACATTCACTTTAAAAAGTAAACATATACTTTCCAAAGTAAATATTATTTATTTATATATTTATTTATTTAAAGCGGAGTTACACCCAAAAGTGGAACTTACGCTTTAAGGGAAGGTGACCCCCCGACATGCCACAATTGGCATATCATTTTTTGGGGGTGGGGGACCAGGGACCCTGTTTTCACAGGGTCCCAGGTCCACTTCCTCTCCTAGCACCGCGGAGCCAGAAGAAAGTTCACCTTCCCTCCCCTCCCACCCGTCGATCTTCTGAGATACGTCACAGGTCCCAGAAGATACAGCGGCCATTCATAGAGCGCAGTGCGACCCGCGCATGCGCAGTGCATGCCTGGCTTTGAAGCCAAAGCCGGGTGCCCACACCTGTAATGTCGGCTCCGTAGAGGAGGAGGGGGAGAAGAGTGACGCTGCGGGCTGCTGCATCGCTGGACCGTGGGACAGGTGAGTGTCCGATTATTAAAAGTCAGCAGCTACACTTTTTGTAGCTGATGACTTTTATTACTGTGGAATTCCTCTATAAATACCCCTTATCCCCAACCCTTATACCACCTTCACACGTGAATTTTTCTTTAAGATTTGCCCTAAACATATCTTTTTCTCAAAAACAAAGGAACAAGAAGGCCCACACACCTAGTACATTACCGAAAAAACATTTAATTAATATAAAAGCATAAAATAAATACTCACAAAAATTGCAACTGAGCACACAATGTCATGCAGTGCGGACAACAGATGTCGTGAACATCAAAGGGGTGTAAAACTGACGCATTTCAGGGGAGCAACCACTTCCTCCAAGCTCAGATGCTCTGGACACCACAAGGCAAGAGGATCCACAGCTCATCCCCATCCTGCTGCCTTCCTTGGGAGGTCAGGGCAGTTGGAAGATGGTGGTGACAGGCATGGGACATGCCTGTTACCACTATCTCTCAGCTGCCCCGATGACCCAAGGAAGCCTTCAGGACAGGGATGAGCCGCCGATCCTCTTGCCTTGTGGTGTCCAGAGCAGCCGTACTCTGATGAAGGGGGATACACCCCTGAAATGCGTCAACTCTACACCCCTTTAATGTTCACGACATCTGTTGTCCACACTGCATGACATTGTGTGTTCAGTTGCAATTTTTGTGAGCATTTATTTTTTGCTTTTATATTGATTAAATGCCTTTTCAGTAATGCACTAGGCGCGTGCACCTTCTTGTTCCTTTGTTTTTATAGTTTCTATTGGATTACCCCATCTGAGGAGGGCTGCATCCGCTTAGTATCTGAAACTATTATAATTGTCCTTCCTGCTTTCCATTACGGAAGTCCTCATAGCGCTGGAAGTATTTGATATCTTTTTCACAGTAGTCATCTGGTTAGTCATGTGACATGTGACCCCTGAAGACGTTTTAGCAAACGAAGCGCTTTGGGTCCTGTCCCCCGACACACTGCTGCCCGTATTTTTATTGATGAGCTCATCTTTATTTTATTTAATGTAAGTGTTCTTAATCCGTATTAAATAAATTTTTGTGAGAAATTGAATTACGCTATGGAGCTTTTTCCTTGTTCTCATTCTAACCAAACCACATGGGAGTGATATCACTGTCCACTGAAGAGGCATAGGAACCCTCCAAAGGAACCCCGGTATCATCACAGACCGAGAAGGGACTCATCCATAGGAAACCATTGCACTTCCGCTTTCATACTACTATTTTTTGGTAAGCACACCCACATACAGTGGGATTGTCACGATTTTCTGAGCACTCACTTGAGCACTGATCACTGTGACGTTTCTTCATCCTCCTTGGACCATCGGGATTATTATCTCTTTTGCTGGTACTTTACCAGCTTCTGGTAAGTACAATCACTCACCTTTTCTGGATCATCACCACATCGAGCACCTGATTGTCAAGTCACCTGTCACTATATACCCAAGTTCAATCTGGAATAACAGATTGCATCAGCTTTATATTCCTGTGTACCCACTATAGTTATCCTATACATTTGCATATGAACTTTAAAAGGACTTTACTGTATGGTCATTGAAAGCATGCATCTGCTATTGGTGTATATTTAACTGTATACTTATGTATGGTTTTATCCTAAGACTACTTCCAACCTAGCGCTGCACTCTCTGTTCCCCATTACCTTCAACTTCGTCTGTTGCCGTGTCAGCTGCTTCCATACACACCATTAGGTAGCGCAGTATTCCCCAAACCCATCTAGTCATGTGACATCTTGGGTTCTCTTCCAATATTGGTGGTGAGGGTCTTCTATACTGCAGAGTGGCACCACATTATAAAGTCAAAGTCCCCCTTTTTTCTATATTGTACTGTAAACACAGTTTTATGTCCAAAAAACCTGAGAAAGCTATTTTTTAAAAGTAGAAAGAAAATGAAATTCTGCATTAATGTGACCTCTCAGTAATATGACAAGTCTTCATAAATATGTCTTGACATGTCACTATACACAGCAACACCTAGGCTGAGTTGATGTCATCAGTCTGCTTCAGGCCGTAAAAAAGCATTTTCTCAGAATCTCAAGTAATCAGCCTGCAACTTGTGTAACTTTGTGACAGCTGGTAACTAAGGCAAGGTTCACACCATACAGGTGTAACACAACACGCGTTTGTCTGCACATTCCCAAACATCGCATGTAGGGAAGCCCATTTATTTTAATGGTTATTCAAATGGTGCTTCGGCACGATGTGATCTGACATGTGCAAAAACATGCACAATAATAAGCCCCATACCCAAGATCAGCAAATTTGACGAAAAATACCGCTTTCAAATCAATCGTACGATAATCGGGTCTTTAGTGCAGAGCTTTCGAGAGCCGATCATGACAATTCATCCGATATTATCCGTTCGGACATGACTGGACACGCAGGAAAAATTTTCTCGTACGATGCCCAATTGTACAATTTTTGTTTAACCAGTACAGTTGTCGTTCAAAAATGCAATACAAACACATTACAACACATCACTTCCGATTTTTTATTCTGTCGTACGAGAATTTTTTGTGACTTAAAAAAAAAACGGCCCATCATTCGTCCGATAATCTCATCGTCTGTAACCGGGCATTAGGGAGCTTATAAAGGTGCAGACTTTCAGGTGAAAGGTTTATTATATTTTAAATAGATTAACTGACAGATTTTGAGAAACAATATATATGATTTTTACAATTGTATATAATAAATTCTTTTATTTATATTAATGTATTGTTTTTAATTGTCCTTGCTTTCAAATATACTGAATCGTTGCATTGTATGTAAACCAATTATTGTTAACATTAAATAGAATTAAATATCAAAATATACTGTATTGAGCTAACTTGATTCCGAAACTGTAATTTTTGCTTCATAAATCTTCCATCTGAAAATGTAATTTAATTCATAAGGAAATACACAACAGCTCTGTGACATGATACTAAGTTGTGAAATACAAAATGTTGCACAATATTTGTTTTTTACCCTTTTTTTTAAAGCATTTATCTAGTGTCCGAAATTTACACAGCCTGCACAAGTGAACACAAACGTATAGCTTTTACTGTATAGTTAAAATGTGTACATTGATTCAGGTTGGCCATTGTAAGTATTCCATACTTGTTGGACGGCTGTGGTAGAGAAGAATCACCTCTATTACCGTGATCGGCACTGTCTTCCTGTCAGCTGGCTCAGCACATTCATTTTTCTCAATGAATGCAAAGTGTTCTCTGATTGGACGAGGTGGAGAGACAGAGCAGTGAATCATTAATGGCAGTTTATTACATTGATGCATTGACAATCCATAGCTAAAATATCTGCTTTGGGCATACTTAAGCAGGCTATACACATCAAGATTTCTCTTGTTTAGTCCCTTAGGCTGTCCAAGAGAGGCCCATACATCCCCACAACCACAAAAATAGTCTGGATGAACCAATCCCCCTCTGCAGGATATTGTATTCTGACAGCCAGCACCTGTGGCTGTCAGAATACCTGAACAGTGACTGCTTCTGATTGGCTGCAGTCACTGTTCAGACAACTTTTTTCTGCTTTGCTTCTTTGATTTCTCAGTTGAAGTTTGTCTAGCAAGGTAGCATCTGCAGGGCCATCTATGGTTCAAACTTTGGCCAATTCCTGTGAATTGAGCCATGGGCAGCCAATTTTAGCCTTTTCATACAGAGAAATAGGAATGTGGTTAAACATTACTGATAAAATTAGACTATCCCTTCCTGCCTTGTGTAGCACCCTGGGGGATAGGTTCTAGGATTAAGTAAATTTAGTTCTGGCTCACTGTATCCAGTGGAGCTGCATTTTGTTGCTAGTCATATTTAGCTTGAGCTCACTGTAATCAGCGTGGCTGTGTTTGATTGTTCTGGCCTGTTCTGTGTTTTAGTGGCTGCAATATTGACTGCTCCCCCCTGGTTGGTCCAGAAATGTTCTGGAAGATAGTGGGCAGGAAGAGTCTAATCAGCAGCTAAATATTTATACAGCCCTGGCTAATCCCTGAGGAGAGGTGCCCAGATGGTGTCTGGGAGTTTGTATAAATACTCTGAGACTAAGAGCAGCCTTGTCTTTTTCCCTGAGGAGGAGATCACAGCCTAGGGGGGCTGCTAGCCCCCTAGGTTAGGGTGACCAGACGTCTCCGGTTTCTGGATTTGTCCCCGGATTGCAGGGGGTTGCTGTGGCAGAGGGGGTGCAGTGGAATTGCTATGGGGGTGTGAGAGGGGCCGCCCTCCTCTTTCTCCTTCCCTTATGGAACCTCTTTAGTTCCACGTGATGTGCGGGAAGGAGGGAGTGAGGAAGAGACTGACAGGCAGGGTGCCCAAGGTCTGACCGACACGGTCCCACACACCCCCACGCGCTACAATCGCATTCCTCTTCCCGCCAGCTGCACTTACTGCACACGTTATAGTCACTTTCTTCCCGGCTCTGACATGACAAGTAAACAGGCCGGGAGGAAGAGCCGAGGAGGAGAAGGGACACCACGCTACAGCATCTGTCCAGGGGTAGGGGCTGAGGTCTGTACTAAAAGGAGACCATGTTTTACCACACCAGGTGACACCAACTCTAGTGACGCCACTGGGGGTGCAGTCTGCCCCCAGTGCCACACACTGGTGAGTGTCAGGCTGGCGTCGCCCGCTGTGTCAACTTTAATCAGAATCGCCAGGTGCCACTGTCACATAAAGTCCCGCCTCCTGGTATGGCTCCTTTGACAGACAGCACACTTGTCCAATGCTGGGACATGTGTTGTCTATCATAGGTGGGAGCCGATCCAGGAGGCAGAAGTATTTGTGTTACGGCAGACACCCTGCAATTCTAATTAAAGCTGACACAGTGGGCGACGTCTGACACCCACCAGTGTGTGATGACCCTGCTAGCTCTCCTCTTCCTTTCCTCTCTGATATCCTGCACTGGTGAGGCTGCATTGCTGGGCACTGTTGAGGCTGCATTCCTGGGCATTGGTGAGGCTGCATTCCTGGGCATTGGTGAGGCTGTATTCCTGGGCACAGGTGAGGCTGCATTGCTGGATGCAGGTGAGGCTGCATTCCTGGGCACAGGTGAGGCTGCATTCCTGGGCACAGGTGAGGCTGCATTGCTGGGCACAGGTTAGACTGCATTGCTGGGCACAGGTGAGGCAGCATTCCTGGGCACAGGTCAGGCTGCATTCCTGGGCACTGGTGAAGCTGCATTGCTGGGCAGAGGTGAGGCTACATTGCTGGGCATAGGTGAGGCTGCATTGCTGAGCACAGATGAGGCTGCATTCCTGAGCACTGGCGAGGCTGCATTCCTGGGCACTGATGAGGCTGCATTCCTGGGCACTGGCGAGGCTGTATTACTGGGCACTGGTGAGGCTGCATTCCTGAGCACTTGTGAGACTGGTGAGTGCCCAGCATGCTCCTTAGCCCTGCATGCTTTATCGAGCATGCTCCTTAGCCCTGCAGGTGAGGCTGCATTCCTGGGCACAGGTGAGGCAGCATTGCTGGGCACAGGTGAGGCTACATTGCTAGGCACAGGTGAGGCTGCATTGCTGAGCATAGGTAAGGCTGCATTCCTGGGAACTGGTGAAGCTGCATTCCTGGGCACTGGCGAGGCTGCATTGCTGGGCACTGGTGAGGCTGCATAGATGGGCACAGCTGAGCCCTGCATTCTTTATGTAGCACAATCCTGAGCCCTGCATTCTTTATGTAGCTCACTCCTGAACCCTGAATTCTTTATGTAGCGCTCTCCTGAGCCCTGCATTCTTTATGTAGCACGTTCCTTAGCCCTGCATGCTTTATCTAGGTTGCATTCCTGGGCACAGGTGAGGCTGCATTCCTGGGCACAGGTGAGGCTGCATTCCTGGGCACAGGTGAGGCTGCATTCCTGGGCACTGGTGAGGCAGCATTGCTGGGCACAGGTGAGACTACATTGCTGGGCACAGGTGAGGCTGCATTGCTGAGCACAGGTGAGGCTGCATTCCTGGGCACTGGTGAGGCTGCATTCCTGGGCACAGGTGAGGCTGCATTACTGGGCACTGGTGAGGCTGCATTGCTGGGCACTGGTGAGGCTGCATTGCTGGGCACTGGTGAGACTGCATTGCTGGGCACTGGTGAGGATGCATAGCTGGGCACTGGTGAGGCTGCATAGATGGGCACAGCTGAGCCCTGCATTCTTTATGTAGTGCACTCCTGAGCCCTGCATTCTTTATGTAGCTCACTCCTGAACCCTGCATTCTTTATGTAGCGCACTCCTGAGACCTACATTCTTTATGTAGCATGCTCCTGAGCGCTAATTATCCCTGCATTTGTTATGTAGCACGCTCCTTAGCCCTGCATGCTTTATCTAGCATGCCCCTTAGCCCTGCATTCTTTATGTAACACACTCTTAACCACTCCAGGTCCGCGCTATTGCCGAAATACGGCTCCAGCGCGGACCTGAAATGCCGGGAGGACGTCCATGGACGTCCTCCACTGCGCATGCTCCTGCGCGCCCGTAAAGTCCAGGCGCGACCTCGGCATAAAGCCGTTATCGCGCCTGGACCTCACCAATTCTCACACAATGTATTTCTTACGTCCCGATTCCCCGTACGATCTATTTCGTACGTCCCGATTCCTCGCACGATGTATTGTTTACGTCCCTATTAATCGCGAGTCCTCGTACGATGTATTTCTTACATCCAGAGTCCTCACGCGATGTATTTCTTACGTCCCAAGTCCTCACTCGATGTATTTCTTACGTCCCGAGTCCTCACGTGATGTATTTCTTACGTCCCGAGTCGACACGGGTAGATACGTCGGAGTGGTCACGGGTCGATACGTAGGAGTGGTCACGGGTCGTTACGTCAGAGTGGTCACGGGTCGTTACGTCGGAGTGGTCACGGGTCGT
>BLSH010431193.1:993823-1032265 GCA_018402905.1 Glandirana rugosa
TGGTGCTGTGGACATAGCATATCTTGATTTCAGCAAGGCATTTGATACAGTTCCACATAACGATCTGATACAAAAGTTGTACAAGCTGGGACTTAACCCTTGGGTGGTTCAGTGGATATGCAGTTGGCTAAAGGATAGATCCCAGAGTGTGGTTGTAAATGGGGTTCACTCAGAACAGAGACCAGTCACTAGTGGGGTACCACAAGGCTCTGTACTGGGTCCTGTTCTATTCAACCTATATGTAAGTGATATAACTAAAGGTTTGCTGGGCAATGTATGTCTCTTTGCTGATGATACAAAGGTGTGTAGTAGGGTTGATATCCCTGGAGGGGTCTGTAACATGGAACATGATTTGGCATTGCTGGAAGATTGGTCAAAGCAGTGGAGACTGCAGCTCAATATTTCTAAATGTAAAATAATGCATCTAGGGAAAAAGAATCCGCTTAGAGAGTACAGTATTGGGGGCACAGTGTTAGCCAGCACTACAGAAGAAAAAGATTTGGGGTGCTTATTTCAGATGATTGCAAAATGAGTGTAACCAGGCAGTGGGAAAAGCAAATAGAATTCTGGGATGTATCAGTAGAGGGATCACCAGCAGGAGGAAGGAGGTTCTGATTCCTCTATATAGATCTTTAGTGAGACCTCACTTAGAATACTGTGTCCAGTTCTGGAGACCTCACTTACAAAAAGATATTGATAAAATAGAACGAGTTCAGAGACGGGTAACAAAAATGGTGAAAGGTCTGGGGGATAAAACATATCAAGGGCGACTTCAGGAACTTAATATGTACAGTCTGGAGGAAAGAAGGGAGAGGGGAGACATGATTGAAACCTTTAAATACCTCAAGGGGGTGAATAAGGTTCAGGAGGGCAGTCTTTTCAATATGAAACCAAAATCAAGAACACGGGGACATGACCTCAAACTAACTGGGGGGAAGTTCAAAACTAATCTTAGAAAGTATTATTTTACTGAAAGGGTGGTTGATGATTGGAATAAACTACCAACAGAGGTTGTGAGACAGTCAACAGTAAATGGCTTCAAACATGCTTGGGATAAACATAAATCCATAGTCAGACAACAAGGTTAATGTAAATAAAAAATAAAAAATAAAAATAAAAAGGGGCAGACTCGATGGACTACTCAGTCTTTTTCTGCCGTCACTTTTCTATGTTTCTATGTTTCTATAATGAAAGTAATACCCTCCCCCCACAGTATATACTTCCCATACCCACAGGGCAGCTGTGCCCGGTGGCTTTTGTTCTCTGTCCCCCCCCCCTTTTTTTTTTTACAAGGTTTTTTATAATTATACTTATATTATATTTAATGTATTTTATATATTTCATTGTATTATCATCAATTGAAACATCCCAGGCACCAATGTACCTACATCATATGTTGCAATAATTACGCTGTATTAAATAGTTATCATCCACTTTGACAGCCTGATATCTTTTAAATATGTACTTGTTTTCCCCATGTGTGGTAAATTGGACTTGATTATATGATTGAACATTGCCACTATGCTATGGGAACTGACGTCATCAGTCCTGCCCTTATTTTTGCCCCTTTCCAATATGGCGGTTACATGGTCTGAGGAAGGAGCGTAGCTCCAACAACACGTCACCACTGCCTGCCTCCACGCACGAACGGCCACATATGAACGGCTGCACGCTTCCACGAACGAACGGTTGCCCGCTGCCAGAGGACACGTCACCAGTGCCGGTCTATGCATCTCCAAGAACTGGGAAACGCCGGAAACCACCGACGACACCCAGCCCAGGGACGCAGCAACAAGCCAGGACGTTATTCCTCTACACCCAGTCCGCAGTGACTCACACTGCAATGCCTACTGATTCTACCAGTTTGTGAGTAGATTTTTATGTGATTTGAATAAAATGTGTTAAACGGCTACACTTAGAGACGCTGTGCTTCTTTTCCACTTCCACATACAGGAAGCCTGTGATCACATTCCTTCCCCCTCTGTCAGAACGGAGATCCGTGTTTACATACACGGACCTCGGTTCTCTCACTGCGGGGGAGCCATCGCGGGTAGCCGGCGGAGATCGAGTCCGCCCTACCCGCTCACTGGTCCCCCCGGAACACAGTGAGCCCGCCTCCGGCAGCGCGCACGCTACCAATACCCGTTATCGCGGCCGCCGTCAGGTGATGGTGTTTCGCGATAACGAACCACTTCGCTGCCCTCAAACCACAGCGGGTGATAGGCAAGTGGTTAAAGAGGTAGTAAACTCTGATACATTTTTTTCCTTCCCTGCAAAGTAAAGGCATAATGTGCTAGTATGCATCGCATATTAGCACATTATGTGACACTTACCTGCAAACGAAGCCCGTGTCATCCCCACTGGAGGCCGCGTCCATCTTCGACTATCTTTCTTCCGGGGCCGCAAACTCCGGCTATGTGACTGACCGGAGCCACGTTTTTTCACTCCTGTGCATGCACACAGGAGGAGCCAACCATGGCACTGACTTCTGAAGAAATGGCACAGGTAGCCATTCCTTCAGAGTGCATGCGCTAATAGCATCATCGGCGCTAGGGATGAGCCGAACACTCCCCAGTTCGATTCGCACCAGAGCACCTCGAAAGGGCAATAAGTTTTTTCAAATATGCAAACTCTATTAAAATCAATGGGACTTGAACAGGAAAAATCAAAAGTGCTAATTTTAAAGGCTTATATGTCTTTTTATTGCCATAAAAGGTGTATGGGGATCCGGGTACTGCCCTAGGGGATACGTATCAATGCCAAAAAAAGTTTCAAAAAAGATTGTTTTTTCAGAAGCAGTGATTTTAATAATGATTAACGTGAAAAAAGATTAAATATTCCTTTAAATAGCGTCCCCTTAGTCTGCCTGTAAAGTAGCGCATCAGTGTGATGTTTAGAACAGTCCCACTGCAAAATTACATTTGTAAAGGAAAATTTGTCATGTAAAATCGCGCACGGCTGTAAGGTATTGCTCCCGGCAATATAGATCATAAATCACTGGAAAAATTTACGTGGGGGTCCCGCCAAAATCCAAACCAGGCCCTTTTTTAAAAAAATTTGCCATGGGCAGGCGCGTCGCCAAGGGGTGGCTATCAGGGCTTCAGCCCCGAATGCCATGCCCTCAGCCCCCGAGCCTCCCGAGAGGCCCGTAATGGCGGTGTCAAGTCGCCCGCCCGGCAGGCAGGCGACCTGTCTAAGCCACAGGCGAGAGCAGGAGTCTCTACAGAGGAAGGGAACTGAGAGAGGGTGCGGGTAAGCAGAGGTGACATCATCTCTTTCTGCCCGCCCCGCATCACTGCTCTGTGGCCGCACTGTGGAGGAGAGTGATGGATCCTCTCTCTCCACAGCCCAGATGGCGGGAGGAGGGGCAGAGGGGAGGGGGGGGAGCTGTCAGAGTGTCAGAGCCGCCGACTCTTATGGTGGCCGGGGGAGGGGGTGCTGGGAGAGCTCTGTACTGTCTGACTGTGTGGAACTCCACTGGGGGGCACCTGATGTAAGGAGGAACTCCACTGGGGGGCACCTGTGATGAAAGGAGGAACTCTGCTGGGGGCACCTGTGATGTAAGGAGGCACTCCGCTGGGGGACACATGTGATGGAAGGAGGGACTCCGCTAGGGGCACCTGTGATGTAAGGAGGGACTGTGCTGGGGGCACCTGTGATGTAAGGAGGCACTCCGCTGGGGGACACCTGTGATGTAAGGAGGGATTCCGCTGGGGGCATCTGTGATGTAAGGAGGGACTCCGCTGGGGGCACCTGTGATGTAAGGAGGAACTCCACTGGGGGCACCTGTGATGGAAGGAGGAATTCCGATGGGGGAACCTGTGATGTAAGGGGGGACTCCGCTGGGGGGAACCTGTGATGTAAGGAGGGACTCTGCTGGGGGCACCTGTGATGTAAGGAGGAACTCCACTGGGGGCACCTGTGATGGAAGGAGGAATTCAGCTGGGGACACCTGTGATGTAAGGAGGGACTCCACTGGGGCACCTGTGATGGAAGGAGGAATTCCGCTGGGGGCACCTGTGATGGAAGGAGGGACTCCGTTGGTGGCACCTATTGGAAGGAGGGACTCCGCTGGGGGACACCTGTGATGGAAGGAGGGACTCCACTGGGGACATCTGATGGCATCTGGCAGCAGGCGACAGTGGCAAGTGACACACTTGGGGCTCTCACTGATTCTGCATTATGGTGAGGTGAACTATTTCATTTTATATTACAATGTAATAATAGAAATAATGCGCTTCAATCATCCTGACACCATAACAACCATGGTGCCGGGATAATTAAATCACTAACACCAGGTGATTGGAGTATCTCTATCTGCAGGCTGTTAAACTTTCTGAAATACACATGTTGTTATTGTGGTGTAGGATAAGGGGCCTGCTGTCCCTCCATCCCGACTTCTACCTTCCTTCTCTTCTCTTTTCTTCCCTCCCTATCTCTTTCTTTCTTCTTTCCTCCATCTCTCGTTCATCTCAGATGTGAGCCACACCCCCAAAGGCACGCCCTTTAAGCCACGCCCACTATTTCATTTAGACCAAGCCCATTTATTCGGGTTAGAGCCCCTGGTCTTTTTCCCACCTAGCAATGCCCCTGGCCATGGGGTTTATTTATTTATTTCAGGTACTTATATAGAGCAGTGAATTTACGCAGCACTTTTACATATACATTGTACATTGACATCAGTCCGTACAACCTAAGGTCCCTAACTCACATTCATACATACACCTACTATTGTCAATTTAGACAGGATCCAATTAACCTATCAGCATGTCTTTGGAGTGTGGGAGGAAACCGGAGTACCCGGAGGAAACCCACGCAGGCACAGGCAGAACAGTGCTTACCACTACACCACTGTGCCGCCCCACCCTTAACCACTTCAATACACTGTGTTATATAAACTAGACTGATGGCACCATATAGTCTGAACTATATCCTACGGTGACTGCACTCTATAAAATTGTAATGACATGCCCCAGTCAAACAGGTGCAGACAAATTGGGCCTTGGGTGTTGGTGGTGGCAGAACACTGTAAACCCTCGCAGTTACTCTCATTGGGTGCAGGAACAGGCCCTGCAGTTGTAATTTATTTGAAAAATTGTAATCACATGCCCCAGTCAAACAGGTGCAGAAAAATTGGGCCTTAGGTGTTGGTGGTGGCAGAACAGGGTAACACCTAGCAGTTACTCTCGTAAGCAGGAACCGGCCCTGCAGTTGTAATTTATTTGAAAAATTGTAATGACATGCCCCAGTCAAACAGGTTCAGAAAAAATGGGCATTGGGTGTTGGTGGTGGCAGAACACTGTGATACCTAGCAGCTACTCTCATTGGAAGCAGGAACAGGCCCTGCAGTTGTCATTTATTTTAAAAAATGTAATGACATGCCCCAATCAAACAGGTGCACAAAAATTGGGCCTTGGGTGTTGATGGTGGCAGAATACTGTAACCCCTCACAGTTACTCTTGTTAGGTGCAGGAACGGGGCTTGCAGTTAAAAATTATTTTAAAAATTGTAATGACATGCCCCTGTAAAACAGGTGGAGAAAAATTGGGCCTTGGGTGTTGGTGGTGCCCTAAACACAAAATATTGTTGGAAGCTAACATCATCAGGATTCAGGACAGGAGGAATAGGATAGGCAGCATAGGCAGTCTTCAAGGGATCCCAGGTCCCTAGCAAATTGTTGCATCAGCATCAGGGGCTTGATAGCTGCTGATCCAGTGATTTTTATAAATGTGAGCCTATCAACCAAGTCTGTGGACAGGCGCACTCTATGATCTGTTACGAACCCTCCAGCAGCACTGAATGTCCGTTCAGAAAGCACGCTGGATGCAGGACAGGCCAGTAGCTCGATTGCATATTGAGCAAGTTCCTGCCAGTGGTCCATCCTCAAGACCTAGTAACTCAGTGGATGCTCAATTGGAAAGGTCTCCAAGTCTGCTCTTGCCCCTAGATATTCCTGCACCATATAATGCAGACGCTGACAATGGTTGCTTGAACCTATCAGCCCTGGGCGTTGAGGACTGAAAAATTGTTAAAGGCATCGGTCAGCCGGCCACCTTCTCCACCGCTCTTCCTCTTACTGAAGGAAGCCTCAGAAACACTTTGTCCAGCAGCAAGAAAAGGTAACCCCCCAGGGTCTGGAAAGGCGTTTCAAGCTATCCTGAAGATGTTTCATCTTCTGCTCCCTCTGCGAAGGCAGGGTGAGCTCTGCAACTTTACCCTTGTAACGTGGATCAAGAAGGGTTGCCACCCAGTAATGATCCCTCTTCTTGATACCACGAACCCTGGGGTCTTTTCGCAGGCTTTTCAGAATTAGGGAGGCAATGCAGCATAAGAGTTAGGAAAAGAATCTGTGTCTGAAATGGGACCTGTGTGCTCATGCGCGTTCGCACGCGCGCTGTAAACGGCACCAAAACATTTAAATTGACAACACCCAGCAGCCAGTGCTGTCCGTTCTACAGCGTGTGAGAATTCTAGAGTGACCTGTATCCTAATTTCCTGTTCCTGTGACTCGGCCTGTCTCTGACGTTGATTGATCTCTGACTGCACCGACCCCCACGCCCATTCTTCTGCCTGATCCTTGTGTACTTCGCTGCCTGCCTGTTGACGACCCTGCCTGCACCTGACGATCCCTCTGCCTACTCCTTCTGTACCGCTAAGCCAGTCAGTTGCCGATCCCAACCTGCATCACTACTCTACTATCGCACGAGCCTCTACCGGACCCTTCACACCACCACCAGGGATCCAGTCCAACCCTCGTGCCCCCCTGTGCTCTCGAACCTCCTGTCTGCTCTACCACGGGTTCCCGAACCAGGGACATAAGAGTGGTTGCTTCCTGCACAAGACAGACTCCACCACCAGGTGCGTGACAGTAAGTTTGAGCAGACTTGAGAGTCCTCTAGGTCATTGAGGATGACATTGTCCGGAACTACCTCCTCCCAGCCACGTACAACTCCTTGGGTTTCTGGGGACTGAAAACCATCCCTTGAAGACTGCTGTGTGTTATCCTCTACATCCATGCTGACACTATCCTCCTCCTCTTCTTCCTGTGTGTTTGATGGCCCTGTAGGAATGCTATTTGCATAAAGGTGGCCTTGAGAGGAAAGGAAGTCCTCCTTATCCTCCCTCTGTTCTTCCTCAAGTGCCCTGTCCATGATTCCATGAAGGGTGTGCTCCAGCAGGAAGACTAGAGGGACAGGGTCACTGATGCATGCATTGTCACTGATCACCATCTTTGTGGCCTCCTCAAATGGGGACAGGACAGTGCATGCATCCTTGATCAGTAGCCACCGGCGTGGTGAAAAAAACAAGCTCCCCTGATCCTGCCCTGGTGCCATACTCACATAGGTACTCATTGATGGCCGTCTGCTGTGCATGCAACCACTTCAGTATTGCCAATGTTGAGTTCCACCTGGTGGGCATGTCACAGATGAGGCTGTGACAGGAGTCACTTTGGGCAGGGACACACAAACAATTATGAGGCTCAGTACCCTAGATATTAGGGTCCTCACAGTCTATAAAAAGTTCATAAAGTTCATTTAAAAGCTGGTCGATTTTCCAGCTGATGTGACAAAGGTAGCAGCCCAAGGGTCAGCCTCCTTGGGGACCAGAAGCAGAGTCCCAGCAACTGTGAAAAGACAAAAAGGATGAGAGGCGCTCTAAGTGCAGACCATAGGATTTATTGAAAACCAACAAATTGGCAACTCACATAGGTATAAGTAAAGTAGGCACGTAAAGGGTGGTCTGTGATGGCAGGTGGGAACATCCAACAGCAGGAGCACAACCAAGATATTAACATGGAATCCTGTAGTGATGGCCGGCCAAAAACAGGAACATCCAGGGAGAGGTGTGGAATGCAGGTGCCGATCGTCCTGAGGGGGTGACGTCACAAATCCTATGGTCTGCACTTAGAGCACCTCTCCTCCTTTTTGTCTTTTCACTTTGGGCGGAGAGCCTGTGGAATCCATCTTCCCTTAGAGGGGTCAGTAGACTCCTTTTCCAGCTCCTCATGCACCTCCTATGTGTAAGTCACCCTGTGTCTATTGGGGCACAGGGTGACCTGCGAAGCCCAGTCTGGTCTGATCTCACCAGGCTCACTACAACCAGCCAGGCTGTCTTTACTATGATTAGAACACTGACTGACATTGGACATTTGAACTGTGTGCAGGCGCGCATGCCCAAGTCATAGGAGAGGAAAAGCTCCTTTAACAGGTCTCTACATGAAACAAGTGGTCTTCACACTCAGTTACTGTATTAAATATTTGTCTCTATACCACTAACAAAGTTGGCTGCATGCCCGGATTTTGTTTATAGTTTTGTTGATAAGTTGAATGTACCTGTGCTTGATGTGATTGGATGTAAAGTGTATCCCAACCTGTGTTTCTATGCCAACAAGGAGGGGAATTGTCTCCAGAAATATATACTTGTGTGTGTGTGATTCAAATAAAGTCTTATGCTGTTATCCACCCTACGTTGAGTTACGGCTGATTTCTAGGTGCTCTGAGGGATCTTGGATTGTGCTGGTACCGGGCAAGGGAAGCTAATACGGGTGAACATACTCCTCAAGGGTACAGGGTTCGTTACATTGGTGGCAGCAGTGGGATCGTGCTTCCTTGGTGTGAGCACCACCGGGATCCAAGATTAAGATAGCAGACTTCAGTCACCCCAGCAGAGATATGGATCTGGCATCAGAGTTTGAGGGGGTCCTGCGGATCACCCTTTCAGTATACCCCAGGACTGTGTCTGCAGATCAATACCTGGAGATCAGGCAGCAGATTCGGGTGGAGCTCTGGACTGGAGTCCTCCAGGTTGCTGGTATGTATAAGGGCAAATGCTATCCAACCCCAGGGGAACCAGATACCAACGGGAGTTCCAGATGTCATTCCTGGGAGAGAAGCCCCAGGAGCAATGGGTGTCCGAATTGGACAGGCTGGTCCAGCAGGAAATAGAGCTGGACAATTGTTATCGGGCTCTGCAATGCCATGCAGAGCAGGAATATTTAGGGATGTCAACAGAATGGTCTCCGGAGGGATATGACTTTGGAGGCCCTGGATTGCTGTGGGAGAGCCTTACAGATGGTTTCGTGTTTGGTGATGAAGAAGAACATACCCTCGAGGACTTGCAAGAATACAGAGAGGCTATGCTTGGTCTTGCAGGGGTCCCAGAGCTTAAGGGCCCATACAGGGAACTGCTAGAACACGTTCAGCAGCATGCCCCAGAATTAGCACAGAAACTCCGGAGACTGCCGTCCCAAAGCCTGAAGTGCTGGCAACAGGGCAGAGCTCTGCTAACCTCTGCCCAGCACCGATGAAATCATTTGAGTTCCACGGACAGAAGATGGTGAACCTCTACCCCCAGAAGCCAGTTCCAGAGACTGGGGATTTAATAGAATTTTCTGCTGAGGAGGAACAACCCAGTGAACCTGCAGCAGAAGAGCTAGCCTCAGAGCAAAGCATGATTGACCTCTGCCCACAACAATCAACTCAGCAGGAGCTCAAGGAAGAGAATACAATTGGCACCTCACAACTGCAGCTTGAGGTGGTGTCTATGGATGGGACTGCGGTCTCCACTGACAGCAACCCTGCAGAAGAGCTTGCAACACGGCAGAGCGATGCTGACCTCTGCCCTCAACTAATGAAAGATGGATTTCCTGTGGTAGTGGATGGGACTGCGGTCTCCACTGACATAACCCCAGAAAAGGGTCTGGCATTGGGACAGGAGGATATCAGCCTTGCTCCCACAACACTTGAGGATTTTCATCTAGCAAAAGTGGATGGGACTTCAGCCTCCACATGTATACACTAGGGATGGTGGTCAGTCGGGCCAGATCCCCAACAGCATGACGGAGTGAGCCCAGTCATCCTGCCTTCTCTCCAGCGGCTGAAAGGACTCCAGGGAGAAGGGCCAGTCCGCACTTCTCCCCAGCAACAGGGGGTATGTTCTATGAGAGAGGCAGAGCTTGGCTGGGTGAGTAATACTTTGCTTGGGACAATTTGTTTGGGGAACTGTGTGGGTACGGGCACTGTGGGACTGGAACTACAAACTAACTTCGAAGTCAAACCGTCTGGGGTCTTCTTCTGTGTTAGTCTCCTACCGAAAGGGGAGAATTGTGACGGGAGTCACTTTGGGTGGGGAGCCCATGGAATACAGCTTCCCTTAGAGGGGTCAGGAGACTCCTTTTCCAGCTCCCCATGCACCTCCTATGTGTAAGTCACCCTGTGTCTATTGGGGCACAGGGTGACCTGAGAAGCCCAGTCTGGTCTGATCTCACCAGGCTCACTACAACCACACTGGACAGCATTTCATTTTACCCCTGAACCAGCCAGGCTGTCTTTACTATGATTAGAACACTGACATTGGACATTTGAACTGTGTGTAGGCACGCATGCCCAAGTCATAGGAGAGGAAAAGCTTCTTTAACAGGTCTCTACATGAAACTAGTGGTCTGCGCACCCAGTTACTGTTTTAAATAGTTGTTGAAAGGTTAAATGTTTCTATATCACTAACAAAGTTGGCTGCATGCCCGGATGTTGTTTATAGTTATGTTGATAAGTTGAATGTACCTGTGCTTAATGTGATTGGTTGTAAAGTTTATCCCAACCTGTGTCTCGGTTGGTGGGCAGGTTCAATTTCCACTGAATGTCAGTCAGCCGAGCACTGGCATTGTATAACCTGCAGAAATGACTACAGACTTTTCTGGCCTGCCTGAGAATATCTGGTAAGCCTGGGTACCTGGTCAAGAAATGCTGCACCACCAAATTCAGGACGTGTGCCAAGCATGGAACATGTGTGAAGTGTCCCTGTCGGAGGGCAGAGAGAAGGTTGGTGCCATTGTTGCATACAACCATTCCTGGCTCAAGCTAACATGGCGTCAACCACCTCTGGGCCTGCCAGAATCTCTGCCCCTGTGTGTCTCCTGTCCCCTAGGCAAACCAACTCAAGCACCGCATGGCATCTTTTAGCCTGACTGCTTGCATCGTCCCTAGAACGCTTTGCGAGCACTGCTGGTTCAGAGGACACTGCTGCAGAAGAGGTCACGGAGGAAGAAGAAGAGGAGGGGGTGGAGGAAGCAGATGTGGCAGAAACAGCATATTTTTGGAGGCGTGGTGGCAGAACTAGCTCCAACACCGAACACTATCCTGCATCCTTCCCAGCTGCCAGCAGAGCTACCCAGTGCGCCATGAAGGACAGGTAATGTCCCTGACCGTGTCTGCTGGACCATGAGTCAGCGGTAATATGTATTTTGTTGCTGACCGCCCTGTCCAAGGAGGCCAAAACATTGGCTTCCACATGACAGTAGAGCGCTGGAATGGCCTACATGAAAATAAATGTCTTTTTGGAACCTGCCACTGTGGGACAGCATATTCCACAAATTCACCAAAGGGGCAGTGTCTACCAGCTGAAAAGGCAGCAGTTGGAGTGCTAGCAATTTGGCCAAGCTAGCATTTAAATGCTGAGCATGTGAATGGTTGGGACAGTATTTTTTTATGGTTCAGCAACTGGTGTAGGGAAATTTGCCTGCTGACATCAACTGGTGGTGTACCACTAGCTGATTGGCTGCAAGTACTTGTGGCACCCATTGCTAGACCTTCATTCCTCTCAGTGCAGGATTTTGAGAGGACTGGATGTATAGTAGGGGTTAAGGTCACAGATGAGGAGCAAGGAGAAGTCTGCCTTGTTTTATGATGTGGGTCTTTGAGGTGTTGTTACCAACAGACTGCATGGCAGGGTGTCATATGTCTTGTCAAGCATGTAGTGCCCAAGCGGCTGCTGTTCTGGCCGCGCTTGATCTGCTTCAGACACAGATTGCAAACAGCAACGGTGCGATCTACTGCACAACTGTTGAAAAAAGCCCACACCATTGAAGTTTTGGATGTCAACAGGGAGCCAACAGCGCCCTGCACCTGCGGAGCTCTGTGGTGTGATGCAATAGGGCAGCTGCCCTAAAGCTGGCCCCTGGAGGACATCCTGCCTTGTAGGAGTTGTTCCTCCTCCTCCTCACTTTCCTCCTCTCTTCTCTCAGACACCCAAGTACAGTCAGTGTCCTCATCATCCCCCTCCCTCCTCGTCACTGGAGCAAACTTGGCAGTATGCTGCAGCTGGGGGAACATAACTGCTAGTTTCTTGTCCTGTGGCACCCCCTCTCTCTAGGCTCACGTTATTCCCTTCCTCAACCTGGGAACCAACATCAGAACCTTCCAATTGCTGTGCATCCTCCATCAGCATGTAACCAACACTATGGTCGAATAATTCTGGTGGCTCCTCCGTGCATGATGGTGGGGCTATGGAAGGAGTAACTGTGGACAAGGAACAGGTGGAATAGGCTGCTATGGCAGCTGTGTTGGAAGACAAACTAGTATGAGCCTGGGTGACAGAGGATGAGGAGGATGAGGACGGCATAGTTATCCACTCCACCAACTCTTCTGCATGTTGTGGCCAACAGCAGAAAAAAAGGACAAGTGTGCCCCGCCTGCAGGGGATGCACCATGTCCACCACCACCACTTTTCACTGTAGACACAGAGGCTGCTTGCCCTATTTTAGTGGCCTGGGAGCATCTGCCTCTCCTTGGTGGCCTTCCGAACATGATGGGGATTTTTTTCAACAACGCACTAAACTGTATTATATACTGTACACAGCTGAATGCACTGTATATGTAGTTTAGACTAAATGCAGTGTATGTATATATATATATATATATATATATATATATATATATATATATATATATAAAAAGGCCAATTTGGTGGCCTGAACTTATGCCCACCTGGGCCTTGACTGCACTTGATTAGCCTCGGGGGTTGGGTGGTTGGTATGTGTTCAGTTTTGGAGGAGGGGGTGGCACCCTATACTACACGCTATGATGGCCCGATTCAAATCCTGGTCGCATCGGCGATTTAGTGTTTCGTATCCTCGGCACAACGTAAGTCTATTCCAGTGTCACGCACATCACATACTTCCAGCAGCTTGGTCTCCTTTGTGGGGCTCCTGCCACAAGCACTCAGTCGTTACTCAGACCATTCATATGGTCACACCTACCGAAAACACACACCTTACTCCAGCTTCATAATTCCGACCCAAGTCGGCGCAATTTGTCCTCATCTTCGCCTCCCTGATGAGACCGCTTTCTTGCGATCATTGCAAGCACTTCTCCAGTAACACACGATCCGACCACTCGTTGGTTCCAGTGGCATACAGTTTGGTCACTCACATCTCTTGTCTATTGTTTCTCCTCTATGTCAGTTGAGTTCAGGTTGTTCCATCCTGCAATAGGCTTGGATGAGCTTTCTACTGAAAAAAAAACAAAAAAAAAAAAAAACGAATGTCAAGATAAAAAAAAAGAAAAGAATGACAGGAAAAAAAAAAAACAGGGCAACATACACTCTGCAGCCAACTAGTATCAGGTTAATTTCATGCATGCTATAACCTATTCATATCGGTCACGTCTTTCACCCCACAATCGATTTGTATCAAATCCATTGCATGCTTACCACTGTCTGATTCGAAACCTAGTCGCGTTGGCGGCACAACGGTTCGTATCGGATACATTACACACACCGATTCACATCGGGCTACGTCACTTACTCTGTTCGTACTATTACCCTATCTACCGATTCATATCGGTTCATGCCTTTGCCTTCGATTCGCATCGATTCACGTAATTTCCCTACCACCGATTCGCATCCATTCTGGTCAGTCCCTGCTGATTCGAATCGGTTCGTGTCATTTCTTTATTCATAGTTACCCTACCTAACTGGTTCATGTTATTTCCCCATTACCGGTTTACATCGGTCCATGTTACTTCCTACTACCGATTCGTGTCAGTTCATGTCATTTCCCTACAACAGATTCACATTCGTTCAGGTCAGTCCTTACTACTGATTCAAATCGGTTTGTGTCATTTCTCTGTTCATCATTACCCTACCTATCGATTTGCATTGGTTCATGTCATTTTCATACCAACGATTCACATCGGTTCATGTCATTTTCATACCAATGATTCGCATTGGTTCGTGTCATTTTCATACCACCGATTCACATCGGTTCATGTCATTTTCATACCACCGATTCGCATTGGTTCATGTCATTTTCATACCACCGATTCGTATCGGTTCATGTTATTTCCTACCACCGATTCGCATCGGTTCATGTCGTTTTCATACCACCGATTCACATCGGTTCATATCATTTTCATACCACTAATTCGCATCGGTTCATGACATTTTCATACCACCAATTCGCATCGGTTCATGTCATTTTCATACCACCGATTCGCATCGGTTCATGTTATTTCCTACCACCCATTTGCATCGGTTCATGTTATTTCCTACTACCGATACGCATCAGTTCATGTTATTTCCTACTACCGATTCGCATCGGTTCATGTTATTTCCTGCTACCGATTCGCATCGGTTCATGTTAGTTCTTGCTACCAGTTCGTATCGGTTCATTTCATCACTCTGTGCACATCATCCCCCTGCCTACCGATTCCATATTGGTCCAGGTTCTACTCCAAAGACAATTACGAAAAATCACGGTGACAATGCATTCCAGCACATTGAATTTCTGCTATCCTCATGTTCGCCTATCAGTAGGTGACTTTTTTGTAATCACTGCAAACTCGCCTTCAGCTGCACAGACCTTTGCATTCGTTGCAAGCACGTCTTTGACAGCACTACACTATGCAGCAAGCACAAACAGATATACTATCTCTCACATTCACCATAAACACACCTTCAGTGACAGCCACTTTTTCACAAATGTTGCAAACACAACTAAGCACAACTTCTCACAATCGCTGCAAGCACTCATAAACGTCACTTGCAAATTGCAGCAAGCACGCATACGAGCACAACGTCTTGCAATCGCTGCAAGCACGGGTACAAGCATTACGTCACGCGTTACGGTAAGCATGCATGTGCGTAACTCTTTGCAAATCTCTGCCAGGACGCATCTACGTAAACCCCTCGCAATAGCTGCTAGCACGCACAAACTCAAACTTCTTGCAATTGCTGCAAAGCACGTATTTACATAAACTCTTTGCAATCACTGTGAGTACGCATCAACATAGACCTCTTCGCAGTTGCTACAAGCACACATAAACAAAAATTCTTCCAATCACTGCAAGCATGTATTTACATTAATTCCTTGCAATCGCTGCGAGCATGCATCAACCTAAATCCCTCGCAATTGCTGCAAGCACGCATAGACAAATGTATTGCAGTCGCTGCAAGCACGTATTTACATTAACTCTTTGCAGTCGCTGCAAACACGCATCAACACAAATACCTTGCGAGCATGCATACCAAACTTCCTGCAATCGCTGCAAGCACCTACTTACATTAACTCTATGCAATCGCTGCGAACACACATACTTGCAATCACTACAAGCAAGTATTTAGATTAACCCCTTGCAATCGCTGCAAACACACATCAACTCAAATCCTTCCGATCGCTGCAAGCACGTATACTAAACTTCTTGCAATCGCTGCAAATACATATTTACATATACTCTTCGCAATCGCTGTAAGCACGCATCTACACAAATCCCTCGCAATCGCTGCGACCACGCCTACTAAACTTCTTGCAATCACTGCAAAATGTGTATTTACATATACTCCTTGCAATCGCTGCGAGTACGCATCAAAAAATCCCTCGCAATCACTGTGACTATACATACCAAACTTCTTGCAATGGCTGCTAGCACGTACTTACATTAACTCCTCACAATCGCTGCGAGCGCGCAACTACACAATCCCTCGCAATCGCTGCAAGCACACACACTTGCAAATGCTGCAAGTACATATTTACAATAACTGCTCGTAATCGCACGCACACTAAACTTTTTGCAATCGCTGCAAATATGTTTTTACATATACTCCTCGCAATCGCTGCGAGCACGCCCCTACACAATTCCTCGCAATCGCTGCGAGAACACACACTTGCAATCACTGCAAGCGCATTACATCAACCCGTTGCAAGCGCTGTAAGCACACACACTTGCAATCGCTGTAACCACACACACTTGCAATCGCTGCAAGCACATATTACATCAACCCCTCGCAATTGCTGCGAGCAGGTACACACAAATCCTTACAACCACATTCTCAGTGGTACACAATCAGCCACACACCATTTTAGTTGCACTTAATCGGCCACTCCTCTTTAGTGGCAGTCACTCACGAGCCACTCATCATTTTCTCTGTCATTTCTCCAGGTCCGTTGAGTTCAGGTGCCATCCTGCATCAGGTTGGACGTTTGCCTAAAAAAAAAAAACCACCCCAACATGGGGTTCGCTTCTTCATCAGAGCTACCTGCATAACAGTGGTGGGACAGTCCGTTCAGGAAAATAGAAGAGGTATACTTTTTTCACTCATGTCACCCCTATTACAGGTTTCCGGTTGACCAGGCTTCGATCCTTACCAGAACCTCCCTACTAGAGCGTCAGTCAGGTGTAGTTCACGGGTCTCTCTGTCACATTATTCTGCACATTATGCTGCTATGACTCCTCTTGACACATGCTTGTTTTGTTTTATAGTCGCAGCCATGTCATGGGCCAGCAGTGCGGACTTCATACCCACCCCTTTGTCACCCTCTACGGGCTCAGAGAGCGGCAGCGTGCAGCCCCTCAGGGGATGGACCATCCCCAAGCTCACAGCAGAGCTATGGTGCAGGTGTGCTCCCTACCCCACTACAGCCAGGAAGCCTGAGCTCTCCAGGCTGCTCTTCAAACTGGAGTGTCATTGACACAGAGCTTTTCTGCCACCACTTTGCCGATCTACGTTCCCTGTTTTGGGCTACTTGCCAATACTTCACCGTATGGCAAACTGATGCTCTCATACAGTTACTGAACACCCCCCAACTTTCACTCCATCTTCGGTACCAGTCAGAGCTTGCTGGCCCCCGCATAACCACACCAGGGGGACAAGTTGGGACAGCCTATCCCATCGGTGGGGGGGTATCAATCTGCATCCCACAGTAACCTTAAATATGTACTAGGAGTGGTATTTGGCAATCTACGTGCCCATAGCAGAGCCCTACTTCCTGACCAATTGTCCCGAATCAAGTCGGTCATTCACGTCTTTACCCTTTCGCAGGGCGTACTATCCCCTATCAGGGATGTTTAACTTTGCTATAAGTGAGATGCCTCTTAGTCTTCCTCACTTAGGTACAAACCCTGATCAAGTTTTCAGGCTGGACCCAGTAGCAATAACGAATATGACAATGTGGGGCGAAATCTGGAACAGCATATCTGTTTTATTCCGTTAGCATCAGCTTTATCACCTCAGGTAGTCACAGATACCGCAGCCTCCACAGGTGTCACTGCAATTTTGGCCATCACTGGTTTGCAGTGCCATGGCCACCAGAATCCTCCAGGTCCCCAGTTTTAGTCAGTCATCCCCCCTTTTGTTAACTCTATCCCATTAGGGCAGCGGCTCATGCTCTGGAGCAACGACAGGTGACACAAGGAATGTCCTATCCTTCGTATCGTATTGCCACACGCAGCTGGCTCTTTCTCATAACACTATCAAGCTATACCCAGCTGGCCTCCAGCATTTCCTGTCCTTACAGGACCCTGGAAAGCCGTCTGTGTTCATAGCCCACACAATGAGATCCCTCATACGTGGCATCCAGAAACATCAGCCCGTAGCCAATGGCAAACGCTTACCCATCACCAATGCTATCTTTAGGGACATGTCTAAAATCCTGGCCTGTTCCCATTTGGGGTTCTGCCCAATCTAGTCGTCCAAGCGGCCATCTACCTGGCTTTCTATGGTTTTCTGTGACATAGGGAATTCACCTTTAGTGGCACTAGCAGCCAGATACTATGCAGACGCCACCTGACTAGCATTCAAGACTATTATGTTCTTCATCTCGTGGTCTCCAGAACTCAACAATTCAGACCCGGAGGTCGACATCAACCTATTTCAGACTAACAATGCCTGATGCCCAGTGGCGGTACTCGACCAGCTACTGTCTCACCTGCCCAGTCAATCTGACTGTAGCCCGTCATTGCCTTTTCCAACCAGCCCTCTGAGTGGCAGCCAATTTATCAGGCACATTTAGATCCTATGGGTCAACGTAGACTTTGACCCCGGTTGGTACTCTGGACATTCCTTCCAGATCGGAGCAGCCTTGGCTGTATCTCAGCATGCAGTACCACACCTAGTGATCAAGGAATTTGCTAGATACATTCCAAATCCTCATCTGGAGATGGCATAAACCTTCACTAAACTTGCTCAATGATAACAGTACCAATAAAGGACTACTTCCCTAAAACTGCATATTTCTGCCCCCTTGCCTTGGCATACCGACCAGATGGCCAGGGCAGACCTCAGGTCTATTTAAGTTGTAAGTCTTGTTGTGTGTTTATGTGATCCACATCTATCTTTGGTCACAGGGCTACGACCATAAATAAGAACTTATGGGAGGAGCCTGGGGGGTATTTAAGCAGCTCACTCCCCCATGCTCTTGGTCGGCTCCAGTGTGCGATACCCTCCCCCCCATCCCCCTTTTTAGGGCACTTCTCAGCACATTCTTTTCCACAATCTCCATTACTTATATAGGGTATGCCCCCTTCACTTGGCATACCGACCAGATGACCAGGGCACACCTCAGGTCTATTTATGTTGTAAGTTTTGTCGCGTGTTTATGTGATCCACATCTATCTTTGGTCAGAGGGCTACGACCATAAATAAGAAGGCCAATTTGGTGGCCTGAATTTATGGGAGGAGCCTGGGGGGTATTTAAGCAGCTCACTCCCCCATGCTCTTGGTCGGTTCCAGTGTGCGATACCCTCCCCCCATCCCCTTTTTAGGGCACTTCTCAGCACATTCTTTTCCACAATCTCCCTTACTTATATAGGGTATGCCCCCTTCGCTTGGCATACCGACCAGATGACAAGGGCACACCTCAGGTCTATTTATGTTGTAAGTCTTGTCACGTGTTTATGTGATCCACATCTATCTTCGGTCAGAGGGCTACGACCATAAATAAGAAGGCCAATTTGGTGGCCTGAACTTATGGGAGGAGCCTGGGGGGTATTTAAGCAGCTCACTCCCCCATGCTCTTGGTCGGCTCCAGTGTGCGATACCCTCCCCACATCCCCCTTTTTAGGGCACTTCTCAGCACATTCTTTTCCACAATCTCCCTTACTTATATAAGGTATGCCCCCTTCGCTTGGCATACCGACCAGATGACCAGGGCATACCTCAGGTCTATTTATGTTGTAAGTCTTGTCGCGTGTTTATGTGATCCACATCTATCTTCGGTCAGAAGGCTACGACCATAAATATATTATACTATATATATATATATATATATATATATATATATATATATATATATTCTTACACTGCCTGAGCGGACTTTATATACTATACACTGAATGAGCTGTATATATAGTATACTGTCACATACGTGATGTGAGGCCGAGGTGTCAGAGGGCTTCCTTTGCGGCTAAGTGCAGTGCTTCCCTGAAGGTGAGACAGGGAGAGCAGTGCCCAGAGAAGCACGGGTTACCAGTAATTGTGAAGATGACTTGTACGCCCAGATGACACAGGAACAGGCAGATGGATTGTAGACTGGTGAGCTTATAAGTCCAGTAAGTTTAGATAAGGCAAGTCCGTAAGCTGAGCCAGGAGTCATACACAAGAAGACAGATCTGCAGCGAAGTAGGAGAGTGCCATGCCACTGGCCGCCCGGGGGGTGGTGGTTGATTGCCCCCCCCCAAAAAAAAAACCCATGAGCCACCACTGACCTATAGGTAAGCCTTATTTTAGGCTTACCTATAGGTACAAATAATACATGAAGGATTAAAACCTCTTTAAAGCGGTTGTAAACAGCGGCTGGTAAAAAAAAAAAAAAACGTGTAATGCAATTGCATGGTGTGCAGAATGTGAAATACTTACCTTAGAACGAAGCCCTCCCGCGGCTCACTGTCACCGCTGAGAGGGCTGACACCTCTTCCCCCGGTTTTTCTTCTGGGTTCGCATGCTCCGGTATGCCGGACCTTCAGAGCACATGTGCCAGTGATGTCACCAGCTGCATCCAGGGTGAATATCTCCTTAACGGTGCACATGTAGTAGATATTCATTTTACCTACAGGTAAGTCTTCTTATATGCTTACCTGTAGGTAAATATCACAAAGCGGGCTTTACTACCACTTTAAGGGAGAAGTATGGCCAAAGGTCTTTTGGTCACACTTCCCCTGTGGGCCACAAGAGTGCACTTAGTTTAGAGCTGAGAACTTGTTACAGTTTACAGCTCTGAAAATCAGTGCTTCCAAAACTGGGTAGAATTTATAGAATTAAAACTGAATCACTTTTAGGCTGATTAAGACCAGACAAAAGCTAGCCTTGGGTGGTATGAACTCTCTTGCACAGGATGTGTCAGGGTACGGAGCATTGTTCAGCCAGAAGTTTTGGGTCTTAGTATGACTCAGAGATGTGAGAACATAAGTATGTGTACAAGCTTTTTTTGGTTTTATTTGTAAGAAAGTTACCTGCTCTCTTTTAATGTGATTAGAGAACCTTTACTAAGTGGAAGAGTTGGCAGTGCCTCCACCCAGGACAGGGCTTCTGTGAGCAGAGAGGATTCCCTTCCTGGGAAATTAAAGAAGTACAGCCAAAGCTGTACTTCAGAGCAGAGTGCCGGTGACTGAGAGCTAAGCAATCAGATCGCTCAGTTCTTTGTCTTAGAGCCTGCAGGGAACATATGCAGATTCCACCAGTAATAAAAAAAAAAAATAGTAATCTAATCAAAGTAGTTGGGAGCATAAGTATTACTGCAAACCAGCACATATAATATTATCCATAAGCATATAGATGCAAGCCAATATAGAAATAACACAAGGAAGAAATTAATAATAGTACATAAAGTACATCCAATGTACAAAAAGGTATTTTTCAGAAAAGAGCCCGATAGGAGTCCTGGTGGAATTGTGCACATTTACACTGGTATATACAGTTATTCATACAGATACCTCCAGGTGAATGTTGCAGCAAAGTCCAGTTGCAGGGGCCCCATTTGGAGCCGCACTCACTTTCTCTATATATAGGCAGCTGCCCTGCCGCTCCTCCTATCCAGGTTCAATTGGAGCCACACTCACTTTCTCTATGGTCCGGTCTTTCCTCCAGGTCCCCTTGCTCTTTATGGTCACAAGTCACCTGACTTGTACTTTCCGCCCCTGGCCCAATGGCTGAACTTAACTGGCTGGCGGCCGGCCGGTCGTGGAGAGGCCAGGTGAGTGGGGCGGGCTCGAGGAGCAGCCCAGCTGCCTTGGGCCCCACAAGGACATGCAGTCTGGCACCTCTGGTCCACCGGGCAAGTGCCCAGTGTGCCCTATGGCCAGTCCGGGCGTGGAGTCAGCCTATCTACTCTGCACTCTAGTCCATTCCTAGTAGTATATAATAGTCTCTTCTGGTCCAGGATTTAGTAGCATGGAAAGGACATGTGGCTTTCTCCCCACTTCCTCCTTCCAGGGATTTAAAGGCAATGACCCAGGGGCAGGAAGTGCATACATAATATATTTACAGGCATTTACAAACTCAAACAGTAATTGGCAGTAGATCCCTACATATATATTTAGTTTTTATTTTATAAAGAAACAAAATTCTTTGTTACAACCAGAACTTTTAATGCATCATATGAGGTGATTCCGCACAAGCGGTTGAATCACCAAATTACAAATCCACTTCACCTAATGGGTGGGGCAACAGCTAGCATGATAAGTGTCCAAACCTGAACAATCAATGTTGCTCCTTTTGTTTTTGTTAGAATTATTCTTTTTGCTGTCTATGAAATGAATTGAGAGAAAATGTCTACAAAGTGAGAGAAAATCGCCATCAGGATAGGGTAGGGTTGCCACCTTTTCTTCAAGCCAAACCCGAACACTTTAGCGGTGCATGCCAATTTATTTTATGGGGGACCACTGTGGACTCTGGGGGGTGTAAGGGGGTTTCTTCTCACCAAAGCCCCCTTACATCAGAGTCCACAGGGCACTCCTTATATCTAAGTCCCCCTTATCTTACTGTGCAGAGACGTCAGTCATTGGATGGTGAGCTCACTCAACCGAGGATGAAGACTGAAGCACTGACACCTTTCATCCACAATGTATCTACCGGCTGCTGAGCTTCAAATTTCCAGCCCACACATCCCTTTCCTGAGCACAGAATACCAGGGACTGAAGTGTGGGTGGGCAGACAGAGGGGTAAGGGCAGGAGGAGATCAAACATTCTCTCCTCTCCTGTCCATGTATGGGGGTAGGGCCTGTGCACACACCTATGTACTTGGCAGTTGGTTACTTGGGGGAACTGCATTATATTCTCAATAATGTGTCAGATGTGTCCGGGTTTCAGGAGGTCTGAAACCCGGACACACAATTCCAAACCCGAACTGTCCGGGTGAATCCTGGACAGGTGGCAACCCTAGGATAGGGCCTCTTTTTGATGCTTTCCACTTCTGTTCTGGTGACTAATGTAAAATATTGGATTTCGCATCATTTCTGATGAGGTGACTGTGGTCACCAGGATGAGTAGAGAGGATGAATAATCTAACAGGGACAACAACAGAAATAAAGACCCCAGAGAGGTGCTAACCTTTTGCTACTCTGCTCAAAAACAAAAATGTTAGGCCCTTAGATATATTTTAAAGTAGTTTTTTCAAATTCATCACAGAAACCTTGAGCAGTCCAGATTTCATCTTCATTTCAGATTTAAAGTGGAATTGTGACTTATTTTAAAATATAAAGGTGCTATATAAGGCTATTAAAGTTAAGCTAAAGACAATTTGATAGAATATAGAAGGGTTTTAAATCCTGTCAGTTTTTTCTTGCGAGCTGTCCCGTTGGGGAGATTTCCCTTCATTTCCTGTCTCATAGTCAAGACAGGAAGTGAGAGGGATCCAAATTTAGGGAAATCCCTGGCCGTCACTAGAACTAATATCCCCATTTGCGGATTTCCCTTCTATTTCTATTCTGGTGATGACCCCAAATATTGGATTTTCATGCACTTTTTGTGATAAAGGTGAACAGGAGAAACAGAGTAGGGATATAGACAGCAATAAAAATATAACACGTGTTCTAATCCCTCTGCACTCTACAAAACTAAAAAAAACAGTTTTGTCATTAGGTATACTTTAAATGCAGAGAGATGCATTGTAATGACTACATTTTGCTAAAACACAAAGTTTACATGATAATAATAATAATTAATATTAATGAAAATAATAAACAGTGATTGTCAATTGATCTGCAATAATAAACTCTACAGAATGGCTTTTAGACTTTTGAGATTGCTTTCAGGACAGTGACACCTTGTGGACGATATGAATTCTGACATGTGTAAAACCTAAGTATAGTGACATATTTACCAACTGCAGTACAGGCAGTCCCAGGGTAGCAAACAAGATAGGGTCTGTAGGGTTGTTCTTAAGTTGAATTTGTATGTAATTCGGAACAGGTAATGGTACATAAGTGTAGCTCCAGCCAAAAAAATAATGTTTACATTTTTTGGATAGCATAGGGAAGGGTTAACACCCCTGTACCATTTGTTTTGCTGTCTATGTCCCTGTTCAGAAGATATCACCTCACTTTTGCTCACAATGACAATTGGATTTTGAAAATTTTGGTTTGTTGTAGAAACAAGGATTGGTGATAAAGCTTCAGTGGAGACACCTTTTTCCCATAATAACTCTTTTAGGAGTGAATTTTCCTTCCTAGGAGTAGATTTCCTCTCACTTCCTGTTGTCTCCCTCCGTTTGTAAGTAGGAGTAATTCTCCTAGCTTTGGGAACCCCACCCTAAAAGGGTGAGTCGGAAACATAGTTAAAGATCTTGGCTCTACATAGAACCTCAAAGATCCATGTCCTACCTTCCCCCTTTTACCCCCTTCCCCAATTAAATGACCAAATACCTGGTACTAGATGACCATTTCACAGGACATGTTTAACCACTTCAATACTATGCACTTAGAACACTGTACTACCAGACCAATTTTCAGTTTTCAGTGCTGTTGCACTTTGAATGACAATTGCGCGGTCATGCGACGCTGTACCCAAACAAAGTTTTTATCATTTTGTTCCCACAAATAGAGCTTTCTTTTGGTGGTATTTGATCACCCCTGTGGTTTTATTTTTTGCGCTACAAATAAAAAAGACCGAAAATTTTGAAAAAAAAAAAATCTCTATTTTTGTCACAAAACTTTGTAAATAAGTACATTTTCTCCATCACTGGTGGGCACTGATGAGGCTACACTGACGGGCACTGATGTGGCAGTACTGATTGGCACTGATGAGGTGGCACTGATGAGGTGGCACTTATATGCAGCGATGATGAGCACTGTTAGGCAGCACTGATAAGCAGCACTGACGGGTACTGAGAGGTGGCACTGATATACAGCACTGATGGGCACTGACGGACACTGCTAAGCGGCACTGATGGGCACTAATAGACAGCACTGATTGGCACTCATAGGCGGCACTGGACACTGATAGGTGCCACTGATGGGCACTGATAGGTGGGCACTGGTAGGTGGCAATGGTGGGCACTGATATGTGGCACTGGTATGCATTGATAGGGGCACTGGTGGGCACTGATAGGGGCACTGGTGGGCACTGGTGGGCATATATATTGATAGGGGGCTCATCCCCTGGTGGTCTAGGGTGGCATCTGAGGGTGGCACTGAGTGAAGGTGGCACTGAGCAGTATATCACTTACCTGGTGGTCTAGGGGGGTCTCCCTGGTGGTCCAGATCGGCTCCCTGGTGGTCCCTGGTCGGCTCCCTGGTGGTCCTGGGTAGGCACATCCCTGGTGGTCCCTGGGCAGGCTCCCTGGTGGTCTGGGTGGCGATCCGAGGGAGGGCTGTGCTGATAAATCATCAGCACAAACCCTCCCTGTCAGGGATGCAGCCGATCGGCTCTCCCCTCATCAGGTCTGCAGACCCGAGTACAGGAAAAGCCGATAAACCGCTTTCATGTGTTACACTGTGACCAGCCGTGATTGGTCACGGCTGATCACATGGTAAAGTGCTTCGGATGGAGGTATGGGGGTAAGACTGACCCTCCACACCACCGATCGCCGCGATGCGTGCTCCCGCTGGGCGCGCGGCGGCCTGTTATCCTGAGGACGTCATATGATGCCCAGCCAGGATAACTCAACCACTTCCCGACCGTCATTCTGCATACAGCGGTCGGGAAGTGGTTAAGGAACGTAAAAAACTTACAATCAAACAACTTAACAGAAAATGGGACATCCTCTCACTGTAATCTTACATCACCAAAAATATGATACCCAGGGGCCTAAGAGAAAAAGTAATACCAGCGGAACACCTATACACTGAACATTTCTTACAGAAATGGAAAAAGGAATGTATAGATCACGGCTTAAACATTATGACATAAATTGTTGAAGAAGAGAAAATACAATCTTCCGAGATTCAGAAACACATTGATGAAAGCCTTAATCACTAGAACCATATAAAGAAAATCCAGAATTCGAACCACAGAAGGAGATATTAAAAAATAAAGTAATAAAAACTCAAATGAAATCTGCGCTACACCAAACACATTAAATTCCAAAGAGATCAAGAAGATTGAGCTGATGATCAAATATTTGACCTGACCAAGACAAGAGGGTGAAGTGGATCTAGAAGAGGATGACAACGCTCAAGATCAGAAAACAGAGGAACCTTAAACACCTCAGAAAGTGATGAGGATCCAGAAAGAACAGTCGGTCCTTTAGGAAAGGAATCCTAAAAAAACAAAAGAATCAAAAAGAAGACGTCGGAAAAAGATCTGGAAATCAAACCTACAAACAAGTGAAAATAAGAACCAGCAAAAGGAACAAGAACAAAAAGTAATTGATAATATTAAAGAGACTATAGATATTAATACCTCAAACGACATGACAGATCAAGATACTAACAGCATAATCAACTTATCAAACTTTGACCTACAAGACAGACATAAGAAACTTTTACAAAAAGGTTTATCTTTCTCCCCAACAAACACCATGAACCAATTTGAAATGTATACAGATATATCCCTATTTATTAGAAAAGTTTTTCAAGACAGGTACATCAAGAAGTCCCGAAAAATATGAATTCAGCTACAAACATGACACCCCAGGAATTGGAGATATTCTTATTTCCCTACTAACTGAGAATGAAGACAAAATCGAAGAATCAAACAGCACCATGGAACAAAGGAGAAGAAATCCAAACCCACAAATACGATCAACCAAGATGCCTCAGTTCCGAAAAAGTCTGTCACGCCCTGGTGGTTGAGTCTGGCTTATGCGGGGCAACCTCTCTTGCGGCCCTGGTTCGAGAACCCCTGGTAGTGCAGACAGGGAGCTCAGGAGCACAGGGGAGCATGAGGGCTGGACAAGTCTCTGATGGCTGGTATAGGTCCACTGAAGCTCGTGCAGGCTGAAGGATAGTGGTGCGGTCCGGGTCGGCAACTGGCTGGCAGCGAAGTACAGAGGGATCAGGCAAACGGGTAGTCGGGTACAGGCTGGATCGGTAACGTGCAGGCGGATGAAGTACAAAGGGCACAGGCAGAAGAGTGGTCGTAAACAATCCGAGGACAGGGCAGGCAGAAAGCAACAAAGCCCAAAGGGAAGCCAGAGTCACAGGAACAGGAAGTCTCTCAGAACAAACGCTGAGGGTCACAGGTGCAGGAACGCTGTAGAACAGACAGCACTTGCCTCCTGGTGCTGTCCACTTAAATGGCCGCTATTGGCGCCATTGCCAGCGCATATGCGCAAGCACGCACGAACACGCGCACAGGAGCGTGCGAACGCACACTGGCCCGCGCATAGGCATGCCAGAGCTCGGGGATGATTCATTACATTGCCCCCCCCCCAAGGTCTCTTGGCCGGATTGTTTCTCAAAAAAAGTCTGGATAAGTTTGGGAGCATGAAGGTTGCTTTCCGGCTCCTCCTCCCCATCCACCAGCACTGGTTCAGTTGAGGCAGTTTTCCATCCTGGAAACAGATCCTTAGCAACCGGTTTGAGGGGGTGTACGTGGAATACAGAATGGATCCGAAGTGAAGGGGGAAGGTCGAGCTTGTAGGCCACTTTATTAATTTTCCTTTTTACTAGGAGAGGTCCTATGTACTTTGGCCCTAGTTTCTTGGACAAGCAGGACAATCTTAAGTTGGTGGTTGCCAACCAGACCCAGTCACCAGGCTGTAGGTCAAGTTCTCCTTGTCTCATCCAATCAAACACTCTCTTGTTGCACTCCAGGGTCTGAGCCAGAGTCTCCTGCAACAGTTTATTGTTGTTCTCCAGGAATTGGGTGATCTCTTGTGTGGCAGGAATTGGACTCTCAGGTAGTAAGTTGGGTAGAATGTAGGGTGGTAGCCTTGATTCGTCCAGAATGGAGAGTGCTTAGTAGCAGAATGGACAGAGTTGTTATAGGCGAACTCGGCTAATGGCAACAAGGAGACCCAGTCATCCGAGGAGTAGCATCAGAGGTATTGCTCCAGGGTCTGGTTGGTCCTTTCTGTCTGGCCATTGGACTGTGGATGATAGGCAGATGAGAAAGCTAATTCAATTCCCAAGATAGAACACAGAGACCTCCAGATCCGGGATGTGAACTGCACCCTTCTATCGGACACGATGTTCCTTAGGATGCCGTGTAGGCGGAGAACTTCCTTAATGAACATCTTGGCCGTTTCAGCAGCCCAGGTGGGGCCCTTCATTGGAACGAAGTGTGCTATTTTTGTAAGGTAGTCGACCACCACAAAGATGGTGCTAAAGCCTGCAGACGAGCGCAGTTCCACAAAGAAGTCCATGGAGACATGGGACCAGGGACGCTCAGGAATGGGTAGCGGGTTTAGCAGGCCCCAGGCTTTGGTTCTCTCTGTTTTGTTTTGAGCACAAGTAGGGCAGACGCCTACGTAGTTTTTACAGTCCTCACTCATGTGGGGCCACGAAAAGGTTTGGGACAGTAGCTCCGCCATCTTGCGGTTACTGAAATGCCCAGCTAGGTGATGGTCGTGGCAGAGTTCCAAGGCAGTCAAACGGAGCTCCTCAGGCACAAAAATCTGGGTACCCGACCACCATAACCCATCTTTTATGGAAAGTCCTGAGTCAGTAGTTAGAAAGTCCTCCTGGACCAACAAGAAGCTGTGAGCCGGCAGAATAGTATCAGGAGGAGATACTTCCTCGGTTTCATGGAACATCCTGGACAGCACATCTGGCTTAATGTTCTTGGATCCTGGTCGGTAGGTGATATGTAATTGAAACCGGGAAAAGAACAAGGCCCAACAGGCCTGACGTGGCTTGAGTCGCTTGGCAGTCCTTAAATATTAAAGTTTTTGTAGTCTGTGAAGACCAAAACTGGGTGGACTACTCCCTCCAGGAGATATCACCACTCTTCCAGAGCAGACTTGATGCCTAAAAGTTCTCTGTCCCCTACATCGTAATTTCTCTCTGGGGGAGAGAGCTTCCATGAAAAAAGGCAATGGGGTGTAAAGAAGCTTTAAGTCCCTGTCTTTGGGACAAGACTGCCCCGACTGCGGTCTCCGAGGCATCCACTTCCAGGATGTAGGACAGTGTGGAGTCTGGGTGCTTCAGGACAGGGGCTGAGGTGAACAGCCTTTTCAGGGTTTGGAAGACTGTTTGTGCTTCTGTGGTCCAGGCAAAACAAGAGTTTTGTTTGGTCAACTAGGTTATCGGGGAGATGACTGCGGAGAATCCTCGGATACATTTTCTTTAGAAATTAGCGAACCCTACAGTGCTGCACCGCTTTCATGTCCGCAGGGGTTGGCCAGTCGATGATAGCTGAAACCTTCTGGGGGTTCACAGTAGTGCCTGTAGTGGAGATGTGGAACCCCAGGAAGGAAATGTCTGTGCGTTCAAAGGCACACTTTTTGGCCTTTGCATACAGGCCATGTTGCAGTAGGAGGCTAAGTAAGCACTTGACATGCTTGCGATGTTCTTCCAAGGAGGGGGAGAAGATGAGGATGTCATCCAAATAAACTACTACGAATAAGTCAAGGTAGTCCCTGAAAATATCATTGACCAGGTGCTGTAAAGTGGCCGGGGCTTTACAGAGCCCGAAGGGCATGACCAAATACTCGAAGTGGCTAAGCGAGTCCGAAAGGCCGTCTTCCATTCAACCCCCTCCCGAATCCGGATCAGGTTATAGGTCCCACGAAGATCCAATTTGGTGAACACCGCTGCAGAGCCGAGATGTTGGAACAAATAAGGAACCAGGGGCAGAGGATACCTGTTCTTGACCGTGATCTTGTTAAGATCCCTGTAATCAATACATGGCTGGAAAGTATGGTCCTTTTTCTCTACAAAGAAGATCCCAGCTCCTGCAGGGGATGAAGAGGGCCGGATGAAGCCGCTTTGCAGATTTTCCTCTAGGTAGGCCTTGAGGGCCACTAGCTCCACTTCGGAAAGAGGAAATATTCTGCCAAAAGGGACCTCAGTTCCAGGTAGCAGATATATTCGGCAATCGTGTGGCCTGTGTGGAGGTAGAGTGTCTGCTCCCTTCTTACTGAAAACATCCAGGAAGTTGTGATATACTTCAGGGATGGCAAGACAGGTTTGCTGGTCTGGGTCAGGGTTAAGACTGAGTACCGCTAGCGATGCCCCTTGGGGCGACTGGAGACAGTGGCTCAGACAGTAAGGGGAGAGGAACTGGACTTCTCCAGTGTTCCAGTTGATGTGGGGACTGTGGATTGGGAGCCATGGAAGGCCAAGGATCACTGGAAACAGTGGTGAGGCAGTAGATGTTCCATATGGCCATAAGCCGTCCAGGCCGGCAGGGGAAGGGTCACATGGGTCACTGTGCCAGACTTGCTAATCGACCTGTCTGCCAATCGGATGACCATCGGATGTTCCTTGGGCCGGAGCGGGATCTGATGCAGGGTGGGGAAGGAGAGGTCGACAAAACAACTACAGGCCCCCGAGTCCAGGATGGCTGGTACTTGGATACTCCCATCGGAAAGCTGCATAGAGATGGAGAGAATAAGATGAGACTGGAGGCTCGGTAGAAATAGCACTTCCCCTAAAGCTGTCGTTGAACGCTTACCGGCCTTGGCAGGGCAGTTCCTTACTAGATGCCCTACACCCCCACAGTAGAGGCACAGGTTGAGAGCCATGTGCCTCTGACGCTCCTCAGAAGACAGGGATGGTCGGAGGAGTCCAATCTGCATTGGCTCGGGGTGCTCTTGTGGAGAGGAGGAGCAGGTTGTTGCGGCCGGCATTGGTCCCTGGTAACTAGGCACTCAGGGGAGCATCCAGGTGGGTTGCAGAGACCCCGTGGTTCTCTCTGCCCTGCGTTCCAGGTTGATTAGGGCATCCAAGGAATGAGGCACTCCGACACGTGCCAGCTCATTCTTGAGGGGCTCGGAGATTCCCAGCCTGAACTGGTAGCAGAGAGCGGCATCATTCCATGCATTGTCGGCGCTCCAGCGCCTGAACTCAGACACATATTCCTCCGCAGTGCGACAACCTTGTTGGAGGCGCTTGGCTGCCACTGGCGGGGCCTAAAGCTGCCAGATCACGAACTTGATTCTCCAAGCGGGTGTATCCCTCCTGCAGGTTTTTCACCGCTTGAGTTAGACGTACCTGGTGGTTGAGTCTGGCTTATGCGGGGGCAACCACTCTTGCGGCCCTGGTTTGAGAACCCCTGGTAGTGCAGACAGGGAGCTCAAGAGCGCAGGGGGGCATGAGGGCTGGACAAGTCTCTGATGGCTGGAATAGGTCTACTGAAGCTCGTGCAGACTGAAGGATAGTGGTGCGGTCCGGGTCGGCAACTGGCTGGCAGTGAAGTACAGAGGGATCAGGCAAATGGGTGGTCGGGTACAGGCTAGGTCGGTAACATGCAGGCGGCTGAAGTACAAAGGGCACAGACAGAAGAGTGGTCGTAAACAATCCGAGGTCAGGGCAGGCAGATAGCAACAAAGTTCAAAGGGAAGCCGGGGTCACAGGAACAGGAAGTCTCTCAGAACAAACGCTGGGGGTCACAGGTGCAGGAACGCTGTAAGAATGGACAGCACTTGCCTCCTGCTGCTGTCTGCTTAAATGGCCGCTATTGGCACCATTGCCGGTGCATATGCGCTACGTACGTCCGCGTATAGGCATGCCAGAGCCCGGGGATGATTCCTTATAAAGTCGCTGGCTAGGAGTGTTCCTTGACCTAGTGGAAGAAGATCTAAAACAGATAAATTGGGAAGAGATGAAAGAACAAGACAACCTGAGCCCTGATGGACGGCAAGCTCTAAGAGAGCTCAAAGAGGCCCCAAATTTGATAATCAAGAGGAGTGACAAAGGGGGTAATGTGGTTTTAATGTCAGCAGATTACTATGAGAAAGAAATCAAACGGCAATTACAGGAGCACTCTACATATGTAAAAATTGACTAAAAATCCATTCCCAGAAATAGTCAGGGAATTGAATTTTAAACTACAAATGGCATTTGAATCCAATCTAATAACAAAGAGAACTCGACTAGTTACAAATAGGGAATTTCAATACCCCAACAATTTATATCATACCCAAAATATACAAATCTGCAATGAAACCACCAGGGAGGCCAATCGTCTCCGCAATAAAAGGCCCACTCAAGAGAACAGGAAAATATATTGACATACTCCTGAAAGAAATGGTAACCAAACTAACATCCTACGTAAAGGACACGGTAGATGTCCTAGTCAAGATACGAGACATAAAGGTGCCCCCTGGGACACTATTTGTGGTGGTGGATGTGGAATCATTATACACATCCATTCCCCACGAATGGGGACTAGCTGCTATAGCCCACTTCTTGGATAAATACTATCCGGAGATGGGAGTACAAAACTAATTTCTGATCGACCTCACAGAATTCCCCCTAGACAACAATTACTTTCAATTTCTTGGAATAAACTATAAGCAAATACGCGGTACCTCCTTGGGAGCCCCATGGGCACCGGCATATGCCTGCCTGCATTTAGGCCTGTGGGAGGAAGAAATAGTGTATCACTCATCGATGTACCGGGACCATGTAGCCCTATGCCTCAGGTACATTGATGATGTCGTGATGCTGTGGCAGGGATCGATAGAAGACCTGGAGCAATTTATGACCGACCTGAACAACAACAACAACAGAAACATCAAATTAACATACAGCTATGATAAACATCAGATATCATTCCTGGATCTAGAAATAAGAAGAATCGAGAGCGATCATCTGGCTACCAAAACCAAAATCGAAAGCCAACTTCTGCGAACAATCTTTTGGAAGCCACTTGCCATCATCCACAATCACTAATCAAAGGTATACCCACCGGATAATTCTTGAGAATCAGACGGAACTGTACCCTGGAAAAAGAGTACCAACAAGAATCAATTGAATTGTATCAAAGGTTCAGGGAGTGAAAGTACTCACACCGCACCCTGAAAAGATCCAAGAAAAGAGCCTCACAAACTACAAGAGATGATCTACTTCAACAGAATTCAAAAAAAGATACACAACCAGCCTTGAGCAATCCAACACAAATTATTACACCCTTTGGTACTCAATGGGAACAAATACGCACAATTATAAACAAACACTGTCATATCTTGACAAGATGCCCCCAAACTTTATCTATAGTGGGTCCTAAGCCACTAATGACGGCCAAGAGAGACAGAAACTTGGCTGATGAGCTTGTGAAATCAGAATACACAAGATCATCAGCAAAGACATGGCTTACTAACTTATCCCCCCCTAAGAGGTATGTATCCATGTGGCAGATGTCAAATCTGCAAATACGTAGACAAAACCAATACCTATACGGATAGTGAGAACAAACAAAAATACAAAATCAAGCAATTCATAAACTGCAACAATGAAAAGGTTTTATATATGATAACCTGCCCATGCAAGAAGATATACATGGGAAAAACAAAACGCCAGCTAAAAAAACATATAAGCGAACATCTATCAGCAATTACAGACCCAGAGGATGAATCCCCCTTAGCGCAACACTTTAGAAAATCCCACGGAAGAGAACCAACCGGATTAACTATTAAAGGCATATTCGCCCTTAAAATATCCACAAGATGAGGAGACTTTTATACTCTACTCTTACAAACAGAAAAAGTGTGGATCTACAGATCAGGCAGTTTAACGCCGAAAGGGTTAAACACAGAATTAAGCCTGCAAGTGTTCTTAGAACAATGAAACTCAAACTAGAAGAATAATAAAATACAAACACTCTCCAACACTCCTGCATATATTGATGAGAGCTTCACAAATTCATTATCCTTATAGATCAATAGTTATCATTGTAACCTGAGTAGTAATTAACACTATGTATAATCTATAAAGAAAATACCCAGCACAAATCTGATTTAATAATGTTGTTTGCGCCTTGGGACTGTACTAGTAATTTTTAGTTCGATATATATACCAATACTCTCATCTTATATAAATGGTAACCATTTAAAACCCAAATACCACCAGATTGAATATATGCTGTAATAAGCTGCCATTGATGAAATAAGAATCTACCATGGTTAAAATGTAATGCATTTTGACCTCCTTTGTTGCATTTATTTACAATCATCCATTTGTGGACACTGAGTAAAATTCATGACCTTGACATCATATGAGAATCTCAAGCCATGTACGCCTCTTAATTATCTATAAAAGCAAATTACTAGTGGACATACACCTCTCTAGATTAATTAAGAAAAATATCATCAAATCCTCCATATAACATATACTAAATAGTTTGTCAGTTTGTTATCTTTATGTAAAATATTTGTAAAACCCACGGCGCAGACATCTAATAAAAATAGTTTTTTAACTATTTATAAAAGGAAACTATTAGTGGATACTTACCTCTTTAGATTAACTAAATAATGAAATATCATGGAATCTCCCATATGATATATGCCAAATAGTCTGTCTGAGCAGTAATCAGCAAATATGTATTTATATATTTCCACTATGTGAAACTGTATGACTAATTTTAAATGAGCTTAATATTGTGTAATTAAGCTGATCCAGAATGAAAAAGTCACATCAAACAATGAGAGCAAACACAGGGTTAATGATTAATGACTTTTCCAATCAACCCCCAAAGGGGCGGGACAAAACCTTTGGCTGCTCCGTAATAAAAAAATTAAGGAAGGTACTTAAGAAAGACAAACACCCCCAAAGGCATCCCACCCTGATGAAACTTACATTCAGTAAGTGAATCGCGTCAGTGTAAGCCCCCCCACACACCCACGACCTCCACCATGCAGGTGCAATGAGCGCAGTATCAATATTTGGACTGCAACTTTAGGATCGACTTTCCCGGTCAACTATGATGCATGATGCGATGCATAGTAGCCCATTATGTTTTTACATTCCAGGGTAACATAGAGGAAGTAAACCCTTTAAGACGGCTCTCATAGGGAATCATTGTTTTTGTGACGTAATGCAGCTTGTGTGCCTAATGTCGTTCCAAGAATCGGACTAGTGTGAACCTAGTCTGCCCCTCTTCCTTCCGGGACTGCGATCTTCGGCTCTGTGACTGGCCGGAGTCGCGTGACACATTCGAGCGGGAGCCGCCAGTAACGGCACAATCTCAGTGATGGAACGGCACGGAGGCCGTTTCTTCATTGCACATGTGCCCGGTGACGTAGGCACATTGCAGTACACTGCATATCTCCTAAGCCGTGCGGGCTTGGGAGATATGCAGGGCACCTACAGGTAAGCTTTATTATAGGCTTACCTGTAGGTTAAAGTGGTTGTCACGGGTTGGCAACCACTTTAACTAGTCCGACTTTTGTTTTTCAAAGTCGGACCGACTTTGAATAAGGTTCCTGTACTACTTTAGTCCGACTTTGATTCCACTTTAGCTCATTGAAAAGCATTAAAGTCAGATCAAAGTTGGTTCATTGTCTTCATTGTGCTCTGAGGATCTTGAAGGGGAACTCCATGCCAAATTTTTAAAAAGAAACGGCATGGAGTCCCCCTCTAAGAGCATACTAGGTCCTTCGGTCTGGTATGGGTTTTAAGTCCCACCAAAATCTATACCAGACCCTTATCCGAGCACGCAGCCTGGCAGGCGATGAAAGGGGGTGGGGACGAGCGAGTGACCCCCCCTCCTGGACCATACCAGGGCGCATGCCCTCAACATGGGGATTATGGGTGCTTTGGGTAGGGAAGCTCTGTGCCTCCCACCCCAAAGCACCTTGTCCCCATGTTGATGAGGACAAGGGCCTCTTCCGGACAACCCTTGCCGGTGGTTGTCGGGGTCTGCGGGCGGGGAGCTTATCGAAATCTGGAAGCCCCCTTTAACAAGGGGGCTCCCAGATCCCGGCCCCCCAACCTGTGTGAATGAATATGGCGTACATTGTACCCCTACCCATTCACCTAAAAAAAAAGTGTAAAAAAAAAAACACTACACAGGGTTTAAAATATTTTATTAAATCAACTCTGGCGTCTTCTCCGGCTCTTCTTTCTTCTGCTCTTTTGCGGGGTCTTTTTTCTTCTGAGGAGTCTTCTATCTTCTTCTTTTTTGCTGGGCTTCTCCGCTGTCCTCTTCCCTGTGTTCTCCCTCTCTTCTTCTTCCCATGTTGACACAACGCGATCTCCCACAAGAATGCCGTCTCCGCTGTGTGCTGAGACTTATATAGACATGGGGTGGGGCCACCCGCTGACATCATGCGGAAGCCCTGCCCTTTATTATGACTTAGCCCCACCCCTGGATTTGACATAATAAGGGGCAGGGCCTCCACGTGACGTCACAAATGCCAGCTCCGCTGTGTGCTGTGACTTATATTGGCATTGGGCCGGGCCATCCACCGACCTCATCCGAAGGCCCCGGCACTTATGACGTCACATCCTGGGATGACAAAAGGGGCAGGGCATCCAGATGGCATTAGCGGGTGGCCCCACCCCATGCCAATATAAGTCACAGCACACAGAGGAGCTGGCATTCGTGAAGGAGATTGCGTCATGTCAACATGGGAAGAAGAAGAGAGGGAGAACAGAGGGAAGAGGACAACAGAGAAGACCAGCAAAAGAGCAGAAGACGCCACAGAGAGGGAGAAGACGCCACAGAGAGGGAGAAGACCCGCAGAAGAGCCATAGACGCTGGAGCTGATTTAATAAAATCATTTAAAAACCTGTGTAGTGTGTATTTTTTTTACATTTTCCTTTCAGGTAAATGGGTATGGGTACAATGTACCCCATACTCATTTATATAGGGTGGGGGGCCGGAATCTGGGGGCCCCCTTGCTAAAGGGGGTTTCCAGATTCCGATAAGTTCCCACCCACAGACCCCGATAACCACCAGCAAGGGTTGTCTGGAACAGGCCCTTGTCCCCATCAACATGCTTTGGGGTGGGGGGAGCAGAGCCCCCCCTGACCCAAAGCACCCATACTGCCCATGTTGAGGGTATGTGGCCTGGTATGGTCCAGGAGGGGGGGCACTCGCTCGTCCCCACCCCCTTTCCTGGCCTGCCGGGCTGCGTGCTCGGATAACGGTATGGATGGTATGGATTTTGGGGGGAACCCCATGCCATTTTTTTTAATTTGGCGTGGGGTTCCCCTTAAATCCATACCAGACCAAAGGGCCTGGGATGCATCTGGAGGGGGACCCTATGCCGTTTTTTGTTTTAAATTTGGCGTAGAGTTCCCCTTCAAGATTCCCAGAGTGAGCACAAGTCGCATGCCAAAGTCAGATCAGTGAAGACAATGATCTGACTTTGATCCGACTTCAATGCCTTTCAATGGGTAGGATTAAAGTCGGACAAAAGTAGTACAGGAACTCTTTTCAAAGTTGGTCCGACTTTGAAAAACACAAGTCGGACCAGTTAAGACGGCTCTCATAGGGAATCATTGTTTTTGTGACGTAATGCGACTTGTGCTCCTAATGTCGGTCCGAGAATCGGACTAGTGTGAACCCAGCCTTAAACATGGAAGCTGATTGGTTTCTATGCACAGCTGCACCAGATTTTGCACTCTCCAGTTTTAGTAAATCCCCCGTATCTCTCTCTAATATGTATCCTCTAGTTTTGAATACTTACTGTAATTTGCAGCCCTTTTTTCAGTTATGTATAAATCAAGAAGACAGTTCATGGAAGAATGACAGTATTGCAAGATCTTTGCAGCAGTGTGACATAAGTGTAATGTGCCATAATCCTGAGATCAGGTACACATTCCTCACCCGATCCACAGATCTAACAATTCATATTGTATGTTCTTGCTTTTAGACACCTTCTGTGTCGCAGGTTGGCCAGGCAACTTGTCATATTATACAAATGAAGAGTACTCTCTTTCTGCTGCATAAATGCAGATTCATTACAACTAGCTCCAAGGTATTCTACCACGGGTTGTTGCATTGTCAGACATTGCTCATCACAGAGTTACATAAAGATGCTCCACCCAACCAAATGACCTGTTGATCACCTAAAAAAAAAAAATGACAGACACTCAATCAATTAACTAGCACAGGGAAGGAGAACACTGGAAGTGCAGTGCAATAAAGACTACAAAAACTACACTAAAGAATACATAAGGCTGGGTTCACATATGAACCGCATGCGGCTCACAGCAGGGGTCCGATGTGTCTTGGTTCACCGTTTCAGGTCCGATTTTAGCCCGAATTTTGGGCTGAATTCGGACCTGAAATGGACCAAAAGTCGCACAGCGTTTTTGTGAAAAACGCACCAGACTTGCTGCGGAGACATGTGAACTGGCTCCATAGAGAACCGGTCAAAATCTGCTATTCTGAATTGGGTGTGGGGAATCCACATTCAATTCGCAATGGTGTGAACCCAGCCTCATCCTCAAGGAGCTGCTCTTCAATTGTAGATTATCAGGTATAAGCTATTAATTGACATCTGACAGTAGCTAGTCTTTATCTGAAAGCTTATTTCTAACAATTAGATTTAGTAACAGGTTTGATTTAATAACAGTCATATTCCTCCCTCTTAAGGCCCCTTTCACACTTGTGCAACTTGTCCCGCGACATTAGACTGCAAAGTCGCATGACAAGTCGTTTCCCATGATTCCCAATGACAACCATTCATATACAGTCCTGCTCACCATTATTGGCACCCCTTCATGTTTTGCATAACTGAGTGAATGTCTTCAGAAATAAATGGAAATGTACCAAATTTATATCAGCAGGATTTACCAACAGTAACCCTTAGTACCCTTTGCTGAACAGTACGCTGAAACGTCAGATTACAGCGCCCTGTTCAACGTGTTCACACTTTCCCCGGAATTCTCCCTCCTTATACTGACAATAATTTAGTTTGGACAATGATTTAGATTAACAATCTTTATTCGAAAGTCTATTTCTGATCGATGACAGTCTACAGTTAATTATCGAATATGGACTATTAGATGTTAACTTCTCGTCGAGGAACTCCTACTCCGACCCAAGTGTGGTAACGCTTAACTTACACCTAAGGGGTGTGGGTTAAGTCTTATCGTCTAAAACTGGCCAAGAGATACCTCG
>BLSH010431193.1:1045001-1061883 GCA_018402905.1 Glandirana rugosa
AGTCTTTGACGTCTGTACTACGTTCTCTACCAGTCTCTGACGTCTGTATCATGTCCTCTACCAGTCTCTGACGTCTGTACTATGTTCTCTACCGGTGTCTGACGTCTGTACTATGTTCTCTACCAGTCTCTGACGTCTATCTCCTGTACTATGTCTGCAGTCTCTGACCATCTCTTGCATCATGTCTGCAGTTTCTGACCATCTCTTGCATCATGTCTGCAGTCTCTGACCATCTCTTGCATCACGTCTGCAGTCTCTGACCATCTCTTGCATCATGTCTGCAGTCTCTGACCATCTCTTGTATAATGTCTGCAGTCTCTGACCATCTCTTGCATCATGTCTGCAGTCTCTGACCATCTCTTGCATCATGTCTGCAGTCTCTGACCATCTCTTGCATGATGTCTGCAGTCTCTGACCATCTCTTGCATCATGTCTGCAGTCTCTGACCATCTCTTGTATCATATCTGCAGTATGTTTGGGGGCTCTTTCTAACAGACTCTCTAACAGAAGCCCTCTCTGTGTACCCGCTCCAGGTCCCATTAGAGTACTCTGCTTCTCTTCCTGTATTTTGTTTATTGTTATGAGATCGTGGGAGGATATTATGGTAACAAAGACTCCTTAGGGGAGCATTTCTGTGTTTATGTCACTGCCATAGAAACGTTTGCAAAGGGGGGAGTTATTAAGATGACCACGCCCATGTGGGGGCACCAGAAATATTTCTGCACCCAGGCGTCTGTGACCCTAGGATCGGCCCTGCGTCCGGACTGTTTCTGCTCTCTTGCTCCACCAACGTTGACAGTTAAACCGGCGGGGATGTCAGTGTCAGCATGTACAGAGAGGAGGGGGAGGAGACACACATTGTCATCCAATGCGGCCACCTTTGGAGGGACTTCCTCTTACTTTCTGTTTTGGCAATGGGACAGGTAATCAAAGGAAATCTTCCCAATGGGATACAGATGACAAAAAAGTAACAGGGGTTATAAAACTCCCTTAACTCTTATCAAAACTAAAAAAAAAGTTTTATTTTTAGTTCTACTTCAATGTACAGAAGTATAAGCAAGCCCTAGGTACTAGGGCAATTACACCTCTTCCTTTTCCATCATAAGAAAACAAATCAGGGTGTGATACTTGCAAACTCTGGCTCCATAAAACAACTGCTGATGCTGCTTTGAATGACCAGGGATATATATATCGTAACTGACTCTCAGAATGTGCAAGGGCTTTTGGAATTTATGGAATTGCCAGCCAATGAAAAAAGGAGCCTAAGGCTGAAAAAAAACTTCAAATGAGTATCTAGTAACAACAGAACTGGTTTTAAAGCGCCACTTACTTTGTACTGGAGCTAAAAAAGCTATACTATCCTTACCACATTACATTTTTGCAATTTATCTGTTTGTATTTTTTCAGTTAATGCATCAGGAAAAACAAATCAGAAATGGCAACCCTGTGTACCATCCAGTCATTATTTCACACGCCTGACTGGTAAAAACATATGAGAAACTGGGATCGGTAATTAAGTATTTATTATTTTATATTACAATGACTGGCAAATTTGCAGGAAAGTCCCTTACCCTACCTGTCCTATGAACCTAATGTGCATTGATATACTGTACATGGCATATGCAGGTAATACTAAAAAGTTGTCAGCATCCATTTTTAATGCTGACCTTTGCTATGCATTTAACCCTTATGGCTGAAGCCCACCTTCAGGGAATAAAAAAGAAGTATGGTATGTAAAAAAACAAACTGTCCGGAATTGTTTTTGTTTTTCCTCTTATTCCTTTTTGTCCCAGTTTCTATCCTCATACTTTTTCTGTTCTGTGGGCCTGTACACCTCTAATTTGCCAAAATAGCAATGGTCTACTAGTCTATTGAATTTTGGAGAGGTTGGGGGCTTTTTGGTTATCCTGGTCTGAATCGGCTAAATTATATGGCTCTATCCACCCCATAAATTGTGCCTTTTAAAATCTTTTTACTTCCAAAATGACTTAGGCCTTGTATGACCGTAAACTGCTTGAGGTTATCTGGCCACTGTACGTTTACTTTAAAAATTTCAAAAAGAGATAAAACAAAAAAAGATTTTCAAATCTTCACCTCCTTGCTGCGGCAACAGTGTCAAGATGCTGCTGTCCCATAGACCAAGAACTAAGCGATCACATGATTGCTCAGCTCTCAGTTTGCTCAAAGCAGAGAACAGTGATTGCTCCTGAAGCGCCAGGCATGGCTGATTACAGTTCCCAGCCATGGTTGGTTTGAGAGAAGAAATAATGAGGGGGTAGAGTTTGGAACGCTGTTTTATGCCTCTTTGAAATCCCAGATTGAACCCATAGGTCTAGGACGTCTGTGGCCAAGAGAAATGAAAACTGTAGCAGACATCCTCCTGCTCTTAGGAGTAAGAATGCCCCTTCATTGTGGAGAGGGTTTCTGACAGCCTTGGTGGGCTTTGTGCTCCAAGTCTTGCGCTGAAAAGAATTTTGGCTTTGAAGATGAAGCCTAAGGAGAGTGGTGTGGCATTCTGAGGTCGTAGTAACCCCTAAGGAGGTGTGTGTGTGTCAGGGATCTTGTGCAGCGGGTGCTCATTCCCATGCAGCAGGTGCTCATTCTTATGTGCAGAGTCATGAGCATAGAAGCCCACGATGGGCAAGACTAGAATGCACACACAAATGCGCATTGGCACATACATTCTGGCGCGTTTGTGTTCACGTAGGCGTGCGCATTTTCTGCCTGGCCTCAGTGCTGGATTGTCTTCAGCTCTGGTTCCTGATTCTAGAAAGTCTGCTAACCTTGTTCCTGACCCAGCTACATCTGACACCTCTCTTGGATCACCCCTGACTGTTATATCTGCTGCATGCTTGTGTTACTGACCTTGGGCTTGGATTTCTGACTGTGTCTCTGCTTCCTGATTTTGTACCCCACCGCCAGCACGTTTCCGACTTCTGCCTGTTCCCATCCTTGAATCTGATTCTGACCCTGTCTGCCACTGAACAAGGCTTGTGACCAGACTCCATAATACCACTGGAAGGACTCGTGCCTCCAAGCTAAAGCTCACTATTATAGCTTCCTGGTACCTGCACCCTTCCACTGCCCTAGCAGTTCCTGTCTCCACTACCAGGGGTGCTTGGACGGGAATTGCGCAAGAGGCCACCCTCATCATCTTGGGCTCCAGAGTCAGGTATGTGGTGGTTCTGGAGCCTTCCATTGTGGAAGAAGGACCTTTCAACTTGTGACAGCTTTTAACAATTTTTCAAGTACCTCATCAAAGACAAGTTCTCATTCAAAGGGCATATGAATGAGGCTGCTTCAGCTGACCAGGCTTTGTCATAGGATTCTGCACATACTATAGAAACAGAAAAGAAAGCCATTCTGGAAATTTGTGTCATGACATGTTCTAGGGCATCAACACAGAAAAGTAAGTTGGAAGGCAGTGTTTGTAAGTGTACCGCCAGAGTTCAGTCCTGAAACACAGGATCCTGTTGAGCGTTCATTGTCCTAGTCCAGTTAGCTGTTATTTGACAGAGATTGCAATAATAGCTGGTTGCAGGACTGGAGCTCCAAGGATGAATAGAGCCTTTAAAGGCATCTCAGAGTTTCTGTTTGTAGATTTCTTGAATGAAGGAACATCTTCTAACATTGCCTCCAGGTCTTGTTCAAATTTTACATGTCTACCTTATCTAAGAGAAGGTGGAGGTGGAAAATTGCCTATATTTTTTGGGCTCTGGACAGTGATGACTGAATTAAGGCTGTTAGTTGTCTGAGAAATTCTGACATGGTTGCAGATAAATCTGCCTTGGTCAGTTAGGCCGCTTGTTGCTTGCCTGAGATAGAGCTAGAACTGGATACAGAGACCGATGTCAATATAAGGTTCAGCAAGGGAAGCAATTTCACTGTGAGCACTTTCAGTGCTTTGCAGGCCAATCCACAGGGCAGATGTTTACCTGAACTTTTGCTATGTTTCCTTTCTTCCTGGTTTCCTTCATTGCTCTCAATGAGGGTTTTCCCTATGAGGAACTCAGAGTAGGATGTGAAAATGGGGTAAGCGTGTCCTGAGAGGGGTACTCAGCAATCCAGATGTCAACTGTCCTGTAGTGAAATCCTCATGGCAAAAGGACAGGAGGAAGTACCTGAGTACCTTATAGAGTTCTAGGTGGAAGCTGGTGGTAATATTGTGGCCTGGGGTGTGATGTAACACCTGGTCATACACCTAGGACTAAGCTCTGAATGGTGGAATATTTACCACCAAGTTTGAAAGTTTAAATGCTCAACACGTGAATAAAGTCAAACACAAACTCCTGGTTGCTGGATAGTTTAATTGAATAATAAATATTATTCAGGAGATACTAATAAGTGTATTGCAAATAGTGGAGATATTAAGTCTCATACTTGCAATAAGGCTGCAGTAATGTTCCGATAACAGAAAGTACCCATCTTACCTTTTCACGTTCTTGTATGGATCCAGGCTTCTCCCATCATGGTGGCCATACCCCTGGAGGATGTCTTCTGGTTCTGGGAACCATAAGAATAGACCACTGTTATAGACCCGTATAGCACCCTGCAGCTAACTACATGTGTTGCACTAAGTGCTGAGATGAGCGCCCAAGCAGGATCCAGTGTCCAAAGCAACATTGCAGGCCATCCCCACAGCAAAGGGTTTGGGTACAGTTCCTAAGGTTTGAGGTTGCACTGATCCAGACACACTGGGGTTGATTTACTAAAGGTAAATAGTCTGTCCACTGCAAGTGCACCCACAAGTGCAGTTGCTCTAGTTCTGAGGGGAACATGCAAGGAAAATAAAAACTGCATTTTTACTTTTCAGAGCTTCCCCTCAGATCTAGAGCAACTGCACTTGCAGTGCACTTCTAGTGCACTACATATTTGCCTTTAGTAAATCAACCTCACTGTTTCCATTTTAGTAAAAAGTAGTGAAGATATTGGTTGAAGAACTCTAAATAAATACAAACTAGTTAAGCATAGAAACTTCTCCATAAAGGATATGAGGTCCATCACCTACAGGACACTATCAAATAAACGGAGGCCTCATGGAGTGGGGTAGGGTTATTGGGGTACACCCAAGGGTAAGAATTCCAAAAGCTTTGCCAGTATTCAATCACCTGAAGGTAGCAGCCTATAACCCAGGGTTTGTGAGTATCTATCCCGTGTCCTGTATTGTATGATTAAGATTTTTGTTTTCATCTTTTTATGCATCTTATCTTTCAGCCACTTCCTGTCTACATGTATGCACCCACAGCATCAGCTGCATATCATTGTTTAGGACTAGGGATGAGCTTGGGATTGGTCCAAATTCATGTTTGGCCAAGCCCAGAAAGAAGCTTTCTGTCCTGGCCCACTTAGCTGCAGGTAAGCCAATTGCTGCCCTACCGCTGCATGGACGCAAGATGCCCAGAATGTTCCTGACATCATTGAATATGGCCATATTTGGTAATTATATCAAGAGCATCCCCGCCCCTTTGTGTACATGCAGTTACAGACAGGAAATGCCACTGCTGCAGCTGATTGGGCCGACACTGACAGCTTCCTTCCAGGTTCAGGCGAAAATGAGTTTGGACTGAACCCAAGCTCATCCGTACTGAGGACTAATTTCTTGATAGTGTCAACAGCAGACCATGCCTGCAAAATATGTGTTAATATAGCATCTTGTAGTCATCACCAGGGGAGCATCTGACAGAGTAACAGAGGCACAATGGGGGGGGGGGGGGGGGACGACAGTTGTCACTCCAGAATGTGAAGAGCCTGAAAAAAAGGACCAAGTTCACCAAGTATTATTTAACAAAAGCTGCATGGTTAAAAAGACAGACAACTTAAAGTGGTAGTAAACCCTCCTATCATTTTCAGCCAAGGAAGCTGCCATCTTGGCCTCTGTTTAATCTACAACTGCCATGATGCTGCACATGTGATCAGCTATGACACCAGCCATTGGATAGTTTGACAGTTTGGTTTAGAGCACAACCAAAGGGAGTGTTACATTTCCGGGACATGCCACTGTTTTTTAAACTGTTAAATGGGTTTACTACCGCTTTAATATTTACATAACTACATTCATTTTAAAGCTTATATAAGACTTTAGTGATTGGGTTTCATTTCTGAAGCCTAGAAATACATTCACTACCACAAAAGGCCTTTTTATTTCCCAAGATTAAGAAATGAATTTGACTTTAACGTTATCAGCAGGAATGCAATTTATACATGGTTGTAGAGTGTAGGCAGCCTGGCTGGGGTCTCTGCATTTCCTGATTTTCTATTAATAATTCTGAAGACAAACCTCAAACAATGAGAGAGGAAAAGGGTGTGACGTGACAGATGAACATGCATGTTAGAAGGCAAAGTGGCAATTTAAAGAAAGACATTTTTCAAACAGGCAAAACCCATCATCCTGTATGTAAATGTGGTTACCCTGTTATATCTCTTCTTGAGGGCACTGCAGAGAAGAGTGGCAGCCTAACTTTCCATAATGTGCTTCTGCATTTCTTAATATCAGACATTCACTGTTAATCAATGAAATGTATAAACCAGCAACACAAATCGTGTTTTCACTAAAACATAGTCACTTCTAAATTCCCAAATATATATTTATTTAAATGTGTGTAAAGTGTGCAGAAAGTAAGCTTTTATACACGTTTTATCTACAGAGAATAATTAACAGGTAACAAAGTTGAACTCTGCTTTTTACATACATAGAGCCAGATTTATAAAACCCAGAGGAAAGGAAAGTGTCTGTGTTGCCATAGCAACCGATCATGTTCTGCTTCTCTTTGCTGTGGGAAACAGATGCTTTTCTTTCTTCCTTTTTTTTTTTACAAAGGAGACTTTTCCATTTTGATCATAGGAGCTGCATAAATACAGGCTCAAAGCCTGGGTCATGTTCCTTTGGTGGAGATTAGGGTTTCCTGCTCAATACCATAATGCACCCCCCTATTACAGCACATATTTATTGTGTACCTTTGGCATATGGCAGTTTATTTCAAGAATCCCATAAAGTATGATAATATATTTGTTCTGGGCTTGAGTGTCCATTCCTGGTAATTTTCTGAGTGCGTCTCCCAGTATCGAGAACAAAAAAAAACTGCTGTAGGAACAAAAACGTACTTAAAGGAGTACCAAACCTAAAAATAAAAATGTATTATATTGCAGCTTAAATGTGGTGGCTGCATTTGTTTTCATTTCTATGCCTTTTTTTTCTGTTATTTTCATCTGGTGATCTGATCTAGCAAGTAACACATTTCCAGTCACACCTGAGCGTGTCGTTTTCAGGCAGTTTTACCGCGATTTTGCACAGATCAAAAGGTCACCAATGTAAAAAGCAGAAAAACGCCCAAATCTGCCTGAAAAAATACTTCCAGAACTTGTTTGAGCGTCAGGCGTTTTCAGGCTTTTGGCTTCAGGCATTTTTGAGTGGAGATGTGAACCATCTCCATAGAGAATCATTGATTTTTTTCCCCTCCAGCGTTTTGTAGCTTAAGGCTTCAAGCTACAAAACGCTCAATTGTAAATGGGGCCTAAGGGTGTCTCTACTCTATGGAAGAGCAATGGAGCCACCCTGGGGCAGTAGCATTGTTAAGATAAATCTCTCTTTTATTGGTTCTCAAAAAGTAGATACAGGTAGCTATGTTGTGACATTTCTTATTACATGAAAGGAAGGAGTCTATTGAGGAGGGGGTAGGAAAAGGCGGGGGAGGAGAGGTATGTGGGAATGGAAGATGTGACAGAGATCAATATCCATGTCAAGAGTGTTAAGCTGCCTACACATTGTACAATTTTCTTGTTCAATTTCCTTTAAATGTACCTTCAACTATGTATTGCAAGGGCCTGCTTGATTGCATACCATTTGAAAGTGTTTAGGTATAAGCTCATAATATATGGTATTTGATAAATCTAAAGGAAAATTGTACAAGGAGATTGTATGTGTAGCCAGCTTAAAGCGGAGTTCCACTCATTTTTTTGTTTATTAAAAGTCAGCAGCTACAAAAAGTGTAGCTGCTGACTTTTAATAAACTGTAACTTACCTGTCTCCTGGTCCAGCGATGGAGCCGCACGGAGCCTCATTCGTCTCCCCCCCCCCTCCCGACGGCCCCACCATTCCTAATGTGGGCACCCAGCCCAGCTTCATGGCCGGGCACCCACTGCGCATGCGCAAGTCGCGCTGCGCATCCCTAGTGGCCAGGCAATCTTCTGGGACCTGTGACGTGTCCCAGAAGATTGCCAGGAGGGAGGGGCCGCCTAGGAGGAGAGGAGGAGTCGCCTAGACGGCCCAGAGGCAGAAGGTGGAAGAGGGACAGGAAGTCCCTCTGAAACCAGGGGACACACCCCCCCCCCAAAAAAAATAACATGCCAAATGTGGCATGTAAGGGGGTGAGGAGTGCTTAAAGCGGAAGTTCCATTTTTGGGTGGAACTCCGCTTTAAGTATCATATAAGTGGTGTTGTTAAGATGTCAAGAAATTAAGAAAAAAACCTGAGAAGATCTGAACATGGCCCAGCTTGACCTGTATATATGTAAGTATATGTACTCTGCATCGGCTCCTGATGAGTAGAAATAACCCAAGAAACGCGTAGAGCCTTTTTTCGATGCCACGCTATGACTACCATCTGATCATACTTGCTTTTACAAGCATTATTCATTATGGACTTTTTTATATAATTTAGAGAGGTCTAGGTTACCAACCAACACCACCCACACCATGGTGGTGCAGCGATATGTATGTATATATATATATATATATATATGTTACTAATGAGCAATACTATTTATTCACTGTATTTTGTTATGACTCAACATGTGCATATGTACAATAAACATGATATTATATATCGATTTTTTTCATCACCACATAGCCGTAGTCTTCAGTCCCAAATTTCCCCTCTTTTTTATTATGAAGTTGAACAATAGTCTTACCAGCTAGATCACAGGGTGAAAATAAAAGGGAAAAAAAAGCCTAAAATTTAAATCAATGCAGCCATAACAACTGAATTGTCAAGCTGCAATATATAACATTTTGGTTTAGTACTGCTTTAATCCTCCCCTAGCCCTAGCACTTAAGCCTGATTCACACCTATGCAGGTTGCAGTTTGCATATTCCATGTGCATTTTGCAATTTTCAATACACATTTTTGATCCATTGAAGTCTATGGAACCAAAAAACAGAAAAAAAATCCCTGGCCCTTTCCATAAAATGCACAGATGTGAACTACATCCATAGGAAACCATGTTAAATGGACTGTAGTTTGTTTCTCTAAAAATACTGAAAATGCATAGGTGTGAACCAGGCCCTTAAGGTGGAACTAAACTCAACCGATCCTATTCAGCCATGAAAGCTGCCATCTTAATTTCAGTTTAACTGCCATGGTTTTGCACACGTGATCAGTTATGAGGCCAGCTATTTGATGGTTTGACAGTCTAGTTGAGAGCACACACACAAATGTGACAGTTAGCATTTAACACCATTGAATCGATTATCTTAGTTCCGCTTTACACTAACTCCTAAAAAAAAAGAGCCTTGAAGCCTCGTTCACACCATGGTGCAGAGACATCAGTTTTTCTGCATGCCTTCTGCAAGGGAACAAAAAACAATGGTTCTCTATGTGCCCTGTTCACACCACAACATGCAGATTTTTTCTGCGCAGGAATGTGCAACGTGTATGCAGTTTTCTGCACAGTCAAACAAACTGACGTGACATCAAAACTGGTGTGAATAGGGCACATAACTGACACGCATGAAAACTGATATCAACGCGCACAAAAACTGACTGAAACACGCGTGAAAACTGATGTGAAACTGATGTCTCTGCAAGTGACATCTGCATGGTTTTACCTTCAGTTTTCATGCAGGTATGGTGTGAACAAGCCCTGAAGCAGAACTAAACACATTGATTTAACTGTTTTTCATAGAAGTTACATTCAAAGCATGCCATGAATGATAACTCTCACAGTCGCTTGTGCTCTCAACCAAACTGTCATGCCATCAAATGGCTGGAGTTTTAACTGATCACATGTGCAGCACCAAGGCAACTGCCAATTAAACTGCTAAGATGGCAGCTTTACATGAGTAGTGGTGTAATTACGTCAGCACTCGTTGAACTGGGCACACCCTGGGTTGCTTATACTCCCGGTCTATCCCACCCACCCTCGTCTGCATCAGGTAACTGACAGCTCAGTATGACCCGTTCATCCACACCTGCCAGGCGTGAATAGCATGTTATACAAATATCAATGCCCACAGTCCCACCCACCGCATAGCTAATATCTCAGCGCACTATGGGCCTTGTAATTTACTCAAGGGAACCAAATAGGCAGTTGATGTGACATTGGGTGCCTAAGTAATCACATCTCTAAGTGGCAGGTCATACTTGCACTGTAAATGAAAATCGATGACATCACAGCTATTTAAAAGGTAGATTTAAGCTAAAAGATGTAAGAAAGAAAAAAACAGCTCAATTTTGCTGTGGCTAGGGAAGTGAAGTTTAGGATAAATTTTGGAGCCTCCCAGAGTTCAGCTTTAATTCTTAAAACACTTAAGCCTAAGGCTCCATTTACACGGGACACTATTTCAACCTCCTTTGAACGTTTTTTTTTTGACAGCTAGAGGCCGGCGTCTAAAACTGATGTTTTGCCACATTTTGCATGCCGTGTTTAGCGGCGTTTTGCCGCGTTCGCGTCTAGGAGCATTTTTAAAAAAATATATATATATATATTTTTTTTTTTTTTAATGAAAACGGCTGTATAAACGAAACGGTCCTAGACGCGAGTTACAGCGCGTTTAGCGGCGCTTACAAGCTGTTTGGCGTTTGAAATGCCTCTGAACTGGCGTCTGAACCCATTTTTTTCGTTACAAAAGAAGCCTTTAAACTTAACTGCCTGGAAACGACCTTAAACAATCCCGTGTAAATGTACTGATAAGATAACAGAGGAAAGTTCAGAGGCAGCTGAAAAAAAAAAACGCCCAAATGCCTCTAAATGTCCGTTTACCAGCAGCAGTGTAAATGAGGTCTTACATTGACCTATCTCTAAACTCAGCCCTTACCTAACTATTGCTTTATTCTGCCATATACAAAACTCCTTCTGCTCTGGGAGCCTCTGTATATAAAAACTGCTATGGTACATTCAATAACCCTGACCTCAATGCTTCACAGTGGCAAACAGAAGGACCCTTGACCCAGTAAGGGGCACATTTATTGAGGTCCACTGGTAAAGAATTTTTGTTGAACTTTTTTGGTTTAGTCAATGCTTGCAGAGTGATCAGCCAAAGATGCACTGCTTACTGGATCCTAAAAAACTGGCAATTGATACAAGAGGGTAGTAAAATATTCAAGTATGATCTGAAGCTTTCCAAGCTCTACCAAACTTGCACAATGAGAGTGGTACAGGCACAAGATGATGTCTGCTTGCTACCATAGATGTGAGATTGCCAGGTAAAGTGAATAATTAGAGCACCTATGAAAAGGCATGTAGTGATCACTGACTGACCACCCAACAGGCAAAAATTTAAATCACAGGGGTAACATGACCCAGTTCTGGCACCTGGATTTTTACAGCCCTAGTCACTATAGACCGCATAATGCTAACATTTTAGGTACCTGCAGAATCTTGGCACAAGGTAAGACTTATAGAGCATTATTTAGGATATTTTATTCCTGAAATGCAGCATAAGTTTGATAGATCTCTAAATCACACAAATACGAAACCTGCAAGTTCAATGACATATATCTACCTAGGCTGTATCATATCATGTAACTAAGGGTAGATTCACATTACCTGCAGAGAAAACCGTTACGTTTTTCTCTACAGGTAGTGATTGCAGCTGCCAGCAAAGGGGGGCAGTGCCTTGTGCTTTTACAACCCAAGGCACTGTTTACCTTTTTTTTAAAAAAAAAACTTTAATAGAATGTCACAAAGTGAAATTCCATTCATTTCTGTGCATGGCAGCTCACAGGGTTGCACAGAGACCTGCAGAGTGGTGTGGAAAATGCACACGTTGTAATTTTTCTGCGCAGCAGGTTATAGCTGCGAGTAATTGCAAACAATGCACACAGAAAACCGTTGTTTTCTGTGTCCGCCTTTGTGGAGAGCTGCACTTTGAAAAACGCAGCGCTCTTCACAAGTGTGAACCAACCCTAAAGAGCCAGCTGTAGCTTTATCTGGTCAATACCACATTTCCTTCCTTGTTCTTAAAAGTAGAGGAGCAGAGATAATGCAGTCAGTCATTTCCATGTATTTATAGAAGCCTTCCTGTCAATGACATTTTTATCTATTTGTCTGGCAGTGCATAAAGACAAGAACATGTCTCACCAACAAAAACAGACAGTGAGACATCTGCCAATTCTTTTCCCCATCACCATGGTGCTGGGATTCCACATTTATCACAACTATACATAAATATCTTCTCAATTCAGCCAACAGGGGATGTATGGTCACCTATGATATAACCAGGATCACTTATTATCACCCCATAGGAAACCCATACATGGTGTAATTTCAGGCATTGTTTGCAAAGATTATTCCATGTATGATCACCTTATACTTTTAGGCATATCCCCTGCCGGCCAGAGACACCCATTTACACCAAACCAGACCATTGTCAGTGTCACTGATGGCATGCCATGGCTATTACTGAAAATAACACAGGTACATTTTGTTGCACAGTGGGAGATGAGGATTGTTGTGAAAAGACATATTCAAATGCATAGCTGCCAAAACAGCAGCAACATGTGGAAATATGACGAGCAATTAAAAACACACACCTCAGATACATCAGAACTATAATCTGAGACTATAAAATGTATGTGGAGAGATTATGTAACTATTTTATCTATAAATATACAGAGATCAGTGAATGGGAGCAGACACAACTATCGCTCATCTGTATGCATACAGAGACATTGTACAATGACTTGCCTGTATATATACAGAGATCACTTACTGTAAGAAGATATTGTAATGTCTTTCCCATGTATACCTACAGAGATCTTTGACAAGGTAGAATGTGTACTATCTATTATCTGTATATATACAGCGACTGAGAGCAGAAATTGTACTTACTCACAGCCGTGTACTTATACTGTATTTGTTCATCAGCTTATTTACAGAAAAGAATACATGGCTTCAGATTTCTATGTGTACAATATATACACGAAAAAGAGTGTATGGGTAAAAAGACCAAGCTGCTATTCCCAGATTCCCCCCACCCCCACCCTATCAGTGGCCTTTTGAATCCCGTTTTGAAGGCCAAGAGTTTTTGTCATTCACAGCCATATACATTCAATAAAATGGTATGCCAAACCCCTCTCAGTCATCAGGTGAACAAACAACATGCAGCTGGTCTGGACTCCCGACGCTGCCTGTACTGGAGCTCCCATCGCCTAAGTCTCGTGGTCCACAGGGTAAAAGACTAAGCTCTGATGAGGCCACGGGGCTAGCATGGTGCCTTATGGAAGCCCCATCTTCTTCTAGAGCCAGAAAAACTTCAGAAAGGCATGTGTTTTCCCTCACAAGCTCATCCTGCCGCCTCTCTAGTTCAGACAGTTTTTTAAGGTACCCACCCAAGTCTTCCCTTAAGACTTTAGCTGCATGGTATCCAAATAATTGCCACTCACTAGCTAGTTTCTTGCTTTTTAATCTGTCATCATCCAAGAAGCAGCAGAGGTCTTTCAGCTCTCTATTCTCTTCCTGAAGACGATGGTTAACTTGTTTTAACTCGCGAATCTCTGTCAAGTGGCCTTGCAGCTGGCGGTTGACCTCTTTTATAAGACGACCCCTTTGAATAAGAGCTGCCATTTTTTCCGCTTCCTCTTCCCTTAACTTCCTGACAAGTTCCTCTTTGCTGTGAGACAGCATTTCTTCATCAGTCATCTTGGAGAGGTCTCGACCTAGTAGACCACATTCCTCATTCATTGTGTATATCCTCTGTGCCAGCTGCCGTCAACAAAATCTGCAGTTTCGGTTTCAGCCTCTACAAAATATTTTCGACAAGATGAGGGCAGGAAAATATAAAAGTCATAAAAAGTTCCTGGCCTTATAAAGCAAAGCCCAAGGATTCTTTTTACTGTCTGACAAGTGGATGAGATAAAATATGAGATTATACTCCTTCACAGACCAAGAATTGGCCTGACTTGCTTTGATCTTGCTAGGTGTCTATTAACTGATCTTTTTGTTCATGTTCCTCATTTTTACAGAACTGTATCCGAAAAAGCTTGAAAATATCTGCATAAAAGAATAAAATGTATTACTCAAGTACATATGTAGGTTTATAAATTCAATTTAATGAAGCTAATTGAAATAGAGCATTCAAATCTGCATAGCCATATTTATCAGATGTATAATAGCATCTTTTTGCCTGATGAAGACAAGCTAGCTATAGAAGGACCAAGTCATCAAACACTGTGGTAAACATCTGAATGTCACTTGTGATCATTTTACAACAGTATTACTGTAAATAAGTCCACTCAAGAGATTTAAGAACTCTATTGGGGCCGATCACCCACTGGCTTTTTCAAAGACTGCAGTACCCTGGCTCCATCCGTCCGTATCCAGCCATGGCAAAATCTCAAAAAACATAAACACACTCCAGAATGCACTGGCCTGGTGAAGCATGTAAAGCTACTTTATTTTAAAAGTGACTTAAAACACTCCTAATTAAAGTGGTCGTCTACCCCCAAAACACATTTTTTACCTACAGGTAAGCCTATAATAAGGCTTACCTGTAGGTAAAATGAATATCTCCTAAACCTACATGGTTTAGGAGATATTCCACTTGCATGCAGCCGCATGCAAGTGGAATACTTGCATGCGGCTGCATGGAAAGTCTGCCGGAACAATAGGCTCCTGCGCGCATGCCACTCACAGCGCCAGAGCCGCAAACCTGGAAGAATCCCCACAGGGAAGATGTCCGCTTCCTCTACGGTGCATACTAGCTCATTATGTTTTTCCCTTGCAGTTTTTTTTTCTTGTTAGGGTAGACAACCGCTTTAAATACTGAAAAAGGCTTATCTGTCACAAAATTCCAATGTCCAAGCCATACAATGGCAGAGTTTTTACAATATACAAGCATCCTGGACTGACTCATTTGTGGGGATTGTCCCCTGCATCAGAACCTGTAAAGGGGGCATGCCCCATAAATCTGGGGCACTCACTGCAGTTTTGGTGACTATGCTGATTGAAGTTCTGGAGTGTTCATGCTTCACATAAACTCTGATTAGGACAGGTAGCCTAATTTGTGTCTAATTGTGCTGCTAATTTTCTTGATAAGTGTCCACCATTGGTTATTGAGTGCGCATGACAGCATCACTTAAAGTGTCACTAAACCCACCTCATAAAAAAACTATCTATAAATGGTGTATTACATATTGTTCATACTAACTCAGTCACCATGAGACTCATTTTCTGTATTCTGCAAAAACCCTGGTTGATCCTGCTGTTATCTAACTCCCCCTTCTTTCCAAGTCCCCAATTCAGCAGGGGATTTTGCAGAGCAGTGTTGGCAGCTCTGCACATGCTCAGTTTTCAGTGAGATTCTATGCTAAGCATTTCCTCTCTATCACATCTGAGCAGCCCATGTGACTATAGAGTCGCACATGTGGGCATATACACAGTGGTAAATGACAGCCCACTCCCTCCCACTCCCACTAACCAGCTAAACACATTGGGGGCGGGATATTACATGTAGATTGATGAAGGCTTCACCTCCCTCTTATTCTAAGATGCAGGATGGAGGGGCGTGACACAGCCTGTGACTGGCTAAAATCCGTTCACACCATGTTATTGCCAACAAATAATAAAGATTTAATTTTAAATATATATATTTGTATGACAATTTAAAACAGTTTATTGATCTTAATTATTTATTTTTACTCTGTATCTCAAAGGCTGTTTTTTATTTTGAACATGTGACCAGCAGCAGAGGACTTGAAGCTCCTCCTGCTTATGTTTCCCTGCAGAAAGACTGGGACAGAGCTGGGTCATGTGACAGTTGTATATTGATTGGGGAAAAGGTACTTAGATGTTTTTTTTTTTTATTAAAATAATTACAGTGCCATCATCCACATACAGAAAGAGAAGGGGCATAAAGGGACTGTAAATTAAACAGGGTGTGTGTTTATTATCACTTTAAGAGCTTATTCACACCAGCAGCATACGCTACAGCATAGACTCTGGTGTATGATTTCAAGGCAGCACAGTGGGATGAACTGACATGATAGGGGACAAGGCTTTTTGCTTTGTTTATGAGTTGGAACTGCATTGGGCAGGGCTGTCCAATGAATCTGGTGTAAATGGGCCCTAACCAAGCCCCTTAGTAAAGAGGAATGTAAACAAATTCAGAAGCCTGCGTGTGGTACTATCATGTTTACTCAGGAATGATGTTATCACTATGAGTATAAGTAGTTGACATGGAAGCAACTTTCAGAGCCCAGGGGGCCTAAAAATGAAGCAAACCAAACCAGGAAAAACTGCAGAATTACAACAATTTAAAGTGTGCATAAACCCAACAATACTCTGTCCTATCTCCAAATTGTTCATCTGCCTTGTCCACCTTTCACATACTCACCCAATGGACACTACAAGGGGCCATGCCGACGCACATTGCACAAGCATATTTCGCTGAGGTCACCGTCAGCAGACCAACCCTGAGAAGTGACATGAATGTAGACAGTGCATTCATGTAGACCAGGGGTCAGCAACCTCTTTTCACTTAAGGGCCAGATTCAATGTATGTGAATGCATGGAGAGCCGCATTCACCTGCTAATAAATGAAGATAATCTTGAGGATAGGGGGGTACAGAGGTGGCTGTGGACAGGGGGGTACAGAGGTGGCTGTGGACAGGGGGAGTACAGAGATGGCTGTGGACGGGGGGGTACAGAGAGGGCTGTGGACAGGGGTG
>BLSH010431193.1:1062009-1088553 GCA_018402905.1 Glandirana rugosa
ACAGAGGTGGCTATGGACAGGGGAGGTACGGAGGTAGTTGTGGACAGGGGGGTACAGAGATGGCTGTGGACAGGGTGGGTACAGAGAGGGCTGTGGACAAGGGGTTTCAGAAGTGGCTGTGGACAGGGGGGGTACAGAGGTGCCTGTGGCTGTGGGGTTGCAGAGGTGGCTGTGGACGGGGGGGGGTACAGAGGTGGCTGTGGACAGGGGGGTACAGAGGTGGCTGTGGACAGGGGGGGTACAGAGGTGGCTGTGGACAGGGGGGTACAGAGGTGATTGTAGACAGGGGGGTACAGAGGTGGCTGTGGACAGGGGGGGGGGTACAGAGGTGGCTGTGGATAGGGGGGTACAGAGGTGATTGTAGACAGGGGGGTACAGAGGTGGCTGTGGACAGGGGGTACAGAGGTGGCTGTGGACAGGGGGGATGCAGAGAAAATTCCCACTATTCCCTCTGTTTAATAAGGTCATCTGCAAACGTGTCTGTTATGTAATACAATTGTGGCTACTGTATATACTTCATTAAGAGCGCTGCTCAGCACTCAGGTGACTTCTCCTCATCCGACAATTGCAGCAGGCGGGCCCGAGAATGACGTCAGTCAGGAGGGGAGGAGGCAGAGAGACGCAGAGAGTCATCTGAGCGCCAAGCGGCGCACTTAATGAGGCATATAGCTGGACTTGTATTGTATAACAGACACTTTTGCCCATGACAATTATTAAACAGGCAGCCACTTGTCCGTGGGCGGGGTGCCCGTGGATTATTCACGGGCACTGACGGCCTGGAGATTTAGCGCCAGCAGGCTGGGTGAGGCCCGCAGGTTGCCAACCCCTGATGTAGACAGAACGTGACTGTAAAGAGGCTGCAGGAGATAAGCAATGCTGATATGCAAGGGTGAAAGAAAGGTGACAACCGTGTTTAATTAAGAAAACATAGTAATTGTCTATGATATACAATGCTTTATTTAACCATTTGCCGCCCACCCACCCACAGTGTACTGCTCGTACGTCGCTGCCTACTTCCGGGGTTAAAGCATGATTATACACAGCGGGAGTCTGTCAGCAAGTGTCAGCCAATGATTCACGGCCAGGACCGGATAATCGGCTGTGTGCAATCACAGCCCAGAGCTCTGTGTTGGTAAACAATACAGACCTCTGTACCGAGTGAGCAAACTGTCAGTTCCTCATCCCTTCAAAGCAGGGATGAGAAGCTGAGAGATCTGTAGTAAAAATCAGCACACTTTACACATAGTTAGGCACACTTTTAACCCCTTGATCGCTCTAGATGTTAATACCTTCCCAGTCAGTATCATTAGTACAGTGACAGTGTATAGTATTATCACTGATCATTGTATTAATGTCACTGGTGATGTCAGTGGCCGTTAGTCAGTACCCCCAGCATCAGTTAGATTGACAGCCGCTGATCGCCGCCATTAGTAGTACAATTTTTTTTTTAAATAAAGACTACAGTACATATAACCTACAAAAAAAGGGGGGAGTTGTGGGACTTTAAGCGAAGCAAGCATCTGAGATAATAGAAACAGTCAAAAGGATCTGGCAAAGATATTTATTTATTTGTACTATACATAGCATGTAAATAAATCAATGCGATTAATCAATAGAATATACATAATAAAGTCACATAGTCATATAAAGACATATCAATTCATATTTATCCATTTGAAATAAAAACATATCTATTCATGTATTTACATTTATTTACATTTAAAGCCAGACCTTTAAAGGTGTTGTAAAGTCTTGCAGTTTTTCACCTTAATGCATTCTATGCATTAAAGTGGTTGTCAAGTCATGACAACCACTTTAAAGAGGAGGTAAACCCAGATTGGGTTTACTTCCTCTATAGTCCCCTGTAAATTAGTAAATATTATGTAAATATGTGCATCGCATAGTAGCCCATTATGTGCCACTTACCTGCAAATGTAACCTGCGATGTCCAGCGCTGTCCCCTGTGCTGGCCGCGTCCATCTTCTGCCCCTCTTCCTTCCGGGGCCGCGACTCCGGCGCTGTGACTGGCCGGAGTCGCATGAAGTCACTCCCGCGCATGCACACGGGAGCCGACAGTCATGGCACAGTGTCAGTGGAGAAACTGCATGGAGGCCGTTTCTTCACTGCGCATGTGCCAAACTGACGTCGGCACATGTAGAACACTGCATATCTCCTGAACCGTGCAGGTTTGGGAGATATGCAGGGCACCTACAGGTAAGCCTTATTCTAGGCTTACCTGTAGGTTAAAGTGGTTGTCACAGGTTGACAACCACTTTAAACTACAGGTAAACCTATAATAAGGCTTACCTGTAGGTCCCGGGAATATCTTCTAAACTTGCACCGTTTAGGAGATAGTGCCAACATAATCGACACATGCGCAGTGAAGAAACAGCCCGACTGTGCCGTAAATGACAGCTCCCGTGCGCATGCGCACTGCCAGTCGGAGCCCAGGATCCCGGAAGACAACAGACACAACATGATGCCAGTCACAGCGGTGCTCAGGGACCGCTGCAACGGCGTCAGTCTAAGGTAAGCATTTCATAATGAGCTAGTATGTGATGCATACTAGCTCATTATGCCTTTCTCTTGCATAAGTTTTTTTTTTTTTTAACCAGCCTTGACAACCACTTTAAGGTGAAAACCCTTTTCTGTTACAGCAGCCCTCCAGAGCCCCCCTTTCACTTACCTGAGCCCGATCATACCTGCATCGAGGATGAGCGTAGCAGCTCTAGTCACTGGCTTTGGTCCTCATTGGATAGATTGATAGCAGGAGAGCCATTGGCTCCTGCTGCTGTCAATCAAGTCCAGTGATGCGGTAGCCAGGGAATGGGGCCGAGTCCTGGTGTCTGAGTCAATGGACGCAGCATCAGGACTCGGGAGGGAGCCCACACGGCTGCCCCCAGGGAAAGCGCTTCCCTGAGGGGACAGTCAAGAAGAGGAGGAGCCAGGAGCACCACTCGGGGACCCCAGAAGAGGAGTATCGGGGCACTCTGTGCAAAACCGCTGCACAGAGGAGGTAAGTATAACATGTTTGTTATTTAAAAAAAAAAAAAATGAAACTTAAGTTTTCCTTTTAAGGCTTAGTTCGTCTTTGCCAAAAAAATGACCTATGCAGGTAAGGAATAGGTTACCTGTAGATAAAAACAAACTGTTCAGCTCTGACTAAATTTGAATGATGCCCTTACTATAGGTGTAGGCCATTTATGTAACTCCCAAAGGCTGACTGGAATGCTCCCAGGACATTGCTAGGATGTTCCTTAACCACTTGCTGACCGGCGTCTGACGGCGACAAAGTGGTTTATCGCGTCTACAAACTATGGGATAGATTTAGGGACCTTTATTTTTTTTTTTTATTGTTTCTACTGGTAATGGAAGCGATCTGCGATTTTTAGCGGGAATGCGACATTGCGGCGGACAAATCTGACTCCAAATGACTTTTTGGGAGCCAGTGACATTATTATTATTTTATTATTATACAGGATTTATATAGCGCCGACAGTTTGCACAGCTCTTTACAATATTAGGGCAGACAGTACAATTACAATACTATTCAATACAGGAGGAATCAGAGGACCCTGCTCGTTAGAGCTTACAATTTAGGAGGGAGGGTTAAATGATACAAAAGGGCAGTAAACTGCGGGGGATGAGCTGATTGAGAAAAAAGGAGTGTAGTTATTAGGTGGTTTCAGGATAGGCTTCCCTGAAGAGAAAAGTTTTCAGGGATCGCTTGAAGGTGGATAGATTTGGGGAAATTCTGACCGATTGGGGTAGGGAGTTCCAGAGGATGGGAGAGGCTCGGGAGAAGTCTTGGAGGCGAGTATGAGAGGAGGTGATGAGGGAGCTGGAGAGCAGGAGGTCTTGGGAGGAGCGAAGAGGACGGTTAGGTTGGTATTTTGAGACAAGGTTGGTGATGTAGCTGGGAGCAGAGTTGTGGATGGCTTTGTAGCTGATTGTTAGTATTTTAAATTTAATTTGTTGGGCGAGTGGCAGCCAATGGAGGGATTGGCAGAGGGGGGTGGCAGACGTTGAGCGGTTTGTAAGGTGGATGAGTCTGGCAGCGGCATTCATGATGGACTGGAGAGGGGCTAGTCTATTTAAAGGTAGGCCAGTGAGGAGGGAGTTGCAGTAGTCGAGGCGAGAGATGACCAGGGAGTGAATCAGGAGCTTTGTGGTTTCATTGGTTAGGAAGGGACGTATTTTAGAGATGTTGCGGAGATTGAGACGGCAAGCCTTAGAAAGTGATTGTAAGTGGGGCCAAAAGGAGAGTTCAGAGTCCAGGATAACACCAAGCACCCTGACATGTGGGGATGGGTGGATGGTTGTGCCATTGCTCTTGACATTATTACATTGATCAGTGCTAAAAAAATGCATTGATCAATGTACAAATGTGTAAGTGCGGGGCTGGATGAGCGACAGACAGCAAGACCCCCAGGGGGTGGTGCGGGTGACCAGCTGCCACTGCACTCCTGTGATGGTGCAGGTGAGCAGTAACAACCAGGCCTAACTTAGAAACGTTCTAGCAAAGTCCTGGGAGTATTCCAGTCAGGCTTCAGGAGATATATAAATGGCCTACAGCTATAGCAAGGCCATTATTCAAGTTTAGTCAGAGCTGCATAGTTTGCTTTTATCTACAAACACCCATTACCTGAATAGTTTTTTGGTAAAGGTGAACTAACCCTTAAGGCGGGGTTCATACATGTCCGGTGCGAATTGTATATCTGTTGTCACTGCGAATAAAAAAAGCATTTGATCAGCAATTCAGGCGCATTTTTGATGTGGTTCTGGTGCAAACTTGCAAGGCTCAAGACTGGATTTTTGTTAAAGCAGCGAATTCAGTGCGCACCAATACATAGTACATAAAGGGTGTCAACTCCTGTAGCAGGAGAGCAATTCTTGCTGAAATCGTGAACTGAATCCTGAACTCGTGCAATTCAAAAGCGTTCCCATAGAACTCAACGAGCCTGGAATTTGCACTGCACCACAGTGCTCAGAAAATGCACAGGACTCTTTTTAAGTTTGCACTGCATGTATGTGAACAGCTTTAATGGAAATCAATGTTATTTCAGATATCATGCGAATCGGATCCGGTTCAAAACACATCCAATTCGCATATATGTGAACCAAGCCTTAAACCTTCATTCACATAGCCACAGAGACTGTATACAGTGAATAGAAGCGTATATTTCTGTGCCTGGGATTACAGGTGTTTGCTTACAGCAGCCTATAAAAAATCAATGAAAGGCTGTGGCTTTACGCTGGTAACCGAACATCCTCACATTTACATGTGTACAGAGATGAATGGACAAACTCTGTCCAGGAGAGGACATCCGTCCCTGTATGTAGAAACTGAGATGTGTGGTTACCAGTGTAGGGCCGTAGCCTGTCAAGTTGAGAAATATACACTTTTGTTAATGGTTTATGGCTCTCTACAGCCATGTGAATGAAGCCTAAGGCTACTTTCACACTGATGCGGCAGCGGTGGTCGCGGTAAAACCCCGCTAGTTTTAGCAGAGTTTTACCAGCGATAGGGCTCTGCTATGCGGGCAGGAGCGCCGCGCTTTTAACCCCCCATAATGGGTTAAAAGTGCCGCCGCTCAGCGCTACCGAGGCAGTGTGCAGCTGCTTCGGAAACGCTTGCCATGCATTTCAATGGCAGGGGCGGTAGAGGAGCGGTATATTACCGCTCCCCTCACTACCCCAAAGATGCTGCTTGCAGGACTTTTTGTAACGTCCCGCAAGCGCACCGCCCTAGTGTGAGAGCACGCAGGGCTTTCACATTGTGGTGTATTGGGGGGGGACTTTTGAGGCGCTTTACAGGCGCTATTTTTAGCTAAATAGCGTCTGTAAAACGCCTCAGTGTGAAAGCAGCCTTAAAATGGGTGTAACATCAAACGTGGTTGGAAAGTATGCCTTTAATATTACTCAAGGAGCAATGATGGTAAAACTCAAGTGCACTATGAAAAAACACTACCCAGTATCAAGTCGTGGGCCACTTTAAAATCATTAAAAAAAAAACTACCTCAGCAGTTGTTCAATGTCATTCAAAGTCTAAAGTCTTGACAACCTCAATGACCATGTCTATGATGACAGCCTTAGGCAGACCCTGGCCAGTTTTTGCAGATATACAGTGCCTTGAAAAAGTATTCATACCCTATAAAATGTTCCACATTTTGTCATGTTACAACCAAAAACTTAAATGTATTTTATTGGGAATTTATGTGATAGACCCAACACAAAGTGGCACATAATTATGAAGTGGAAGGAGAATGATACATTTTCAAAATTTTTTACAAATAAATATCTGAAAAGTGTGGCATGCATTTGTATTCAGCCCCCTTTACTCTGATACCCCTAACTAAAATCTAGTGGAACCAATTGCCTTCAGAAGTCACCTAATTAGTAAATAGAGTCCATCTGTGTGTAATTTAATCTCAGTATAACAATGCAGCTGTTCTGTGAAGCCCTCAGAGGTTTGTTAGAGAACCTTAGTGAACAAACAGCATCATGAAGGCCAAGGAATGCACCAGACAGGTCAGGGATAAAGTTGTGGAGAAGTTTAAAGCAGGTTTAAGTTATAAAAAAATATTCTAAACTTTGAACATCTGACAGAGCACTGTTCAATCCATCATCCGAAAATGGAAAGAGTATGGCACAACTGCAAACCTACTAAGAAGTGGCTGTCCACCTAAACTGAAAGCCCAGGCAAGGAGAGCATTAACCAGAGAAGCAGCCAAGAGGCCCATGATATCTCTGGAGGAGCTGCAGAGATCCACAGCTCAGGTGGGAGAATCTGTCCACAACTATTAGTCATGCATAGAGTTGCTACCTCATCCCTTTAAACACAAACACATATGAATTACACAGGTTCTGTGGCTGATTAAGGAGGTAATTAAACTCACTAGGTGCCTTATCTGCATTAAATCAGCCTCAGAACCTGTGCAATTCATATGTGTTCGGGTTTAAAGGGATGAGGTGGCAACCCTAGTCGTGCACTCCACAAATCTGGCCTTTATGGAAGAGTGGCAAGAAGAAAGCCATTGTTGAAAGAAAGCCATAAGAAGTCCCATTTGCAGTTTGCAAGAAGCCATGTGGGGGACACAGCAAACATGTAGAAGAAGGTGCTCTGGTCAGATGAGACCAAAATTTAACTTTTTGGCCTAAAAGCAAAACGCTATGCGTGGCAGGAAAACTAACCCTGCCCATCACCCTAAACACACACCATCCCCACCATGAAAGGTGGTGGCAGCATCATGTTGTGGGGATGCTTTTCTTCAGCAGGGACAGGGAAGCTGCTCAGAGTTGACGGGAAGATGGATGGAGCCAAATACAGGGCAATCTTAGAAGAAAACCTGTTCGATTCTACAAAAGACGTAGGACTGGGGCAGAGGTTCACATTCTAGCAGGACAAAGACCTTAAACATACAGCCTGAGCTACAATGCAATGGTTTATCAAAGCATATTCATGTGTTAGAGTGGCCCAGGCAAAGTCCAGACCTAAATCCAATTGAGAATCTGTGGCAAGAATTAAAGGAGTTGTAAAGGCAGAAGGTTTTTTATCTTAATGCATTCTATGCATTTAGATAAAAAAACCTTCTGTGTGTAGCAGCCTCCCCAGCACCCGCTAATTACTTACCTGAGCCCCTTCTCTCTCCAGCGATGTACAGGAATGTCTAAGCCATCCGGGACACTCCTCCTGATTGGCTGAGACACAGCAGCAGCGCCACTGGCTCCCACGGCTGTCAATCAAAGTCAATCACCCAATCAGGGGAGTGAGGGACAGGGCCGGGGCTCTGTGTCTGAATTACAATCACTTTAAAATATTGCTGTTCACTGATGCTCTCCATCCAATCTAACAAAGATTGAGCTATTTTGCAAAAAAGAATGGGCAAAAATTTCATTTTCCAGGTGTGCAAAGCTGGTAGAGACATCCCCAAAAAGACTTGCAGCTATAATTGCAGCGAAAGGTGGTTCTACAAAGTATTGACTCGGGGGCTGAATACAAATGCACGCCACACTTTTCACATATTTATTTGTAAAAAATTTGGAAAACAAATTATCATTTTCCTTCCACTTCCAGAATTATGTGCCATTTTGTGTTGGTCTATCACTTACAATCACAATACAATACATTTACGTTTTTGGTTGCAACATTTATTTTATTTATTTATTTATTTTAGGTACTTATATAGCGCCATCAATTTACGCAGCACTTTACATATACATTGTTCATTCACATCAGTCCCTACCCTCAATGAGCTTACAATCTAAGGTCCCTAACTCACATTCATACACATACTAGGGCCAATTTAGATGGGATCTAATTTACCTACCAGGCAAAATGTGGAACATTTCAAGGGGTATGAATACTCTTTCAAGGCACTGTACCTGAGTGCTGTATTAGGACAAGCAGGGACTGTCAGCTTTGCGCAAGTCATGGACTACAATGGAACAATTTTATATGTAACTTACCACTAATGTAATGTTTGCAAGGCAGGCCATAGCTTCCTAAAGCCCATTTCACATGGACGTTCTGATTGGGTCCATCTGTTCGTTTTTCATGCCGACCCGATTAGAACCTCTGCTCTTCTCTATAGAGTGGCAGGTGTAAACAGACATGTGTCTGTTTACATCCGCCTACATCTAATCCAATCCACCAAAAAGAGATGTTCCCCTTCCATCCAGCGGATTAGGTGGCAGTCAGGTGTAAACAGGCAGGTGGTCCGTTTACATCCGACCGCTCACAGAGGAGAACGGTCTGTGTCTGCTCTGCATAAGTGGAGCAGACACGTCATCCAGCTGCTCAGCTGGGATCAGAGGACAAATCACCTGCTGAGCAATCGGATCACAGCCGCAGTCCGCCCCGTAAGGAGCCTTAAGCCTCGTGCACACGCGCATATTGTTGGCCAACAGAACGTCCAACTTTTGTCCAAATTGGCTGTTGGCGGTTGTGTCTAGCGTACTGATGGTGGTCAAGTAATCGGCCAACAAAGCCGAACGTAGTGATGTGTTAGGAGCGTATAACCAGGAAGTTCAGGTGAATGTGATTAGTGAATTAGAAACATAGGTTTACACGACTGAACACTTCCTGGATTCTGAGCATGCGTGTTTGCACTTCCAACTTTTTGTTGGCCAACTTCTGTACACACGAGCCAACAATCGGACAACACCTTGTTGGCCAACAAAAGTTTTCTAGTCTTGTCAGCCAACTTCTGTTGGACGACAATTAGAAATCGCTGTCGAATCGTGCATACTAACGATTGGATTATCGCCCAACAGGCTGCCTTTACTCTAGCTGCAGTGTCTCTTCATAAGTGCCAGTATAATGTCATGGGAATGTGCAGGCACAGGCGTAGGCCTTCACAGAAACATTGCTGCGAGCTGAGGGACTGACTCTTTCACTTTCTTATCTTTTAAGGCTACACTTGAGCTCAGTGCCTCTAGTCATTTTACAGGCCCCTTTTTCCTAGCAATTTACGGGCATTTTTAAGTGTTTTTGCAGGCGACTCAGGCTTCAGTGTTTTTTATTATTATTTTTAGCCAATGGAAAGCTAATTACTAGGGAAAAAACCTGAGATATGTGCAATTTTGCACGTTTTTGAAGCACTCACATTGGGGATGCAAAAATGTTTGAAGCCTGGGGATTAAAGTCATAGTTTACCTTTACCAAAAAACTATGCGCCTCCTGAAGCCTGATTGAAAAACTCCCAGGGATGGCACCATCCCATCCTACCTTGTTGCTAATAGGTTGCTAAGACACTCTCCGCCCTTACCGTTCACCTCCACCATCACAGGAGCAAGCTCTTTCTCTTTCTCAGATTCAAAGAGCTCACTTTTGTGATGGTGGCTGTCAATATTTAGACCCCTTTCACACTGAGGCGCTTTACAGGCATTTTTTAGCTAAAAATAGCGCCTGTAAAGCACCTCTTAATTAAAGTCAGTGTGGGCGGCACGTTTGCAGGAGAGGAAACAAACTCCTACAAGTAGCATTTTTGGGGAGGTGTGGGAGCGATGTGTGCACCGCTCCTCCGCCGCTCATGCCGATTGAAATGCATGGACAGCACTTCCGAACCACCATGCGCCGGCGCTTTTAACCCCTTTTTGACCCCTTCTTAGGTGTTAAAAGCGCCCTGCTGCAGCCCAAATAGCGGCGCAAAACCGCCGCTATAACATCGGTAAAGCGCCGCTAAACTAGTGGCGCTTTACTGCTAACGCTCGGGCGGCCCCAGTGTGAAAGGGCTCTTAAAATCACGGTGTAATAGAGAGGGGGATATTTCTTAAACCACAACAGAGTTACTATCATGAATCACATAGAAACAACTAAATATGTTGTTTTTCTGCTTGCTAGCTTTGATAGAGAAATAGCAGAGTCTTTGTACATATTAATGCATTTGGTATTATAGTGCTCATGTTGTAAAAACATACCAAACGCCTATAAAAATGTGCAAAAATGCATGAAAACGTGCATAAAAAGTAAATGTGTGAAGGTGCCTTGCCTGCATTGCACGATGAGAGGAAAGTCAAAAATATCATATTTCTGCACAGTTGTAAATTTATTTGCATATACAGTTTCAAATGGCATCATAAGCTCTTTTACATAAAGCATATACATCTATATTTGAAGAGGAGGTCCAGCCTGGGTGAAAAAAATGAAGAGTCAGCAGCTACAAATACTGATTCAAAATAATATTAGGACACTTACTTGTCCAGGGAGCCCGCAATGTCGGCACCCCCAGCCAATCCTCGGATCGCATCCCGGGTGCTGCCCCCACCATTCCTGGTAAGGGAACCCGGCAGTGAAGCCTTTTGGCTTCACAGCTGGCTCCCTACTACGCATGTGCGAAGCGTGCTGCTCTTTCTTATTGGTGTTGCGGTGGGTCAAGGAGGAGGGAGGTTGAACTTCTGAGAGACGCGCCTTCTGAAAGGTGCCAAATGTGGCACCGGGGGGGGGACCGAATAAGTGGGAGTTCCACTTTTGGGTGGAGCACCGCTTTAAGTTAAACTGAGATATAAAAAAGGATAAGTTCACCTTTGGTAAAAAAATAATAAATGTACATGGTTTTGCAGGTGAAAAGATGTGCTTTAATTATGTTTTTTACACTGGAGTCTGTCAGAATATCGCGGGGGCAATGTCAGGTTCTTGCAGACACTCAATACAGCAATCTGCCTATACCTCCGTATGGGCAGACAGTTACTGAGTTGGAGGGAGAACCAATGAACTACGAGGGAACAGATCAACAGGCTCATAGTTCATTGAGAAGTACAAGCTGTCTGCCGTGGTAGAGATGGAGCTTGTAGTTTCTTCATTCACAGATCCCTGTGAAATTGAATGAATGACTTGACTGTCAAGCTGTTTTTAAAATGTGACAGGGAGAAGAACCCCCGTCCTCTCTCACAGGGAGGAGGGGGATCAGGGGGTGAGGTGGGGGTACTGAACATGTTACATCCTAAATACAGGTGTAACATGTTTAGAAGATGAACTTAGCCTTTTAAAGCAACTGATGCCATAAACATGGTGCCCACCTCAGCCCCTCCACTGCTTAACTGGCAAAACTCTGTAGAGTCGCTTTCCACTAAAGCACTAAGCCAGTGCTTATTATGCTTAAGAGCTCGTGCACAGGGACACGTACAGCGTAAAAACGGTGTGTATTTCCGGGGGTTGCAGGTGGTGCTGCACACACATTTGAGCGGTACTGGCAAACAGGGGTGTGTGCGTACAGGGAGTATAGACTTTCTGTATTTGGGACATACACCCCTTTACACATACAAGCCTGTACGCAACAAAATGCTTGGATGAGCAGAAAGTCACTGTGTATTCCATCCTGTCATTAATTTCGACCAGTTGCTGGCAGTGAGCATCACCTCTGAATCCCAGACCCCAAAATACAACGGTTTTTTTTTTGGTTTTTTTTTGCTGTTCAAGCAAGCGTGTTTGTGCACATGAGCACTAATGGTTATTCCAGCCCTGACTATAATGGTAATGTAAAGCGGCGTTCTACCTTTTTCATGTTTATTAAAAGTCAACAGCTACAAAAAGTGTAGCTGCTGACTTTTAATAAACAGACACTCACCTGTCTCCCGGTCCAGCAATGCGATCGCACGGAGCCACAGATCACTCCCCCTCCCCTCCGCGGTGCTGTCATTCCTAGTGTGGGCACCCGACCGTGACAGCTAGTGGCTTCACAGCCGGGCACGCACTGCGCATGCGCAAGTGGAGTGGCGCCGTGAGATTGGTCCCGAAGTCTTTTAGGACCTGTCCTGTGTCCCAGAAGACTTCAGGAGGGAGGGGGAAGGCGACCTTCCACTTCCGATCGCCTAAGGCGACCAGAATGGAAGTAACCATCAAAATCGGGTATCCGCACCCCCCCCCCCTCCTCCCCAAAAGATCAGTTTCAGTATCAGGAGTTAGGGAGGAGGTCTTAAAGCGGAAGTTCCACTTTTGGGTGGAACTTCGCTTTAAAGTGGTTGTAAACCTTTACATATGTAGCACCCTCTAGTGCTGGGATCTGCAATTAGCGTACCTCCAGATGTTGCAGAACTACAAGTCCCAAGAGGCATAGCAAGACTCTGACAGCCACAAGCATCACACCCAGAGGCAGAGGCATGATGGCACTTGTAGTTTTGCAACAGCTGGAGGTCCGCTAATTGCTTATCCCTGCTCTAGTGTGTGCTACTAGAAGAATAGTGTAGGCTCCATTATTAAAACCTAAGAATCTGGATCAGGACTATTAGAGGCCAGGGCTGGATGACTCATCCTGACAGCTCTCCGGTGCCTCCCCCTGCTATCTGGAATATTGGAGAATGTTCTAGAACTAGTGGGCGGGGGTGAGGAGTTGCCATGAATATTTATGGTACCTAAGCCAATCCCCAGAAGTGAGCTGGCAGGAGGACTGAGAAAATCCCATAGACATGCCAGCAGGGGAGTCGGGTGGAAGATGGAGTGCTGAGGAGAGGCTGTTAGTACCACTTGAGGGATCCCTGCCAGGAAAAGGTTTTAGGTTGGGCTGGAGGCCCAGGATAGCTGGCCTGGTAGGTTCCCACCATAGGAGACAACTGGAGGGATTCATGCCAGAAGAGGCAGCGGGAAAGAGCAAGCAATATCAGCACAGTGCAGGGACAACACAAGGGGAGAGACAGTCAGGGGTAGCAGTGCTCTCTGATGACAGCGTTGTGCTTAAGTCTTCATCCTTTGCCCTGGGGAATCAGGAAGGACTGGGGAAGTGTGTGCAGTCAGGAAGGACTTGGGAAGCAAGCAGCCAGGTGGGCTGGTATCTTCTAAAAGCAGTAGAACTGGACTCATGGTCTACAGAAAGGCTGAAGTAGAGGCTGTTCACTCCACATTGTGCTACTTTATCCATAAAGGGACAGGATGCTCCCAGCCTGTAATGAAAGTGCTGCGCAAACTGTTGGCGCTATATAAATCCTGTATTATAATAATAATAGTAATAATGGCCATTCGCTGAATTAACAAACTGAGACTGTTAGTTCCCCTGGAGCGATCAGCAGGAGCTGCATATGTAAACCAAGCTTGTGCAGGAGGAAGGAAAAAGAGGATCTTTCAGTGTACATAGTGAGGAAGCTGTCCCCACTGTTCATAATTCTGGTCATTTTTCAAGTTGGGCATCCCATAAATTCCCTACCCCACCCAAATTATCAACCCCTAATAAAACAACAAAAAAAACAAGCCAAGGACGGTTTCTGTGTTGGTGTGCATGAAGGAATTGCTGTGTACCTGGCTGTGTAGCAGTGGTGAATCCTAACTCAGCAGCTTCTACATGGGGTGTGCTACACATACAGTATACCCAGTAAAATGACTAGCCTCCGATCCACAGAGATTAAATAAATCCTCCTACATAGTAGGAGTTGTACAAGTTGTTCCTGCTGCCTCCTATCTTCTATGCCTCAGTTCACACCTATGATTTTTTAATGCTTTTTGCAGAAACGCACTACAGTCCATTTAACATTGTTTCCTATGGAACGTGTTCACATCTAAGCTTTTTTCAGCTGCTGCATTTTTGGAAAGGGTCAGGGACTTTTTTTAAAAGCAAAACGGTGCATTTGTGATTCAATAGACTTCAATGGAGAAGCTGCAGAAAAGCATGTAGTGCGTTTTTGCCGCTCTTTTACAGCGATTTTGCTGCAATTCGCGTTTTTAATCCACCCAACAACAAATTGGCCAAAAAAAGCATAAAAAATGCATAAAAAAGCTTGAAAAATGTGTCAAAATTGTGTATGCAAAAATGCAGAATGCGCTGCAAAAAGCACTGCAGAAACAGATCAAAATCAAACTGCAGCATTTCTGAACTCTAGCAAGCAGGGGGTGAGGGTTTGACCTCACACAGCACTTAGACCCCTTTCTCACTAGCTAAAAATAGCTCCTGTAAAATGCCTCAAAAGTCACTCCCCATCTACCTCAATGTGAAATCCCGGAGTGCTTTCACACTGAGGCTGTGCGCTTGCAGGACGTTACAAAAAGTCCTGCAAGCAGCATCTTTGGGACGGTGCGGTGAGCGGTAATATACCGCTCCTCCACCGCCCCTGCCCATTGAAAACAATGGGCAGCCCTTTCGAAGCGGCTGCACACCGCCTTGGAAGCGCAGAGCGCGGGCATTTTTAACCCCGTTTTAACCCCTTGTGGGGGGTTAAAAACGCAACACTCCCGCCGCCGTAGCACCGCTCTTACAGCGGTAAATCCCTGGTGTGACTAGCGGGGATTTACCGCTAATGCTCGACCGCCCCAGTGTGAAAGTAGCCAGAGCAGGGAGCTGAGTTTAATCTGAGACCTGAGCGGAAGGAAAGGACACGCACCCCTCTACAGAGTATCATAGGGAAACATGCACAGCTGGCGCTGTAAATCACCTTCTGTGTGTTGGATTCTGTGGTATCTGCATTACTTGTCAGATGTGACTAATGCAGATAATGGGAAAGGTAGGAGGTAAGAACCACACGAGGTACTTTGGATTGAGACAAGTACAAAATATAGAGGGATATGCATTGTTAATTTGTATTTCAGAGGTTTACGAACACTTTAACTAGGCCTGCTAAAATAAAGCCACATAGAAAATGTCTGCAGTGAATCACAGAATGTGCTTATTTCTTACAAGGGAATTACAAAGTAACAAGACCTAGGACATAGGGCATCTCAGTGCATGCCTTGGGACAAGTGAAATCAAGGAACGGCAGCTATTATCATATAAAACTCAGACATGCTAAATGTTAGGAAAAATTATTTATTTATCAATAGCTGGACAATTACCAGCAGCTCACTGACCCCAACCATTAAACAGCCACATATCAGTCAGATTTAGCATACCTAGTGTAAATGTGGTTAAAGCGGTAGTAAACTCAGAAATCTAACTCCAAATCTGCAATATGTTGCTCTTTATAATCATTGCGCGGCATACATTATGCAAACTTTTATGAACTCTCCAGCTAGCATGTTGCCGCTGCCACTATAAGTCCTGTCTTCCGCATCCCAGCAGTAATGTATTTCCGCCCTCACTATGGCCATAATCCTGCGCATGCGCATCTGTCTTCGGCTCCGCTCTCTGTCTCTCCGTCTGTTTGTCTCCACAACCCCTGTGACGTAGCGAGTCACATGCGGTTAAGGCTCAGCATCTGAATGGGGAAGGAATGCCGCGGGATCTCGGGGCTGACATCGACCTAAGGAAATGACGCAGTCTCAGAATATACGCAGAATTTTCCCGGCATGAAAAGCTTGTCGGAAAAATGGGACTAAAGGCGCATGCGCTGGTGACGTCATTGAGTCATGACGTCATGAGAGCACACAAAACTGTAGGCTGCATGGATTCATTTAAAAGAAACTTGCTAGACTGGGTTTAAAACCACTTTAACCACTTCAGCCCCGGAAGGATTTCCCTCTTTAGGACCAGAGCACTTTTTGCGATTCGGCACTGCGTCGCTTTAACTGACAATTGCGCAGCTGTGCGACGTTGTACCCAAATGAAATTTGCGTCCTTTTTTTCCCACAAATAGAGCTTTCTTTTGGTGGTATTTGATCACCTCTGCGTCATTTCTGATCGCCGCTATACACAAAAAAACAGCGACAATTTTGCAAAAAAAAAAAGTTTTTCTTACTTTTTGCTAAAATACAAATTAAAAAAAAAATATATAAACAAACATTTTTTTTCATTGATTTTGGCCGATTTATATCCTTCCTCATATTTTTGGTAAAAAAAATTGCAATCGGTGTTTATTGATTGGTTTGCGCTAAAGTTCCCGCGTTTACAGGTTTTTGAGTTGAGGGTTTTTATTTATTTTTTTTTACTAGTAATGGCAGCGATCTGGGATTTTTAGCGGTACTGCGATATTGCAGCGGACATGTCGGACCATTTTGACACTTTTTGGGGACCATTGGCATTTATACAGCAATCAGTGCAATAAAAATGCACTGATTACTGTGTAAATGCCATTGGCAGTGAAGGGGTTAACCTGCAGGGGGAGATCTAGGGGTTAAATGTGTTCCCTAGGCGTGTTCTAACTGTGGGGGGGGGGGGGGGCTGGGCTACATTGGGCATAAGAGATTTAACTGATCCCAGTGACAGGGATCAGTAGATCTCCTATGCCCGCACCAACAGATGTAAACACGGCGGTTCCCCGCTCTTTGGCTCTGGCAGCTCATCACGGCTCCCGGCGGACATCGGGTCCGCCCAAGCTGCGGGCACACACCTCCGGAGTACGGCAGGCATGCGCGCACCCCCTAGCTGCCACTCCGCATATCGCCATTTATTTACGGCGATTCGCGGGACGCAGCCACACTGCCGCCGTAAATATACAGTAGGCAGTGTGGAAGTGGTTAATAGTCTTGACAAACCATCTATTCGGCATGGGCCATGCTGAAAATAGGAACACTGACAGTGGATATCACATAATGAAGGACTTGGGCCTCATCTGTCCACACTTTTTATTATACAGTAGGTCAGTGGTTCTCAACTCCAGTCCTCGGGACCCACCAACAGGCCAGATTTTCAGTATTACCTTGGGGAGATGCAGACTAGAATACTGCAATCACTGAGCAGCAAATGATATCACCTGTGATGCATTTCAGTTATCCTGCAAACCTGACCTGTTAGTGGGTCCCGAGGACCGGAGTTGAGAACCACTGCAGTAGGTGGAAAAAATGTGTAGAGAAGCCAGTTTATGGCCTTCTAGGTCTGTAATGGCCCAGCCATTATACTCACCAGGTATACAAATAAATCCCCTCATGCTTTAAAGAATATGTTGCCTCGACATTTCATATTCCTGACATTTGTCTGTTGTACCATGCACTTGTGTTAAAAAGTATCCTGTTCTCTTTGTATTTCTTCCTTTATGTGAAATACCTGGTGATCCTGCCAGTTCCCTTGCTTTCCTTACCACGCTAGGCATTAGAGCACATCCTTCCCAGTGTGGTCAGTGTTCTGGCTGTGCTGGGCACAGCCTGCCCGTCCTCCAATGGTCAGACTTGTGCACACACATAGTCTTTTATTTTTAGGAAGATCAGTGAACTTCTGTTTCTCCTCCCTCACCTTTCTGTGTAACTGAAAACAAAGATTATGTGAACACTTATAAAATAAGAAAAAATATATTATATTATATATAAACAAACATTTTGCTTTTCATTTGTGTTTTAAACTGAATGGGTTGTTTTACAAGGTAAGGGTTCACATTAACTTTAATGAATGATTTATATTAGTATACTATGTATACTCTATATATATATTTAGTGACAGTGCAAGGCAAGGTGTAGTGTAAAAGGGACGCAGGCTTTGCACTTATACAGAGTGCAGGTCTCCGCAGTATCAATTATGATGGGAGGAAACAGTTTTTACAGTTTTCTCCGGACTTTAGTATTCCCAGATTGGGCTCCATGGTTTGGAGATTTCAAAGTACTCTGAAAGGAGGGAAGAAGTCTCCAACCCAGTGCCCAGATCTTTTTGAAGACAGCAGAGTGTGTCCCCACTAAAGTTAATTTTAGGGCACAAAAACGCAATAAATTACCCATTTTTGTGATACAATATAAAAGATGAGGTTGCTCACTTCAGTACCCTATATTTTCTATAGGTGACGCTTTAAAAGCCCCCTATAGGTAATCAGTTTAGCGTTACAGAGGAGGTCTGATGCTAATAATATTGCTCTCATTCCTGCGTGCGCAGTGATATGTAACATGTGTATCGCAATGAGCGTTTCCATGAATAGGCGCCCCAACGCATGCTGTTATGTTTGTACATGTGGGGGTGGGGGAGGGCACCTCAATTTTTTTTGGGGGGGGGGGATTTTATGTGCTTGGGTGTAACTTTACATTTTTTACAATTAAAAAAAAAAGTCCCCTACGTGATGATTTTTTGGTGATAGGTTCTCTTTAGTGAGACATGCAGGATCTAAAAGACCCTGGATGTCTCCCCTGTGCTCCTCTGAATGTAGTGCAGAGCAGATCGCAAAGCATTACATTTTTTCCCGGCCTTGTTGCCCAGGGAAACTAATAACAGAGACCCAGAAGTGACAACATACACGTCATTTCCGGGTCAGAAACAAGATGGGGAGGAGAGCGGACATGCGTCTGCTCTCCCCTCTCCCCTCTACTCTGCGGCACACGCTATGCCGGTCCCGGGCTCATAGATGGGCAAGCTGAGCCTGGGAAAAATAGCAGGGGGTGCGTGTGGGGGGGCACTTTATCCGCGTGCGTGGAAGCAATCAGGAGGTAGCGGAAACCCCTCAAGGCTTCCACCTGACAAGCAAGCCCTGCTTCTTGCCCGCTAAATGTAGAAAAGAACTACCTGCCCGACACCCGGAACTGCATGTCCAGGGTGTCGGGCGATACAAATTGTGCATTGCTGCAACAGTGAATGGGCTGACAAAAGCCCAGGCACCAGGACGCAATTTCTAGTCGCCATGGCGACCTGGCGCCTGGGATTTGTCAAGCCTTGGTATGACCAGCTTTAGGTTTTACATCTAGCTGTTCACCAATAAAATCCAAATTAAGGCTGACATATCTCTATATCCCAAGAATATGTCTAGATAACAGGCACACCCTGAATGTAACCTGACTTTCTTCCTACAACTTGTACTTCTTTCGACATCATTTTGGCAACTCCTCATCACTTCTGAGTGGATGCCAAGTTGTAAAAATTGCACCAGATAACACTTCTGGCCTTTCTTCCATGAAGGCAAAAACATATTTTTGAGTCTATTGACAAGGGTAGAAAGGCAGAAGGATTGTGATAAAGTGAAGAACTTCAGGCCTAAAGGTCAACATGCTCATTACAATACGACTATACAATTTCTTCACAATAAACTTTAGTTGATTGTATACACAGGCCCTAAAGCGGTCCATACATTCATCAACCAGTGTGTTGAAATTAAAAAATTTAAAAAATAACCCAATTGCCCCAACCACATATTCAATGTGGATGGGGGAATCCTCTCACTCTGCCATTGTGTTCTGACATGGCTCCCCACTGACTGATCAGTGTTGCCAGCTATAGCTGGCCGCAATGATCGATCAGGAAAAACACGGCAGGCTGGTTGTCGGTATCTACAACTTCTAGCGACTTCTCTACAACCAGGGTGTCCATACATGGATCGAAATTTAGCCAGTTCCTGGGGAACCAGCCGAATTTCAATTCATGTATGGCTGGTTTTATGCTATATATCTGATAGTAGATCTAACGGAGCTTGTACATTCAGGTTGTTTAGTATATGGTCACCTTAAAGCTGAACTCCAGGAAACGTGAAAACTCTTCTTTGCGGTGCCCACACTGCAAGAGTTAGCTGCTCGTTTAGATCTAGGGGGCATGGAAAAGTAAACTTACTTACCCAATCCTCTGATCCTCCATGCTGATAGATCGGTCCCCGCAGCGCCTTCTCCCCCATGCTCTAGAGCAGTGGTTCTCAACCTCAGTAATCAAGTACCCCCAACAGGCCATGTTTTGGGAATTTGTCTTAGTTAAAATAGCTGTACAAAATACCAAGCCATTGACTCTGATTTAAAGCACCTGTGCAAAATAGAGGAAAACATGGCCTGTTGGGGGTAATTGAGGACCAAGTTTGAGAACCACTGCTCTAGAGGTCTAAGCTCCTGATGCCACCAAGACAAATGCAAGGGTCCCTGCATTGGACATGAGGATGCTAAGGGACTGTAACACCCCTGGAACAGAGGGGGACACTGTATATTGTGCAGTCCCTAGACTAACTGAGCAGTTAACCCTTACAGTACAGTAATAGCGCAACCTGCAAGGGAACATTTTCAGGTTTCCCGGAGTTGGGCTTTAAGCCGTATAATATAAAGACCTACCTAAACTATCCAATCAATCTGTATCCAATTAGGCAGGTCCTTATACAGCATAAATTGTAACATGAGTGGTGAGCTTAGGACACCCTGATATACAATAATTCACATTATAGACCACTTTCATAAATCTGGTATACAAGGCATGTGCATTTCTTTTTTTTAGGAATCCACCGAAGCACTGAAAAGAAAAAACGCAATTAAAAAAAAAGCCTAACCTAGGAAGAAATGGAAGAGATGAGGATCCAGAAAAACACAGCGCAGGGGAAGCCAAGCAGATTTATTCGGCAGAAGGCAGCCAAATCAATTACATTGAGATATATAGAACTGTAGGAAGGATGGGGCTGGAGAGGGGATACCGTACCCAGGAATTGTTTATTTATAGGATGTGAAATGACAGCAATGACAGTACATAAAAATGGGGCTATAGATGAGCAGTAAAAGAAGGGTGTCAGTAGAAGGATGATCATGTGATGAAAACTATACAGTGCATAGAGAGCGATGGGCTCCAATGCAGCATGGGGTACAGCACATAAAATGGAAGATCCTGAGCAGGATGGCCAGGGATGCAGAAATCCATCCAGAAGAGCAGATTTAATCCCACAGATGGGGATGAGGGTTGCAGTGACAGAAGGAGGGAGGGCATGAAGCAGGCAGGAATGCAAGGTGAGGGAAATGGAGAAATACAAAGAGAGAGCCAGATGCAGAGATGAGAAGGAGGAGGAGGGGAGGACAGGGGAGAGGTAAAGGAGAGCAATGGAAGACATCTAAATAAAAGGACAATCAGAAGGAGGAATGAGACCAGAAAGATGGAGGATGAAATCCTTGGCATTGACAGGCAGATCAGTAATTGTAAAGCAAAAACCACTAACCTGCTCCTGCAGCTGATGGAGAGAGAGTGGAAGCTGGAGAACATGGGGAGGAGGGGGAGAAGGCAGAGAAAGGGAGGTGTGCAACGTCACAGGCTGGGAGAGCTCAGGAAATCCTGTACACCACAAGCAGCTGGACACACTGGATGGAGATGGGGCTTGTTTGTCTGCAGGCATGGCCAGATGTGTACCTAGACATGACAGCCTTGTATACAGTATGTCTATCCTACAGATCATCAGATGACACATCACCAGGAGCACTCAAATGATTGACAGATGCTGCACCTTACACGCCTAGCAGCTGACAAGGGATCTTTACAGCGCATCTCTAATGATATAGAGATTTTTTTTTTTATTTCGTTTAAATTAAGGCCTCATGCACAATGGCCATTTTTAACCGCTTCAGTACTGGGCACTTTCAGCCCCTTCCTGCCCAGGCCAATTTTCAGCTTGACAATTGTGCGGTCATGCAACACTGTAGCCATATGAAATTGGTATCATTTTTTGGAGACAGAGCTTTCTTGGAGGTATTTAATCACCACTTGTTTTTTTTTTTTTTCTTTGCTAAACAAACAAAAGACTGAACATTTTGCAATAAAAAAAAACACTTTTCTTAGTTTTTGTTATAACATTTTGCAGATAAGTAATTTTTCTTCTTCACTGATTTGCGCTGATCAGGCTGCGCTGATGGGCTCTGATGGGGCTGCACTGATGAGGCTGCACTGATAGGTGACACTGATAGGAACCGATTAGCACTGATGGGGCTGCACTGATGAGGCGGCACTTGATGAGGCTGCAGTGATGGGGCTGCATTGATGAAGCTGCACTGATGGGAACTGATTGGCACTGATGGGGCTGCATTGATAATCAGGTCCAAACACAACATTCCCCACACACACATACAAGAACCTGGCTGTTCAGTAGTAAGGATGGGCTCGGCGTGTTCGCACGTGCCCGAACCCGCCGGGAAGTGAACCCTGCACTGCGCTAATCACAGGCAGTGAGACATTTCCGCGATGCGCGGCCGCAGCGATCAGGGAATTTCTCATTGCCTCTTATCAGCGCAGTGCAGGGTACACTTCCCGGCGGGCACGTGCACTTGTGAACACGCCCCAGCCCATCCTTATTCAGTAGTACTGGGTGCTGTAATGACCATAGGCTGGAAACCATGGATGATCAAAGTGAACAAATGTCATCAGCACATCAAGGATTCCTCAAAAGGGTTCAAAGCTTTATTCTGTGGTCACATGATAAACATACAGCAACATTTCAGAGCCACGTAGGGCATGCCTGGCTCTGAAATGTTGCTGTACGTTTATCATGTGACCACAAAATAAAGCTTTGGATCCTTTAGAGCAGGGGTCTTCAAACTATGGCCCTCCAGTTGTTCAGGAACTACAATTCCCATCATGCCTGGTCATGTCTGTGAATGTCAGTTTTGCAATGCCTCATGGGATGTGTAGTTCCGCAACAGCTGGAGGGCCGTAGTTTGAGGATGCCTGCTTTAGAGGAATCCTTGGTGTGCTGATGACATTTCTCTGCACTGATGATCAGTGCCCTGATTATAAGTGTAAATGTGCCCTGTCAGAATTGACAGTTATCTGCTCTCCTTTCTTCACGCTGTGACAGCACATGAGAAAAGGACTGCTAATAACCGGCAAGGCTGTTTACATGTGATCATGTGATTGGACACAGCAGGTTACATGGTAAAGGGCCGCTGTGATTGGCCCTTTACAGCAATTTGTGATCAGCTGTGTCCTAAGGACCCCAGGGCGCGCATGGGGTGGAGTGGTTCTGGGAGGACATCCATGGAAGCCCCCTCCCAGAATGAGAGAGCCACTCTGCAGCCATCATTTAGCTATATTGCGGCCATGAAATGGTTAATGTGGCTGTTAGAGACGTCTTGTCTTTTTTTTGCCTCTTAGCACCCCTGCATGTAGAAGCGTTTCAACAGAAAAAATATTTGCTGTATGTAAATGCATCTAAACACACGTTAACACTAGGTGCGATTCATTTTAAGAGTCAATTCATTTCATTGCCCGCTACAATGAATTATTCTAACACCCAAGCGCTTGACGCGCCTGAAGTCGTTACACAAATTTACAAGTGTATTTTTCTGTCAAAACACTGCTGCCAGGTGGAAAGGCATCTAGAAGAGATGGCAAAATGTCCCTTGTGCATGAGGCCGTAATGCTTATGAAGGCTCATTCAGTGTTTGTTAAACTATTACTGGAAGAAACAAACCCATCTGACTGCTTGAGATAAATAGAGCAAAGTATTGGGCACCATCAGAAGGAGTTATGATGCAGGGCTCAGCAGTGTGTTCTGATATAATGCTAAAAAATGTTACACATGTTTCATCATCAAATCATTTGGATATGCAAGGAGTGTTAGGATATGTTTGGATATGTTGGGACGCACCGCAGATCACTTTTCAGAGGAACGTCAGTAAAGCTGCACGTATGAACAAATCTTTAACCACTTCAGCCATGGAAGGATTTACCCCCTTCCTGACCAGAGCACTTTTTGCAATTCGGCACTGCGCCGCTTTAAGTGACAATTGCGCGGTCGTGCAACATTGTACCCAAACAAAATTGGCGTCCTTTTTTTCCCATAAATAGAGCTTTCTGTTGGGGGTATTTAATCACCTCTGCAGATTTTATTTTTTGCGCTATAAACAAAAATAGCGACAATTTTGCAAAAAACCCAATATTTCTTACTTTTTGCTAAAGTACATATCCCAAAAAATATATATATAAAAAACAAATGTATTCATCAGTTTTGGCCGATAATGTATTCTTCTACATATCTGTGGTAAAAAAAATTGTAATCAGCGTATATTGATTGGTTTGCGCAAAAGTTGCTGTGTTTACAAACTATGAGAATTAATTTATGGGGTTTCACTATTTTTTTTTTTACCAGTAATGGCAGCGATCTGTGATTCTTATCAGGACTGCGACATTGTGGCTGACATGTCGGACGTGTTTGACTCTTTTTTGGGACCATAACCATTTATACAGCGATCAGATAAAATAAACCCTATTTACTGTATAAATGTTATTGGCAGGGAAGGGGTTAACCTGTAGGGGGCGCTCTAGGGGTTAACTGTGTTCCCTCATTGTGTTCTAACTGTATGGGGGCTGGACTGGCAGAGGCACGAGAGATCTAACTGATCCAGGGATCAGTAGATCTCTGTCATGTCCCCTGTCAGAACGGGGAACCACCGTGTTTACATTGGCTTTTCCCCATTCTTCTTCTGTCACAGGCGATCGAGGGCCACCAGCGGACATCAGGGAGCACACGGCGGGCATGAGAGCGTTCCGGCGGCGGGCACGCCCACCCGCTATTGCGTATGTGCCGATCGCTGTTTATAGACAGCGATCTGCGCAGTGGTGCCACTTTGCCGCCGTACTATACGCGGTCAGCAAGCGGTTAAACTGGTATTAGATGGGCAAATTTGTAACAGTGATTAATTTCCGCTACAAAACAGTGATGCCAGCAATGCAGCTGGCAATAGTGCTACAGCATTGGGATGTGCTCTGCTATAAATGTGCCGGGCTAGAGTGTGCCAGGAGAAAGTAGCTGTTCGTGTGCTGATAAGAAGCTTGCTGAAAAGGGAAGATTGCAGAGTAACAGAGAGATGATCTCATCACTGTGCTGCTTCTCCTTTCACTGTTCAGTCACAGGCTGGGGGTGGGTCTACAATGACCTGGGCTCAGAAGAAGTGGGTTGAATAATGCTGACCATCAGACTGAAGACATCTAGTGGCAGAAAAATAGTGCTGTGTGGGAAATCTTTGGATTGTAAATGAATATTTCAGCAAAATCTAGATTTGTTATTTTATCTTTTATTGACGTCTTCATTTTTATCTTGTTTTCTGGCTAGAGTTCTGCGTTGACCTCCGGATGGTTTTACCCCGTTAATGACCAGGGCATTTTTTGCTATTCAGCACTGTGCTAATTTAACTGGCAATTGCTCAGTCATGCGACACTGTACGCAAATTAAATTTATATCATTTTTTTCACACAAATAGAGCTTTCTTTTTGTGTTTTTTTTTATTTTATTTTTTTATTTTTTAAACGAAAAAAGACTGAAAATTTTGGAGGACAAAAACCAATATTTTCTGTTATAAAACATATACAATTACAAACATTTTTTTAAAAACCTGAATTCTTCAACTTTTAGTTTAGGCCAAAATGTATTCTGCTACATGTCTTTGGTGGGGAAAAAAAGCCAATAAGTGTATATTCATTGGTTTGTGTGAAAGCTATTGCATTTACTAACTGTGATATATATACTGGAATTTACACAGCTAAATACGCATGACTGTAATGGCGGTGATCGGAGACTTAAAGTGCGACTGTGATAGGGTGGCGAACAATCTGGCGCTAACAGACACTGGCCGGGAGGGTCACTAACTGACACTGACATGTAGGTCTCCTGCAGACAGTCAGTGTGAGCCCTCTACACGTACATCATACATCATACGGCCAAGCAGTTTCACACAGACAGAAAGACTCAATGAACTCCCACAGCGCTCAACAGCTCCGTAGTAGTTCATTGAGCCAACAGCTGCAAAGGATGACGGTAATTGTAGTTCATCTACTGTATTTACAGAACTCTGCGAATGAATGATGCAGGCGTGTGGGCGGAGCCCCAGACGGTCGACTTGTTTTCAAAAAGTGACAGATAGTATGGGGAACTTCTCCCCGTACTGCTGTCGCAGGGAGAGAGGGCAACGGGAAGAGACTGCAGCAGTGGGATTGGGAACATGTTATATGTTCCACCCTAAGAACAGGTGGAACATGTGACACGTTCCAAGGTGAACTTATCATTTAAAATATACCGTATGTGTACTTTTTTTTTTTTTGCAATTTGGATAGAATAGGGAAGAGTAAGGCTGGGTTCACACTATCTGACAAAAAACCGCTCCTACTTTGATCCTACACTGCTGTGCGATTTACGGTCCTACATAGGGTCAAAGTCGGACCGTTTGTCTGTGAACAGGGATCCGACTTTGATCCCGACAATGCCAGGCACTAGGAAACGTCGACAACCGAGTTACTTGATGATGCCTCGACAACTCGCGACACCCTCAAGTAACTCAGAAAGACAGACACACTTTGACGAACCGGCATACTACATACTACATGCACATCTCCCGAGTGTGACTGACAGACGTCCTCTGGATGTACAGTCACAGTCAATCACTGGGAGGGCCGGTCACAGACAATCGCGGTCTAACAAGCGGTGGGATAGTGTCAGCGTGAAATTCAGAGGCTAGTGGCGGTAATGTCAGTACGCATAAATCGACACATTTAAGGTCATATATATAGTGTCAATCATTTACGTTATCGAAAGTGTGTTTGGTTACTTATATGTGAATAACCG
>BLSH010431193.1:1095917-1111294 GCA_018402905.1 Glandirana rugosa
CAGAAGTCTCCCCCTTCTGGGACAAAATACTGTCTTTCATTAAAGAAGTTAGCAGGCATGCCTTGCCGAAAGATCCCCTCCTCTGTTTATTCAGTGGGGACCCTGCTCCATCATCACCAAACTCAGTGAACTCACCATCCCTACCCCTACCACAATGGGGCCATCTTTGTCTACTCAGTGCCAGGCGAGCCATCATGAAATCTTGGATACGCCCATCCCCCCCAAGCCTAGGCCAAGTTAAACTAGACCTAACCTCTTTACTGGCTCTGGAAAAACAAGACACAATCAACCAAAACTTCAAGTCCACCAAAAAATTCTTCATGAGATGGAGGAAATTCATAGAATATTCTTACAACAAACCGGAGATCGATCAATTCATGCTACCCTTCGCCCTTTCTGAGTGGTACCTCAAAGCCGATATTTCTAACTCCCTAGGGAAACTCAAGATTCGGGGGCATTCCCCCCAAACACCTCTGCATCGCGCAGCTCCCCCCTGACATTCCTTCATGGATACCTACAGCCCTTAATCCCGCATTCCAACAAACCAGCCCTTCTGTGAGACTTAAATCAACTTTCAGTCCCCACTACCATCGTCTTTCTGAACGCAACTCAGCCGATTCCATGAGAAATCCACCATACCATTCCTGATACCTACTTTACTGTTCACCAGATGTGCCTTTTAATGTTTAAATTCTATGCCAGTGTACTGTTATATTGGTTCTACACTGTAAACCTCAGAATTTGTCTTCTACTATATCTTATTGTACTGCTGAAAATTTCAATAAAATATGGTTAAAAAAAAAAAAAAAAAAGACTGGGATCCCAATGTGTGAGTACAGGCAGGTGTCCCCAATACTTTTGAGTTTTGACAATATAGTGTAAGTCCTTAGAACAGATAATCCATATTGGAATATGCATGCTCTGAGCTTCTCATAGCGTGCATTAGTAGCTGCAGCAAGTTAGAAAGAGCCTGTCTCATTATCTGGCAGAATGATGTCCAGCATCAACAAGCTCCTGACAAAAAAATAAACAGATTAAACTTCTTCTATATCCAAAAAGCATTTGTGTGTGCGAGGGATAATTTGCACTGTGTTTTGTAACGAAGAAGGAGCCTGTGGTTGGAACAACAACACATAGGAGGTGACCAGGCTTCTTTTACTTCGGAAAGTGTCAGACGCTGAAGACTTTAAAGTGGTTGTAAAGGCACAAGATTTTTTACCTTCATGCATTCTATGCATGAAGGTAAAAAAACCTTCTGTGTGCAGCAGCCCCCCTAATACTTACCTGAGCCCCCTCTCAATCCAGTGATGTCCACAAGAGCCTTGCCTCTCCAGGGACTCACACTCCTGATTGGATTCTGGCAGCTGTCAATCACAGCCCAGAGCCAATCAGGAGACAGAAGAGCAGGGCTGAGTTGAAGCTCCATGTGTGAATGAACATACAGAGCGACGGCTCAGGAGCGCACCTGCTTGGGTGCCCCCACAGCAAGCAGCTTGCTGTGGGAGCACTCAGCTGGAGGGAGGAGTTAGGAGCACCGACATGGGCCTCGAGAAGAGAAGGATCCGGGCTGCTTTTTGCAAAACCATTGCACAGAGCAGGTAGGTATAACATGTTTGTTTTTTTTAAAAAACAAGGCTAAAGTGATTGCAATGGTTCAAATTTTTTTTCAATTAACAAACATGTTATACTTACCTGCTTTGTGCAAGGGTTTTGCACAGAGCAGCCCAGATCCTCCTCTTCTGGGGTGCCCCACCGGTGCTCCTGGCTCCTCCCCTTCATCAGGTGCCCCATTGGAGAGCCATTTCCATGGGGCACCCATGTGGGCACACTCCCGAGTCCCACTGCTGCCTCCATTGACACAGATAGCGGGCTCGGCCCCACCCCCTGATCCCATGACACTGGATTTGATTGACAGCAGTGGGAGCCAATGACTCCTGCTGCTATCAATCTATCCAGTGAGGACAGGGACAAAGGCTGGAGCCCCTGGGCTCATGCACATCGCTAGAATGGATGGGCTTATGTAAGAAAAGGGGGGGGGCTCTGGGGGCAGCTGCTGCAAAGAAGGTTTTTCAACTTAATGCATAGAATGCATTAACCAGTTGCCGACCAGCCGCCGCAGTTGCACTGCAGCAGCTTGGCTCGGCTGCACACACCACCGTCACTGTACGTCAACCGCGTATGCATGATTTGCGGGCGAACGTGCCTGTGGCGTGTGCTCCATGAGCGTGCCCGTGGGTCTCCGGCAGACATCGCCTGTTACAGAGCCAGAACGGAGATCTGCTAGTGTAAACACAGAGGATCTCCGTTCTGTCAGGGGACATATGCCAGAGCTACTGTTTCCAGTAATCGGGATCTGTTAGATCTGTCATGCCCCAGCCATCCCAGCCCTCCACACAGTTAGAACGCAGTAAGGGAACACAGTTAACCCCTTGATCACCTCCTACAGTTTAACCCCTTCCCTGCCAGTGACATATTTACAGTTATTAGTGGCTATTTAAAGCTCTGATCGCTGTATAAATGTCATTGGTTCCAAAAAAGTGTCAAAAGTGTCCGATCTGTCCGCGGCAATATCGCAGTCCCGATAAAAATCACAGATCACCGCCATTACTAGTAAAAACAAAAAAATAAATTATAATAATGCCATAAATCTATTCCCATAGTTTGTAGAAGCAATAACTTTTGCGCAACTCAATCAATACACCCCTATTGCAATTTTTTTTTTTTACCAAAAATATGTAGAAGAATATATTGGCCTAAACTGAGGAAGAAATTAATTTTTTTATATATATTTGTTTATAGCGCAAAAAATAAAAACCACAGAGGTGATAAAATACCACCAAAAGAAAGCTCTATTTGTGGGAAAAAAAGAACGTCAATTTAGTTTGGGTACAACGTCGCACGACCACACAATTGTCAGTTAAAGCGACGCAGTGCCGAATCGCAAAAAGTGCTCTGCATACGCCTTTTGCTTTGCAGGTTTTTTTTTTCTTTTGGGGGGGGGGGGCGGACTTTACAACCACTTTAATCTCTCTCTCTGTGGATCTACCCATGGAAACTGGGTGGCAGGCAGCTCCTGGGACTTTGTGAGTACGACCTACTTGTGGGTTTTTGTTGTGTGTCTGTAGCTATGAGGATTTGTGCTAAAAGTTTGTCCCCCATTGATTGTTTTGTAGTATCCTGAACCATTGAACCCCTCTTGTGTTTCAAGTTACTCAGCAATAAATTATAAAAAGATACCCCCAAGACTCAGTGTTGTCAGTGTGCATGGAACTGTGCTTGTGACTGGCAGCCTCTGTACTAGCAAGGGAGACCTGGGCATATTCTCAACGTCCCCTCAGTTACCAGCATTTAGGGACAGATGTCTATACCTGGATAAATCTGGGTGCATCCAGGGTTGGACATCTGTCCCTAACCATAGGTAACTGCCCAATGTGCAGACACATGCAAAGATCACTGTCAGCCTGTCATTGCTTTGTACAGGCTTCCTGACTGCAGCTGTCAGCAAAGCTGCAGCAATACACTGTCTAAATGGCACCACATAGCACCAATGCATGTACTGTATATTACTGCTGTGTGTGACTGCATAGAAACATTGTGAATGGGCCCCTAGAGACAGTGACACTCAAAGTGGTTCTAAAGGCATGAGGTTTTTTTTTTTTACCTTAATGCATTCTCTGCATAAGTCTGGGTTCACACTGATGCGGCCGCGGGTCCCAGCAGGGGGTCCGGTGCGTCTCTGTACACCAGTGTTAATTTTGGCAGCAAATTTCAACTTCGTTTTACTCTTAGTCTTTTGACTAAAATGTCATGTAGCGATGCCCCCCGCCCTCCAGAAGCCTGATGGTGACCTCCAGAGTCAGGGACAGCTGACATTCTTCCTCAAGGTGCAGGTAACTAGGCATGGTGGGTGTAATGCAAATTGGAAACATGGGCACCAGTCACTTTTTGAATGCAAAAAGAGTTTTATTGTCTCTTAACAAGAATTGGGGGGAGAGAGTTAGGGCCAGGACACCCTTAAGGCCCGTACACACGGTACGATTATCGGCCAACAATGGTCGTCCAACAGCCTGTTGGCCGATTATCCGACCATTAGTACGCACGATTCGACAGCCAATTTCCAATTATCGTCCAACTGAAGTTGGCTGACAAGGCTAGAAAACTTTTTTTGGCCAACAAGACGTTGGCTGATTGTTGGCTCGCGTGTACAGAAGTTGGACCAACAAAAAGTTGGAAGTGCAAACATGCATGCTCGGTATCCAAGAAGTGTTCAGTCATGGGATACTTATGCTGACAGGTTAGAGTTTTTCCTGGAAGCTAATAAGGTGGCCGATGCTGTACAGAAAAGAGCTGTGTTACTGAATGTTATTGGATCTAAGACTTTTGATATTGCCCGCTCACTGATATCTGCTGCTAAACCAAAAGACTGCTCATATGAGGACATACTGGCACTGTTAAAAAATCATTTTTCACCCACTGCATCTGAAACAACGAGGCGTTTCCATTTCAACAGAAGAAACCAACAACTATGTTAGAGCATTGCAGAATATATTGCAAAACTGTGCAAGCTATCTGAAAACTGCAATTTTGGTGCCAGTTTAGAATCCTTGCTAAGGGACGGGCTAGTGTGTGGAGTAGAAGATGAAGCACTGCAGAGGAGACTTCTAGCCAAACAGAACTTAACTTTTATAACTGCACAAGAAGTGCTTGCATATGAGGCAGTATACATTCATTCAAAAGAAATTCAATCTGCCTCCAGCAAAGATAATTCACCGGATATAAATTGCGCGGCAAAGGTTAAAACAAAGGATTTTCCACCACACACCGATGTTGCCATTTCAATTACAGGGAAGTGTTACAGCTGCAGCGAGAAACACAGGCACAATACACGTCGTTCTAGAAATGCAGTTTGTCACACGTGCAAACATAAAGGTCACATACAGACAGTCTGTCATACTAAAGATCAGTCTACAAATGTGAATACACTACCAACGGCAGCACACTCCATTAATGCGCCAATTATTGTCCTGAGTGATGAAACCTCTACAGGCGTTTATACAAATGACTATGTGTATAAAGTGAAAAACTCATTAGGACTGAAGATTTACAACCGAGATTGTGTTACAAGATGTTCCATGCAAAATGAAAGTAGATTCAGGGTGTGCATATTCCTTGATTTCAGAAGAAACGTTTACCTCATTATGGCCTCACAATGCTCCTTCAATAGCACCGTGTGATATCCAGTTGGTAGACTACAACAAGCAAGTTATGGAAGTTAAGGGTGCTTGCTTTGCACCAGTAAATTATGGAAATTTCAGAGGATGCTTACACTTAATAACTAAGGGACAAAGAGCAAGTTTGCTGGGTAGAGAGTGGTTTAAACCCCTAGGAATTTCCTTATCGGGAGTTCATAATGTATCTACAGTAACTCTACAGAATGTGATAGAGGACTTTAGTGCAGTCTTTAACCACTTCAATACTGGGCACTTAAACCCCTTTCCTTCCCGGACCAATTTTCAGCTTTCAGTGCTGTTGCAGTTTGAATGACAATTGCGCGGTCATGCGACACTGTACCCAAATTAAACTTTTATCATTTTTTTCACACAAATAGAGCTTTCTTTTGGTGGTATTTAATCACCCCTGGGTTTATTTTTTGCGCTATAAATTAAAAAAAGACTGAAAATTTTCAAAAACAATGCATTTTGCTTTGTTTCTGTTATAAAATTTTGCAAATAAGTAATTTCTCTTCATAAATTTTGACCAAAAATGATACTGCTACATTTCTTTGGTAAAAATAACCCAAATCGGAGCTTATTTGGTGTTGGCGGACAGACAGATGTTTTGGGGACTGTGACAGATGTGACCGGGACAGACAGATGTTTTGTGTATGGTGACAGATGTGACGGGGACAGACAGATGTTTTGGGGACTGTGACAGATGTTTTGGGGACATACAGATGTTTGGGGACTGTGACAGATGTTTTGTGTATGGTGACAGATGTGATGGGGGACAACAGATGTTTTGGGGGCTGTTTTATGGGGACACTGATGTGTATGGGGACAGTGGTATCAGTGTGCTTGGTGCACTGTGTGGGGGGCGATCTGTGTGAGCTCTCTGCATGAAATCATCATCATGCAGAGAGCTGTCACATAGCTGCAGCTTCCCCCCTCCCCCCCCCCCCGCACTGAACTCTCACTGAGTTCGCGGGGGGAGAACTGTCAGAGACGTTCGTCTCTGTTTACAATGTGATGGCTGTGATTGGACACAGCCGTCACATGATCGGGAGGGCCAATCAATGCGCCCATATCCCGATCTCTGCTCAGTTGGATCCTGTGATCATAATGATCACAGGATCCAGCCGCAGCGCGCCGCGTGGCCGCGCTGCGATCTCTCCTTCTGCAGGACGTAAATACACGTCCTGTCAGAACGGGGAAGCTCCCACCCAGCCATATATATACAGTGGCCGGGTGGGAGGTGGTTAAAGAAGGCCTTGGCATGTATAAAGGCCCTCCTGTTTCTTTCAAATTAGACCCTTCAGTAACCCCAATTCGTAGGAAACCACGCAAAGTTGCATTAGCCCTCAGACCAAAAATTGATGCTGAGATTACACGCTTTGTGGAGCAAGGTATATTTGAACCTGTAACACACCCTAAGTGGTGTACCCCAATAGTTCCAGTTTTGAAGCCAAATGGTGACATTAGAATTTGTGCTGACTATAAATGTACAATCAACAAAGCACTGCAGGAACATCCCTATCAAATTCCAGCTGTACATGAAATTCTGACTACGTTAGCAAAAGGAAAGGTATTTGCCAAACTGGATATGGCACAAGCTTACCAACGATTACCTGTGTATGATGACACTACGGATGCACAAACAATAATAACACACAAACGTAAAACCAGGGGCGTCGCCAAGGGGTGGATATGGGGCTGGAGCGGCTTGATAGAGCTGCTGCATTGAAAGCCGAGAGAGAGAGAGGGGCGGGCGAGCAGAAATGACATCATCTCTCTCTGCCCACCCGCATCACTGCTATCCCTCCCTCTCTCTCCACAGCGCCGCCGACTCGCATGGCGGCGGGGGGGGGAGCGGGTGGATGGAGCTGTGGGGGGTGGATGGCGCTGTGGGGGGGTGGATGGTGGGGGGGTGGATGGTGCTGTGGGATGGGGTGGGGGGTGGATGGCGCTGTACTGGGAAGGAAGGAGTAACTCTGCTGGGGGGGAGCGCCTGTCAGGGAAGGAGGAACTCTGCTGGGGGGGAGCACCTGTGATGTAAGGAGGAACTCTGCTGGGGGGGCACCTGTGATGGAAGGAGGAACTCCGCTGGGGCACCTGTGATGGAAGGAGGAACACTGCTGGGGGGAGCACCTGTGATGGAAGGATGGAAGGAGGAACTCTGCTGGGGCACCTGTGATATAAGGAGGAACTCTGCTGGGGGCACCTGTGATGTAATGAAGAACTCCATTGTGGGCACCTGTGATGGAAGGAGGGACTCTGCTGGGGGCATCTGTGATGGAAGGAGGGAGACTGCTGGGGGACACTTGTGATGGAAGGAGGAACTCTGCTGGGGGGGCACCTGTGATGGAAGGAGGAACTCCGCTGGGGCACCTGTGATGGAAGGAGGAACTCCGCTGGAGCACCTGTGATGTAAGGAGGAACTCCGCTGGGGCACCTGTGATGGAAGGAGGAACTCTGCTGGGGGGGCACCTGTGATGGAAGGAGGACCTCCGCTAGGGACATCTGGTAGCAGGCGTCAGTGGCATGTGACACACTCGGGGCTCCCACTGATTCTGCATTATGGTGAGTTGAATGATTTCATTTTATATTACAATGTAATAATAGAAATTATGCGCTTCAATCATCCTGACACCATAACAACGATGGTGCCGGGATGATTGAAGCGCCAACATCAGGTGTTTGGAGAATCTTTATCTGCTGATTGTTAAACTTTCTGGAATACACATATTGTATTGTGGTGTAGGATCTGGGCCTGCTGTCCCTCCATCCCCATTTCTTTCCTTCCTTCTCTTCTCCTTCCTTCCCTCCCTCCCTATCTCTTTCTTTCTTCCTTCCCCCATCCCTTGTTCATCTGAGATGTGAGCCACAACCCCAAAACCACGCCCCTTTAAACCACGGCCACTATTTAATTTAGACCACACCCACTTTTCGCCGCGGTGCCATACATGCGCCGCATTTCTTCGGGCTGCGGCCCCTGGTCTTTTTCCCACCTAGCAACGCCCCTGCGTAAAACGTTTGCAGTTTAGAGTTTCCACTGCTCCCCGCATATTCCAGAAGTTAATATAGGACCTCTTATCTGGACTTCCAGGTGTAGTACCTTATTTTGATGATGTTCTTATTGGAGCGGATTGCATTCAGTCTTTGGCTTCACAACTACAACTTGTTTTGAAACGTTTTCTTGATGCTGGTCTCAAACTTAAAAAAGAAAAGTGTGTCTTTGTGCTAAGCAGCGTGGATTTCCTGGGATACAGAATTGATGAACACGGAATTCATCCAACTGATTCTAAGGTTGAAGCGATCTGTAAAGCTCCAGTCCCAACAAACAAACAAGAGCTGCAAGCTTTCCTAGGGTTACTTAATTTTTACCATTCTTTTCTGCCTGACAAAGCCACTGTTGCTGCATTGTTTACTAGATAAAGATATTCCATGGAAGTGGACTGACGTTCATTTTACAGCTTCCAATGCTGCAAAAAAGATGTTATCTTCTGACATTGTACTTGTACACTATGATTTAAAAAAAAACACTCACCCTTACCTGTGATGCTTCTCCATATGGCATTAGAGCTGTATTGAGTCATGTGTTGGAAACTGGTCTTGTGGCTCCTATTGCATTCTATTCAAGGACCTTGTCTACAACAGAGTGGAATTATGCTCAAATTGACAAAGAGGCTTTAGCCATTTTGTCCGGGGTAAAACATTTTCATGACTATTTGTATGGACGGAGGTTTACCTTTGTAACAGACCATAAGCCTTTGTTGGGTCTGTTCACCAGAATACTCCCACTCCTCAAATTTTTTCCCCACGAATGCTCAGATGGTCACTCATGCTGAATCAAAGGTGATTAAAGAGCACCAAGGCACTTATAACATGGAGCCAAAGGTCCTTAAAACATAACTTTTATTGATCAGAATTTAGAAAAATAGGTACAACCCTCTGGTATAGAGGAGGAAGAGAGGGAAGCTTTAGAGGCCCTAATAAGCCTCCTGGAAGAAAACCAACCAAGTAACGGTGGGGAACTAATGATCCCGGAAACAACTCTCTAGGACTTCTGACATCAGGATCCGGTCCACAAAACTGCCCCCCCTCAATAAACATAAGTGCATTAGCTTGTTTTTACAAATGGTAAGAGACGATTTACAAAAGATAAACTGGGGATGGAGAGGGATTGATAATCTGACAAGTGAGGAACGCCAGGCCCTTAAGGAATTAGAAATGGCCCCAAATTTGGTAATTCGTGGTAGTGACAAAGGGGGCAATATTGTACTGATTCCCTTGGACCTTTACGAAAAGGAGGTAAAAACGGCATTGGAGGACCCCCATACATATAGAAAACTCTCCATGAATCCATTCCCGGTGGTCGTGGACAAATTGAACCACATCTTGGAATTGGCACATGAAGAAAAACTGATCACCCAGAAAGAATTGAAATACCTAAAGGTGGGGTCCTTCAATACCCCACCTTTTACATAATCCCTAAGATTCATAAAAGCTTAACTAACCCACCAGGAAGACCAATAGTGTCCGCCGTTAAGGGACCACTAGAAAGAACTGGTAAATTTGTGGATGGGCTAATTAGGGGTTTGGTGGTTGATTTACCATCCTTTGTGCAGGATACGAGAGATGTCTTAATTATAGTTCAGGATATTCAGGTTGCGCCTGATAACCTACTTGTTGGAGTTGATGTCGAATCCCTCTACACTTCAATTCCCCATCAGTGGGGGCTTCGGGCGGTGACACATTTTCTCGATAGGAAATTTCCGGGACTGGGGGCACATAATGAATTTGTGACAGAATTGCTTGAGTTCTTGCTGAGTCACATCTTCTTTCAGTTCCTTGGTGTTTATTATCACCAAGTCAGAGGAACAGCAATGGGAGCACCTTGGGCACCCTCCTATGCCTACCTGCACTTGGGACTATGGGAGGAAGAGGTGGTATACAATTCCTTGATGTATCGGACCCACTGCAAAATGTGGGTACGATAAATCGATGATGTATTCATGCTCTGGGGTGGTACCCCAGACCAGCTAATTCAGTTCCTTGAGGAACTTAATAGCAATGATCAGAACATTAGGCTCACCTTCTCTTTTGATAAACGAACACTCCCATTTCTGGATATCAGATTTAATATCTGTGATAGAAAATTGGAAACTCAAACTTATCGAAAGGACACTGCGGTCAACACTTTACTTCAGGCGGGTAGCCATCACCCCCCTGCCTTGATAAAAGGGATCCCAGTTGGACAATTCATGCGAATTCGCAGAAATTGTTCCTCTTCATCACAATATCAAAAAGAGGGTAGTGAAATGTACGAACGTTTCCGTGAAAGGAGATACTCCCATAAAAATCTACAAAGAGCTAAAAGTAAAGCCAGCAAATGCGATAGACAAACTCTTCCAAAGAAAGCAGAAGCTCAGACAGCAGAGACTTCTTCCTCATTTCCCCCAGTAAGAATGATAACCAAGTTTGGGGCCCAATGGGAGCAGGTGCGACAAATGATAAGATTCCCATGCTAAGGGAGATTGTAGGACCTCGTCCCCTACTGGTAGCTAGGAGGGTCAGAAATTTAAAAGACACTCTGGTTCATTCTATCAAAGTATCAAAGATCAGGTACCCCCAACTGGCTCACTTCTCAGTCTAGGCCACTTGGTATGCATAGGTGTGGTAGATGCAGTCTGCCCCTTGGTGGAGAAAACCACAAGCTTTCCAAAGGCCCAAAACTCTAGGAGATATAAGATAAAACAATTAATTAACTGCCTTACCCCTAGAGTCATCTATATGATCACCTGTCCTTGCAATAAGGCCTATATAGGCAAAACCAAAATGTCACTGAAAATACGTATAGCTGAGCATTTAAGTAGTATCAAAAACTATAAGGAGGGTGATGAGAGACATCTTACTATACACTTCCATCAGTACCACCAGGGTAACTCAGCTCTAATGAAAGTAAAGGGGATTTATGCCCTTCAGCTTTGGGCCAGAAGAGGGGACTTCAACACTATTTTGCTCCAGAAGGAAAAGATGTGGATCTATCTCCTGGACTCTATGGTGCCAAATGGTCTCAATACTGAATGCAGTCTATCTGTGTTTTTAGAGCCGTAAGTATGCACCCCTCTGGACGGTAAGCTAAATCTCCTATCCCTCAATCACCCCCTAAAGCTTCTTCTCCCCACCCCCTCTACTTTTGTTCCATGTGCCTTAATAATGATGAGGTGGTGACCCTCTTTGACCTTTTCCTCTTAGAGTATGATTGGGCCACCAAACCATTATCTACCAGGTTCAGGTCCTCCTGTGGAGAACATCTATTCATGTTAAGCACCCCTAATAGGCATGGGGTAAGAGTATATTAAATGGAGGCCCTAATATGAATAGAAATATGGGAGGGTTTCTGCTTAGTTAGTTGGGATGAACAAAGGCAGAGATGCTTTACGGGCTGGGGGTATACTAGCTCTATATCCTTAATTAGCATTGATACTCCACATCCATTATTTCAGTTATATAATGTTGATGGTGCCCTGACTCGGTACCTTGACACATATCTGTTTATATTTGTTTAAATTTGGCCAGGTGATGTGAATGATTAGCTCCAAACTGCTGTTGGATTAGTCTCTATCCGAATTAAGCAGTCTGTTTCTCCCTGCCTGATGTTAGCCTAGCTTAATCATCTGATTTTTTACTCATTTAGGACCATGAATATTGAGCTATGTGAATCACCAGCAATTAGTCAGTGATGTGTGTGTTGTAAATAGTGGTGAACGTTGGAATTGGCAGCGAGCATAACCCCCGATGGCCAGTTAATGTAATTGCAGCCTAATACTGACTATTTAAGTTGGCTTGCTTCAGCCCCTCCCTAGCTCAGAGGAAGTCTGTGATTGGATGGATGAAACGCGTCAATGGTACATCACCCCACGGCCCTAGTGATGCGTCCAGACCCGCCCCCGCCTTGTGGGTGCTCTGTCACCGTTCCGTGATTGAGCCGGAGCTGAACTGCCGAGGAGGAGGAAGTCATTGCTGTAGTGAGCGCAGAGGAGAGGAGTATCCAGCCATGTGAGGCACATTCCCCCACCATCCAAGTTATCAGCGTGGTGATGTACAGTGAGCTCAACTAGTGACATTTCAACTAGTGACAGTTACAGCTGTTAACCAATTGGACGGCTCTTTACAGCATCTAGCAGTCTATACGGCTGGTGTACCGATTTCTATGGTCCAGTTAGTTCCGGATTTAGTGCATTGGTGACTGCAGACTGTACCACTGGCTTCTCACCTGCATACATTTGTGCACATTTGGACTGATCTGCCACCATTGATTGACCGACCTCAATTTGCTGTCACTGATCTGAACTGAACTTGACTCAGTGCTTGATGCATGGAATAGACTGGTCAGTCATCTGTCAGTAATTGTTGGCATTTTTGCATTCACCTCTCCCAGCTCCACTCATCAGCCCATTTATATGATTCCCCCTTTCTCCTGAACTGTGCATCTGTAGCTTCCCACCACCTATGAATCCAGTGCTCCCAGATCACCCAATCATCCACCACCATTACTACCATTATCCCATGAGGACCTCATTCTCCATTTGTATTGAGTTGATTGATGGTTGTGGTATTCTCATCTGGCTGCATGTGGTTGTGTGAGGCAGATGGTGTATGGGCATAGGACGTGTCTAGGCTGAGATCCTGACAACGTTGTCAATTTTTATCTATTTGCTTCAGTGTTGTACCTATTTTTCTAAATTCTGATGAATAAAAGTTATGTTTTAAGGACCTTTGGCTCCATGTTATAAGTGCCTTGGTGATCTTTGTTTCATAGTGTCAGTTTGCACTTAGGAACCACGCCTATACTCAGGTGCTGTCCTAGAGGATGGTTAATAAGGCTTGTCAATAGCCACTTCCATACCCAATGTATTTGGTCTGCACGGGTGTATTGTTTAAACCATTTCTGGCACTTATGCTTAATGCCTATGACTGTGATTTTGAATATCGTCCTGGCAAGAATATTACTCATGCTGATGGGTTAAGCCGGCTGCCTTTGATTTATCCTGATTTCCTTGTCCCTTCCGTGCCTGAGGTTCTCATGTTGGAATTCATTCCAAACCCTCCATTACATGCCATAGACATTGCTGATATGACTGCAAAAGATCCCATGCTGGCCCATGTGCTCAACTGGGTGTGGAGGTGATGGCCCAAATCAAAAGTTGAAGAGAAGTTCAAACCATTTTTAGTGCGCCAACATGAACTGTCTGCCTATAAAGGTTGCTTATTATGGGGAAACAGAGTGGTAATTCCAAAGGCGGGACAAGCTCAAGTACTGCATGCTCTCCATGAAGGACATCCTGGAATATTCCGCATGAGAGCATTAGCCAGAAGTTATGTTTGGTGGCCTAAAATGGATGGAGTTATTGAGAAGTGGGTAAAGAACTGTGTACCATGTAATTCCATCTGTCATGCTCCACCTAAAGCCTCAGTACATCCCTGGGAAGTGACTAGGTCACCTTGGTCACGGTGGCATATAGATTTTGGGGGGCCTTTTCAAGGACAGATTTATTTTTTTTTTTTTTAGTGTTTGATTCCTTCTCAAAATGGCTGGAAGTTGTATCAGTTACATCCCCTACCTCAGCCACTGTCATAAGAGTTTTAAGGAGGCTGTTTGCTACACCTGGGTTGCCAGATACAATAATGATATTGGAACACAATTTACTTCCTCAGAATTGAAAGCCTTTATGGAAAGCAATCTTATTCGACATATTACGATTGCACCATTTCACCCGTCATCAAATGGTCAAGCTGAACGTATGGTTCAGACCACCAAAGACTCATTGAAGAGAATTGTTCAAGTAGATTGGAATCAGAGACTTGCAAGTTTCTTTCTGTAACAACATGTGACACCATGCTCAAGCACTGGTTGTAGCCCAGCAGAGCTCCTAATGAACCATTGTCTAAAAACATGTTTGGATTGCTTACACCCTGATCTGACATCAGAGTTACAAGAAAAGCAAGAATTGCATTTTTTAAAAAATGCTAATGTATCTGTGAGAGTGTTTGAGCCTGACAGTGCTGTCTATGTCAGAAACTATGCTGCTGGGCCTCATTGGATACCTGCAAAGGTGCTTGTGGCTACAGGACCCTTGTCATACAATGTACAAATTACTGACGATAGAATATTAGCAAGGCACGTTGATCAGATCTGAGAAAGAAGTGGTGAAATCGTACCTGCTGCTGGTTCTAGTGGTACTGGGATTCCAGTGATGCCAGATCATGGTGAACCATTGGTTGATACAGGTGCTATTCCTCCAGGAAATGTTGTTGCAGAGCCAGTTTCTCTCAGTCCCTCTGACACAGCACAAGAAGAAGAATTGCACCCAACTGAGGGTCCCAGTGAACTGTCTCAAACAGTGGTCCTTAGGCGTCCAATGAGAAATATTCACCCTCCCAGTTTTCTCAAAGACTTTGAGATCTAGGGGGTAGGAGTGTTATGTATTAGGTTTGTTATACTGTTCTCCATCCAGTAGGGGGAAGCAATATAAAATATGTTCACTTCTCTATTGTCTTGGTAGAGCTATATTCTGTAGACATCTATTGTTTCTTGTATTCCTGTTCCTGTATTCCAGTGTGTGGTATTGCAATGAGTAAAGAAGCTGTATAATGCCTGTCCATGTCTATGGCGCAAATACATCTTAACCACTTCAGCCCCGGAAGGATTTCCAGCTTTAGGACCAGAGCCCTTTTTGCGATTCGGCGCTGCGTCGCTTTAACTGAAAACTGCGCGGTCGTGCGACATTGTACCCAAACGAAATTTGCGTCCTTTTTTTCCCACAAACAGAGCTTTCAAGTCAATTTCGCTGCGTCGCGGCTTAGCGTTTTTCCCGAGACCAGGATTTCGACCTTTAGGAAGGCCCCGACTTCACCAATTCTACATAAACGCGGTATCTGTACCTGTCCGTAATATGTCGAAGAAATGAGTAACGTTATGGTGTGTGACCTTATGTCCTTGTCCTTATGTTCTTTGTTATCTACAGATGTCTTATATCGAGATGGTTCTGTTATCTCTTCACTTGTATAAAATATAACGAAGGGGGATGACCTACCTCTTGTCATATTGTTTGGATTATGTATTGTGAGGATGGGGGATCTAGAGTTTCAGAAACT
>BLSH010431217.1:0-22040 GCA_018402905.1 Glandirana rugosa
TTGTTGATTGGCTGCCCTGCAGCTTCTCAACACGTGGAGTAAAATAGCAGAACCCCGGACCGAACCTGAACGATTTTTGAAATGTCCGGGTCCATGCCCCGGACACCCGAGAGTTCGGTACGGACCCGAACGTTACAGTCCGGGTTCACTCAACACTAGTTATGACCCTCCGCCTCGCACCAAGCTATGTAAGCCTTCCAGGTGCCGTGATATATTTTGCGAGAAGTACACTTGCGAGCTTTTAGCAAGGTAGGGATCACGGAGTCAGCAACTCCCCTGTCCTTCAGCACCTGGGACTCAATAGCCATGCCGTCAAAGCCAGCGAGGGTAAAGCAGGGTGCAAGATGGGCCCCTGAGACAGCAGATCGTCTCACAGGGGGAGCCGCCAAGGAATGCCCGCCACCATTGGCACAACGTCGGTGTACCACGTGCGCCGAGACCAATCTGGAGCCGCCAGGATTATTGGTATTCCCTCCGTTACTATCCTGCGTATCAACCGCGGTAGAAGTTTTATCGGAGGGAAGGCGTACAGAAGGCGATAACGGCCCCAGGGGGCCACCAGAGTGTCCGTGGCCACTGCCCATGGATCCCTCATTCTGGACACAAAGGTCTTCACTTTGTGATTGAACCGAGACGCCATGAGATCCACGTCCGGCGTCCCCCATCTGCGGCAAATCTGAGTGAACACCTCTGGATGGAGAGACCACTCTCCCTGATCCAGCGTCTGGCGACTGAGAAAGTCCGCCTGCCAGTTTTCCACGTCTGGAATGTAAATGACGGAGATTGCCGGAACGTGACGTTCCGCCCAACGCAGGATCAGAGCTGCCTCTGCCGCAGCTGCTGAACTCCTCGTTCTGCCCTGATGGTTCACATATGCCACTGCTGTGGCATTGTCCGACTGAATCCGAATCGGACAACTTTGCAACCTCACTGTCCAGTGAGATAGACATAATCTGATTGCTCTCAGCTCCAGTACATTGATGGGAAAGCGTGCTTCCTGAGCAGACTAACGGCCCTGGGCAGATAGCTGCCCCAGGATCCCACCCCAGCCTGAAAGGCTGGCATCCGTGGTGATGATCACCCACTGAAGGGGCAGGAATGACTTCCCCTGAGTCAACGCTAAGTCCCAAAGCCACCAGGTCAGAGAGCCCCTGGTCTGGGAGTTCAGGCGGATCAGAAGGTCCAAGGACCGTGGGGACCTGTCCCACTGAGACAGAATCGCTCGCTGGAGAAGTCAAGTGCGGCTCTGGGCGTAAAGTATCGCCTCAAAAGTTGTGCCCATGAGCCCCAGCACCCGCATACAGAATCGAAGACCGTCGGTGTGACAGGAGGGTTTGTACCGCCGACTGCAGCGACAGCAACTTGGCTGGAGGGAGGCCTTTAGGTCCAGAACTGGCCGGACCCCCCCCTTTTTTGGAGACCACAAACAGGTTTGAGTAAAAACCTTGAAACCTCTCCGCTGGAGGCACTGGCACGATCACCCCTTGTTCTGAGAGTGCTTGGACAGCCCCGAAGAGGGCCTCCCGGTGTCCCTGCAAGAGCCCTAAGTTTGATGGGAAGAACCTGTCTGGGGGTAGAGTGTTGAACTCTGTCGTGTACCCGGTGGACACTACTTCCTGTACCCATCGGTCGGAAAAGCGAGCAATCCACCAGTCTGCGAACCCCAGAAGACGTCCCCCCACCCGAAGCCCGGGTGGGGGCAGCCCATCAGGCGGAGGAGAGCTTGTCCTCCGCCTTTTCAGTTTTTCGCTGCCACTGCCGCTTACCGGCCCCTGCAGCGGCCTTACCGGACCGGGTCCCCTTTCCCGCTGCACCAGAGGCACGAAAAAACCTCTTCTGACCCGAGGCAGGGGGCCCCTGTCTACGGCGAAACTCACGCCTCCGGGGCTCTGGGAGGAAAGTGCTCTTACCTCCAGTGAAATCTATTATGATCTCATCTAGTTGTGGACCGAATAGACGTCCACCTTGAAAGGGGAGGTCCGCAAGGCCTTTTTTGGACGCATGGTCTCCGGACCATGAACGTAACCAAAGAACCCGTCTAAGAATGACGGCAAAAACCGCCATTCTGGACAACATGGGCAGTAGATCCACGGCCGCGTCACAGAGGTACTTGATACCTTGATGTAAAAAGTCAGCTCTTTGCTGCGCATCCATCAGGCAACCGCAGTCCAGATCATTCTGGAGCTCCGCCATACGCTCAGACAGGTGTTGCGCCGCCATGGCGAACGCCAGAGCCGGCCTCAGAGCTGAGCCTGCTACCAGGGAGAGAGCTTTTAACACCGCCTCTGTCCGCCTATCAGCCGGATCCTTAAAGGAAGGGGCGCCTTATTCAGACGAGCTATCGGTGGGTCCATCACAGACGACTCCCACTTCTTCAAAAAGCTTTCCTCAAAGGGATAGCGAGTGGCAAAACGTTTTGACAGCGAAAAAGAATGCTGCGGACGCTGCCATTCACGATAGCGCTGTCGCTGAGTCCTCCTCAGCAGGCACAGCAGGATAGCCTGCCATCGTTTTTCCCCTAAAAATCACCCTCAGCAAAATGCAGGTGAATACTTGGTTTGAGGCACCCCCACACAGCCGCACACCACCGCCCCACAGAACACCAGGGAAACCCAGGAGGATTGCACCCACCGCCGCCAGCACCCACAGGAGAGCCCAGCTATACTTGCTGTTTGCTGCCTGTAACTGAGGACCGTCAGAAGAGCTGAGCCGTCAGGAGCACACACCGTTCCAAAGAGAAAGCAAAAACGTCTGCAGCACGTTTTTTACAGCAGCAGGGGACTCCAATATGGCCACCGAGTGTACCCTAGAGGCCGAAACCACCTGCAGGGGAACGTGTACTACTGTAAATGGCTGCTCTGAGCGCTAGAGGGAAAGCTCCATATGCTCAGAGTGTCCGCGACCACGGATTCGCATGGCGGTGAAAAATCTTAGAATGCGGCGTAAACGATCAGATGCGGGGCGGGGGGGAGGGGGGTGGTGGGGGGGTGGAAGGGGCCCCCAGGCGCCCGTAACCAGTGGCTACCAAAGAAAATCGCCGGGAGACCGTCGGTCCCCCCTCCACCCCTAAAAAGGGGGGAGGGAGGAACTCTCACTCACCACTCCTGTCGGCCGTAGCGGGTAACCACCCATTCGCAGACCTTCCGCCCCTGCCCGAACGGGACCGCAATCTGGGACTTGGGCGCAGGTGGGGGCAACCCCAGGCCGCCCGCACGGAAGGGGCACGATGCGGCGGGTCCCCATACCGCGGGACTGGCTCGCATTGGTTGGCCAGGCCAGGGAAAGGGTCCGAACGACCCTCTATGCCCCGGCCGGCTTCTTGATAGCAGACTTCATTGCTTGATAGAAGCAAGTAGTAAAAGAAAAAATAAAGAGAAATAAAAAAAATGGTCACAATCTGGACCGCAAGTCCCCTAAGGGAGCCAGGTCAACTCCTATGCAAACTAGGCATTGAAACTGATGAACTATGCTAGGTGGAGGGTTTATGTTGGAAGAGAGGACGGCCCCATGGGAGGGACCAGCTTGTCTTTTCCCTGCCTAGTTAACTCCTAGTAGGACAAGCATAAACCCCACATGTCATGAAGAGCTGCGTCTGTCAGTGAACGTAGGAAAAAAACCTATCTGCAAGGACACATTATCTCATACACAGCATCCTACAAAAAACATACACGTTCGCAGTTTAAATTGGCCAGTGATAACCTCAGATCAGCTCAGAAAACCCTAACTTCCCGCAACAACCCCGAGAATAGAGCGAAATGGTTGGCCGCAAAAAAATCTTTTGAAGCATGGGCAGACAAAGTTGAATTACTACAAAGAGCCCTTCCATAAATTTGGCAACAAATCAGGTAAGCTACTGGCCAGACTATGCAAGGGTCCCTTTAAGCCCACACATATAACATCCCTCAGAGACCCCACAGGTAATATTAAATCAAGACCTAAATAAATCAGCCAGGTAATGTTAGACTTCTACACTAACCTTTACGCTCCCGACCCTATAGACAAGGAAGAAGCACATAAACTACTAGCCCAGGTAAATCTCCCTAAAATCACCCCCTCACAATTGGAGATGCTAAACTCCAATATATCCCCAAAAGAAATAGATACAGCTATCCGGCACCTAGCCCCCTCCAAAGCCCCCGGCCCGGACGGTCTCACAGGGGAATTTTACAAAATTCTCAAAGATGACATCACGCCAACCTTACAAAACGTATACTCTACACCAGGGGTCCTCAAACTATGGCCCTCCAGTTGTTCAGGAACTACAATTCCCATCATGCCTAATCATGTCTGTGAATGTCAGAGTTTTACAATGCCTCATGGGATGTGTAGTTCCGCAACAGCTGGAGGGCCGTAGTTTGAGGATCCCTGCTCTACACTATGGCAAGGTGGCGCTTACCTTCCCACTGGAAATCAAGCCATTATTAAATTGTTAGAAAAGAAAGGAAAATACCCCTCCCAACCCGGATCCTACAGACCCATATGCCTTTTAAATATTAATGTAAAATTACTCTCCAAAATTGTAGCCACGAGACTAGCCACAATTATGCCAGACCTCATAGACCCTGCACAATCTGGTTTTATACAGGGCAGGACTGCTATATTGAACATCAGGAAGGTCTTAGCGGTGCTGGAGATGGTGAAACGCAACGGGGGGAGCCACGCCATCATTACCCTGGACGCAGAGAAATAATGTCAGCTTCGAATGGTTACATTTGGTACTTGAGTGACTAGGCTTCAAGGGCTCCTTTACCCACCTCATCGAAGCTATGTACTCGGCTCCTGCAGCTAGGCTGGTGGTGGCGGGTCTCCTCACCCCCGAATTCAAGCTATATAAGGGAACCAGACAAGGGTGCCCCCTTTCTCCCCTGCTGTTTAATCTAGCCCTGCAACCGCTCTCCAGATACATCAATAACATCGCCCCCCTCCATGCCATTAAATTTCGGGACTTCGAACTACGCTCGTCTTTATTCGCTGATGATGTCCTCATATTCACTTCAAAACCTGCCACTGACATGATCACGATAAGAAACATCTTTGATGCATTCAGGCTATGCTCTGGCCTTCGCATCAATTACCATAAAAGTGAGATGCTCCCACTGGGAACCTCCTCTAACCCTTCTTGGACCTCAGATTCCCCATTTGCAATAGCCCACTCCCACATAACATATCTAGGTATCAGAATAGGCAAACTACCCTCATCTCTTTACTATCTCAACTACCCCCCTCTCTTAAATAAAATGTATCGGGAAATGGACAGCTGGATGAATCTGCCCCTCTCGCTCATGGGGAGATGTTACTTAATAAAAATGGTCACCTTTGCTCGCCTCTTATACCCCCTCCAAACAATTCCACTTTTGCTGAAACACAAAGATATACAAATGCTCAATAAGAGCATGTCACGCTTTATTTGGCGTGGGAGGCGACCCCGCATATCCCTGCACAAACTGCATCTCCCCAGGAGCGAGGGTGGCATAAGTCTTCCCAATGCCAGATTGTACAATATAGCATGCTTGCTTAGATTTAGCCTAGACTGGATAACCCAATCTTCTCGACACTCAAACTACCAGATTGAGTCAGCTATGATGCAACCCTACTCCTTGACAGCACTCCTCCACTCCAGGTGGAAGGCAACTTCACCAGACATCCAACACAATCTCTTGCTCAGGAACACTGCAATAACCTGGAGAGAGCACAGGAAACTCCTCAAACTTCCCCCCTATATGTCTAAATTCCTCCCGATCAGGGGTAATCCAAGCTTCCCACCAGAAGGGGAACATAAAATCTTCAAACAGTGGAAAGCCAAGGGCCTGATAAGATTCTCCCTCCTGTTTGACAATCTCACTGGGACCCCACAGGACTTTTGCTCCATTGCAACGCAATACTCTATAACAAAAAGCCATATTTTCTACTACTGGCAATGCGTCAGCTTTCTACAGTCCTCCTGCTTGGATAAAGTCAAGAGATTCCATGAAAGCATCGTAGATACCCTCCTTCATAAATAATCCTATAAAATCTCGGATATCTACAAGCCATTGCTCACAGAGACCTCCTGCCCTTTGAATTCTTCCTCAGTAGCAAACTAGAATAAGGATTTCATAGAAACGGACTTGGTTGACAAAATTCTAAAAGGATACCATACAACCCTAAAATTAACTCCAAACGAAATTTGGCGTGAAACTCAACTGAAAATAATGCATCGGGCTTTTATCCCATTTCTATCAAATAGCTCCGAACCCCATTCCTCACACTGCCCACTTTGTCAGCAACTTAAACCTTCCCTCACGCATCAATTCTGGAACTGCTCACACATTGGAACCTTTTGGGATCGTATCCTCTTATACGTCCACAACATCACTCTCAGCTCCCTCGATCAACCAGATCAAAAAGGAACTGACCGCACTCTTCTTTAAAGAAAAGCTTAACACAGACTTTAACCTCCCTAAGGCGGCAAACTATTTCCACCAAAAGTGGAAACTATTCGCAACTCACATGTTGGTATCAAATGAGACCGAGCACCTAAAGGACACCTTCACATACTTTCTGGACCGTACATCTTCTTTCACTTAAGACAGGGTTGAATAAATACCACTTTCATCTCACCATGGCCTGCACGAACCACACAGTTTCAATCTATGTGAATTGCCTGTCAGGTGGGCCAGTGCTCACTGCATGCCCTGGAAATAACAATATTCGTCATGACCTGTTAGGAATAGGACCCCCCCCTCCCTTCCCCCTCTATCAACTGTATACAGTATGATCCATCTGCCTGTACCTTTGGCTGACTGTTATTTAACCCCTACAGATCCGCGCTATTGCCGAAGTACGGCTCCAGCGCGGATCTGAAATGCCGGGATGACGTCCATGGACTTTGTCCCCTGTGCACGCTCCCGGTGCGCCCCCTGGCAGCAGCGGGCGTGCCCGTGGGTCGGGCGGACTCGATGTCCGCTCGAGACCCACGATCGCCTGACAGAGCTGCAGAATGTAAACATGTTCTCCGTTCTGTGACAGGGGACATGACAGATCTACTGATCCCTGTCACTGGGATCAGTTAGATCTGTTATGTCCCAGCCCGCCCACCCCCCCCCACAGTTAGAACACACCCAGGGAACACTGTTAACCCCTTCACTGCCCCCTGCAGGTTACCCCTTCACTGCCAATGACATTTACACAGTAATCAGTGGACATTTAAATTTCTGATCGCTGTATAAATGTCATTGGTCCCAAAAATGTGTAAAAAATGTCCGACATTTCTGCTGCAATATCGCAGTCCCGATAAAAATCGCAGATCCCCGCCATTACTAGTAAAAAAAAAAATAATAATAACGCCATAAATCAATTCCCATAATTTGTAGACGCAATAACTTTTGCGCAAACCAATCAATATATGCTGATTGCGATTTTTTTAACCAAAAATATGTAGAAGAATATATATCGGCCTAAACTGATGAATATTTTTTTTTTATTATTTTTTTTTTATTTGTATTATAGCAAAAAGTAAAAAATATTGTTCTTTTTTGCAAAATTGTCGCTCATTTTTTGTTTATAGCGGCAATCAGAAATGACGCAGAGGTGAGCAAATACCACCAAAAGAAAGCTCTATTTGTGGGGAAAAAAGGACACAAATTTTATTTGGGTACAACGTCGCACGACCGCGCAATTGTGATTCAAAATGCGACAGCGCGGAAAACTGAAAATTGGTCTGGGCAGGAGGGAGGTTTAAGTGCCCAGTAAGGAAGTGGTTAAATTTTGTATCTTGTTTTATTAACAAGTCTTTCACTTTTAATCATCGTTCAATTGTAGAAAATGTTAAATCTCTCCGAGTCGTTTTCACGAGTAGATTAACACATTTAAATTAATCGAAGAATAAAATCATTTACTCCTCTAAAGACCGAATCAAATAAATCCACTGTATTCTCAGAAAAACTATATTTTCTTAGCTTGGTGAGTATTGTGCAGATCTAACTTTTTTTGTCACAAAGCTTGGAAAAAGAAAAAAAGAATATGCAAAATCCATTTTCATATTCTTTCTTCTTTTTCCAAAAATGCATGGCAACAAATGAGATCTGCAAAATACTCACCGTGCCTCTTAACAAATTCCATGGTGTGTCTACTCTAAAAAAAGGGATTGATTGGGGTGGGGGGTTGTACTATCCTGGCATTTCAGAGCCTCTAAAAACATTACAGGTATGCCCACCAGTAAAAGCTTCCACCACTTGTCCACAAACTTTTCTAATGTTGGGCATACATGTAATGTTCTATCTTTTGTTCAGCCCGTGGGCTGAATGAAAAAAAAGAACCTAACTGATTCCTCCATTCACATTGATCAATGTGGATGAAGAGACCTCTACCAGAAAAAAAGGGAAAAAAGGATATGCTGAAGCTTAGGTGTTACCATCCGCTAACCACCCCACGCTACTTATGCATTGGCATACGCTGTTCTTTTTTTAACTAACAATGGAGAAATCTCCTCCTGCAGCACTGCAGGCACTGATGTATATATTCTGAGAGCAGAACCCTGCTGCTGTCAGAATAAACAGATCAGTGCTGCAGCTGTCTGTCATTTCTGCAAAACAGTTAACAATAACACACGGTAACAAAATAACATTAACTCAATAAAACAACTTTTTTTACTTTCTTATTTTATTTTTTTATTTTTTTTATTTTTTGGGACAAAGTTTTAGAACAATAACATATCCAGCCTCTGATTTTATGGTCTCTCAAAATGTGATGGACAGGTTCCTGACTGCCTAATATCTTTTGAGACCCTTCTCCTGTGTCCTGTGCCATGCTGTACTCTAGACTAATACTCCACTAGTGTGTGGTAGGGATGGATGCAGAACTTGATGCAGAGGCCAGGTTGGCCAGGACAGGTGGAACAAAAAAAGGGTGGCACATCTTATTATGTGTCTCCCACAGACATGACATCTTTTTGTGTTGACCTTTGAGTTGGGGTACCTAAAGGGGACATCAGGAAAATGCCTCTTATGCAGCTGGCTAACTGGATCGGGATTTGGGCTTTGGGCCACAGTGCCTTCTGGGTGCAATAGGGCTGTTCTAGTTTCTTTGTTAACCAGTTCCACAGTGCCTACCGTCTATTTACGGCGGCAGTGTGGACACTGGCCGCAAATCGCTGTAAAAAGACGGTGATCTGCGAATGGCCGCTAGGGGGTGCGTGCGCACGCCCACTGCACTCCTGCAGAGTGTGCCCACGGCTTGGGCGGACCCGATGTCCGCCGGCGAGCCGCGATGAGCAGCCACAGGCAAAAAATGGGGAACCGCCGATGTAAACATGGCGGTTCCCCATTCTGACAGTGCGGGCATGGGTGATCTACTGATCCCTGTCACTGGGATCAGTTAGATCTCTCATGCCCATGGTAGCCCTATCCCCCCCCCACAGTTAGAACACACCCAGGGAACATATTAACCCCTTCACTACACCCTGCAGGTTAACCCCTTCACTGCCAATGACATTTACACAGTAATCAGTGGACATTTAAATTTCTGATTGCTGTATAAATGTCAATGGTCCCAAAAAAGTGTCAAAAATGTCCGACATGTCCGCTGCAATATAGCAGTACCGCTAAAAATCACAGATCGCTGCCATTACTAGTAAAAAATAAAAAAAATAAAAACCCCACAAATGAATTTTCACCATCCGTAAACACGGCCACTTTTGCGCAAACCAATCAATAAATGCCGATTGCAATTTTTTTTATCACAAATATGAGGAAGAATATAAATAGGCCAAAACCGGTGAAAAAAAATGTTTTTTTTTTTATATTTTTTTTTTTGGATTTGTATTTTAAAAGAAATTTGGGTTTTTTTGCAAAATGGTTGCTCTTCTTTTGTTTATAGCGGTGATCAGAAATGACGCAGAGATGATCCAAAACCACCAAAAGAAATCTCTATTTGTGGGGAAAAAAGGACGCAAATTTCGTTTGGGTACAACGTCGCATGACTGCGCAGTTGTCAGTTAAAGCGACGAAGTGCCGAATCGTAAAAAGTGCTCTGGTCCTAAACTGGGAAGTGGTTAATAACAAAAGTATTGTATATAGCCAATTGAAAAAATGAGGGCGGACAGCAAGTAGTTAAGGTAGTTTTTGGGAAATAAAAAGGGAAGCTGAAGGTGAAAGAAGAGACTCCTCCCCATCTTGATCCATACTCATTCACTTTGAGGGTTGTTCTTGATCCCCGTCTTCATATTCAGCCAGTTCCTGTTCTTCTTCGGCTCATCCAGATCCTCCATCTTGATCTTCATCCATCTCCATTCATTGGTAGGGTTATCTTGAGGGTTTGATCGGCATCTATCTTAAGGCCCTATCCATACAAGCTATCCATCTTGATCCATTACATCTTACTTCTGAGGGTAATCAACTGTGTGTTATTATGGTAGATGGTAGATAAAATAAATCTTAATTTATTTTTATGGTTCAGTAGTCCATATTTTCACACAATTTTATTGTGCTTACAAAATATCTGCATAGAGTGCACATTTCAGGGAATCATTAATAGGTCAGTGTAATAATATTTAATAATTGAATTTCACTGTCATACATCAATTAACCCAGGGGTCAAGTCCTGGGAAAAAAAGCGTGGGAAATCATCCAAAATTCCCCCTCCCCACCACCAATACTACTACTACATTGTGCATCAAGCCCAACCCGAAGTGACGTGCCATCTCTAATGAGCGGTAGGTGAGATACACTGTATGGTGGCGTTTAGATTATCAAAACTCGTATCCTATATCAGGCGCAGATCCTATATGTGGTACCTCCCCAAAAACAAACGCAGTTGCAGCGAAGTGGTGCAGGTTTTTAAGGATTAAATCAGATGATGAGGAGGCAATATAATGCTTTCTTGCCCCCGTCAAACACCCTCTGAAAAGTGATCCACTGTGGTTCACTCTCCAGAGTGCAACACTAGTGTACCCTAATCTACAGCAATGCCCCTCACAAGGCCAATCAATGCAGCCTCACCAGTGCCCATCAGCTCAGCCCCACCAGTGCTTATCAGCTCAGCCTCACCAGTGCCCATCAATGCAGCCCCACCAGTGCCCATCAATGCAGCCTCACCAGTGCCCATCAATGCAGCCTCACCAGTGCCCATCAATGCAGCTTCACCACACTGCTTTTACCCTAATCAAATAAAACTGCACCTAGTTTTTACTGAACGTTGGGTGCGCCTTTTATCTATTCTTTGATCCTAATGTGAAACGACACTTCCAGCCGTTTCCAGGGGTAGCAGCCCAGGCCCCGCAAGAAGGCCCACCACCATATCTTTTCACCCAGTCAACCAGAGACATTGGGAGTGGGCACCCACCCGCAACTGTGTATGTACAAACTTTCAACCAAGGGAGCTAATCCAGCATGGTCTTTTACTTGTGAACATTACCACAAATGCAGAAGAGGAGAGGTGGGTTAAAATGTCATTGCCATGAGGACAATGCAAGGTGGGGGATGGGGGGTAACTTTCACTGACTCCCACATCCCCCACCTGCATTGGTGGACACAGCAGTCCCATTCCCCCAGTGCACTGGCAATTCAGTACTGTCAGTTGATGTTACCTCAGCACACACGAGTGGGCAAGCAGGCAGGTAGGTGGGTAGCAGAGGGTTCAGACATGTGGGTGGGTGGGCAGATGGCAGGAGGTTGAGGTGGGCGGGATCTCCAAAGCTGGGCGCTTCCCCATCCCACCCACACAAGATCCTGGCTGGTAGCCAGAGGAGATCCATTAGCACAGCTAGAGAAAATCCTCCCTCCAGCAGCCTGCACTGTGCTGTGCAGAACAACAGAAAATCCCCATTCCTTCTCAAGCTGTCCATGTGCTCTGATACAGTATAACAACAGCACCTACCTTGCCTGTTGGTGGTGCCGGATCGACCCTGCCTGAGGGACGCGGCTGCCAACAGTAACAGTTCCTGCTGTGGAAAAAGTGCAGGAACTCCGCCATTCCCATGCTTTCCCGCAGGACTCTAGCCCTGGATTTCAGCTCTGGGAGGATTTACTCCCTTCATAAACAGGGCTTTTTTTCTATTCAGCACTGCACTAATTTACCTGGCAGTTGCACGGTCATGCAACAGATTACATTTGTACCTTTTTTCTCACAAATAGAGGTTTCTTTTGGTGGTATTTGATCACCACTGGATTTTTTTTACTATATAGACAAGACCGAAATAAAAAAAAAAAAAACATCCAGTAAAAAAAATTAAAAAATCAAATTTCTTCATACGCTTATGACCAAATCTATTCTGCTACATGACTTTGGTTAAAAAAAATCAATATGTGTATATTAATTGGTTTGTGTGGAAGTTATAGCATCTACAACTATGAAGAGCTGCACAATTAATTGTTAAAAGATCACGATCTCGATTCAACCCACCTCACAATCTCAACCCGACATTTCCGCGATTCTATGTGACAAGTGCAGAGCTGCTCAGAGCTGTCAAAAAAAAAAAAAAAAAACAGGCAGTCTGCCAAGTTTCAAAACATTCCAGGCAGTCTGCCAAGTTTCAAAACATTTCTCAGTCATGAGCTAACTATAAACATTGTAATGTTTTGTTGTATTAGATTAAAGGAATTAACTTCGGTCTGTAAATTAAGTCAGTTTAACCACTTAAAGAGGTTGTAAAGCCTGTAAAAAAAATAAAATAAATAAAACCCTGCAAGAGAAAGCTATTCTCAGAACCTCAGAACAAAGCCCTGTATCGGAGTTGACACTCTGAGTACAGGGTCAACATTTTCCACCTGACGCTACTTCTGGGTTCGCATCTCCAGCGCTGTAATTGGCCGGAGCTGCGACGACGTCACTCCCGCCCATGTCCTGGTCAGTTACGGCACAGACCCAGAGAAACGGCACCAAGCAGCCCGTTTCTTCACTGCGCATGTGCTCGATGACGTTGGCACATGCCAGTACACTGTATAGCTCCTAAACCGTGCAGGTTTAGGAGATGTGCAGGGAACTTACAGGTAAGCCTTATTATAGGCTTACCTATAGGTTAAAGTGGTTGTCATGAGTTGACAACCACTTCAAAGACCAAACCTTTTTCTGGCACTTGTTGATTTCAAGTTAAAATCTGTATTTTTTTGCTAGAAAACTAATTAGAACCCCAAACATTATACATATTTTTTAGCAGAGACCCTAGAGAATAAAATGGTGATTGTTGCAATATTTTATGTCACAGGGTATTTGCGCAGCAGTCTTCCAAACACAATTTTTTGGGAAAAATTACACTTTCATGAATTTTAAAAAAAATAACAGTGAAGTTAGGCCAATTTTTGGGTAATAACATGTGAGGGGTTTTTTGTATAATATGTGGGTGGGGTTAAGTGATGTTACGCCGCGAGAATCGTGAGCGAATAGTGATCTTTATTCTAAGCAAAATTGTGATTCTCATTTTTTCCAGAATCGTGCAGCTCTACAACTATGGTATATATACTGTAATTTTTTTTTTTTTAATTATAATAGTAATGTTATTGGTGATCAGCGACTTATAGTGGGATAGGGATTATTCTGACTCCAACCATTGTAATAAGGACTTTATCCCTTGCTGAGACCTCTATGCCTGGCCCGTATAAGCAGATATAATCACCGCGGACAGTCTTTATCAGATAGCTTGAACTCACCAGACACCATTTCTTCCATAAGTGTAGATTTATTGCAAATAGCAGTTACATCAGACAACAAATGTGGCAGGTGGTTGAAAGATGGTATCTGCAGTTCAAAACATGGTAATGTGTCCTAGGATGCGAGTAGATTATGTGAGGCCTATAACATGAGTGGCCAGCTTCTTCCTCATGAGACAGAGAGAGAACCCAGGAAGAGAAAGTTACATCACAGAGTGACCCAGGAAAAGGAAATTGCCTCGCAGAGGACGGGAGGGAACACACTTAGAAAACAGAATAGGATAATGTAATGTAATAACTAACTATACAAACATTACTATAACTATGCAGAGCATTATGTTTACATGATAATTACATGTAACAGCACAGGGATCGTGATAGTGTGGCGGACAATCTACCACACTTACTTACACTAACTGACACTTTGTGGGAACTGACTAATGGCCACTGACACTAATACAGTGATCAATGATAATAACATACACTGCCACTGTACTAATGATACAGGCAGGGAAGAGGTTAACATTTGGGGGGCAATCAAAGGGTTAACTGTGTACCTAACAATGTTTAGTGTGTGTAGTATGAGCTGTTTTTACTAAACAATTTTCCCGGTTTTTACTCCCTGCTTCGCAGGGAGAAATAAAATGGGTCATCGCTGCAAGCAGTTACACGATTAATATAGTTGACTTAACTATTCATTTAAACTTCTTGACAAGCTTGATGTCCTGTTTTTCAAAGCATGTTTGATAGTATTGTTTACCTGGGTAATATGTCAAATTCAAGTTCACCATTTGTCAAAAGTTTTTTATTCACTCCACATATCAAAGTGGCTTTTATTATTTGCAAACTGTTTAGACATCGTTCACATTCATTATATTGTTGATCTGATCAGGTGTATTTTTTTATAGGTGAGAGTCTGGTGGAGCAAATTCTGCTGGATGAGAATGGACACTCACTGACTCGGGAGCTGAGAGGTAATTTGATTGAAAAATCCACAATTTTTCCAAAGTACAGACAGAGTTGGTGTTATGTTTTCCCTAAGACTAGGTTCCCACTTGTGCAGGTTGGGAACGCTCTGACCCGCTGGAAAAATATGATGCTTTTTTGCAGACTCATAGGGCTGCTATTAATTCTTAATGGCACTCTCACACATCTGCAAACGTGGTGCATTTTCACACGTGCCATCACCATGCCACTCGGTGTGGTGCAATTTAGAAATAGTGTCAGGGTTTTTTTCCCTGAATCTCTATGGGTAGGACAGCCTATTGAAATGAATGGCAGAATGAGGGTTGCAGGTCGCACAAGTGTCGATCCAGTGTAAATTCAGACTTTGCCTTTGCGATCATACAATTTACATAAGAAATGGGTTAAAAGGATATCTATACCCAAAACAAACAAGTAATGTATTGTGCGACCCGGAGAAGAGAAAATGGATGGAGCGTTGACTAAGGGAGAAACAGGTCAGAGAAGGGTTAACTATGGTGGTTTAGTGGGGAGTTGGGCATAGTTCTTACCTGATTGGAGGCTGAGGATCAGATGGGCTGGGTGGAACTGCAAGAGTGGTTCTTGCAAGGGATGCTGGGTATTCATTCTAGAAAGTTCTGATGAAGAAGATGAAGGGTATATATGACACTAAAAAAGTATACATTCACTTATGAACGAATGTTGCCATAGTAACATTACCCGTAGAGGGACATGAAAATACTTCTATGCATACATTAAAAGGCATGTCCATATGTCACCCTCTTGTGGTCAGGTCAGACAATAAATAAATAAAACCAAATATATTTTTGAACCATCCATTAAACCTGGTGATTCATTTTTTGTTTTAAAAGAGGGGAACTCTAAAAATGATAAAAATTATATAGAAGCATGAATATAAAACTGTCTATAGTCAAATGTCTAGTATATTCCTATATTAACGGGAGAGAAAAAAAAAAAAAAAACCTTGTATATGAGCTTCGCAAATCGGAGAATTCAAATATTTCTTCGGTGTGTGGTAATGGGTGGATCACAGAGCCTGATTGCACCCACTGGAGACAAAATAACTCTCTGGGTTATAGGTACCTCTGGTTATGTATCTAAACACACCCAGAGGAAAATCAGGTATTGAAGAAAAAACAGGCTACCGCCTTCACTGCCATTAACAAAGGAACTCACATGACATTAGAACTAAATGTCATGAGTTATCTATAAACGCATTAATATCTACGTCTATATTTAAACCAAAAGGAACATAGCATTTGACCCTATGGATCCAGGACATTTCTAGTTTGGATATCCCACGAACCAGGGAACTTTGTCTATCCCTACAAAAAGAGTATTGGAGGGGTCGCGATGGTGGACCTTACGATAATGTTTCGAAACAAAATGGTTCTTGAACCCAGTTAGAATGTTAGTGATGTGTTCATTGAGTCTTACTTGCAAGGAGCGTTTCGTTCTGCCTATATATTGAAGGCCACAAGGGCATTGTAGCAAATATACAACACACTTAGTCGCACAAGTAATAAAGGGTTTGACTTTGAATACCTGGGAAGTTATAATTATTACAATTATATGAACAAACCCTACACTTGTTACATTTGTAGAAACCCGTCAAGTTATGAAAAAAACTTGCTCTGGGTAATGGAGGATCTAAGATATTGGGGGCTAAGGAATGCCTCAAGGATGGAGCCCCTTTAAAAACCACTGATGGTCTATCAGGAAGGGTCTCATCCAATATTCTATAATTTTCCAAAATGTGCCAATGGCATGAAATGATTTATTATACCTTTTTCGTCTGGCACGAATATGAAGTTATAAAGGCATAGTTGGGCCAGAAGGATCATTCTGATTCTTAGGCTTCTCTTTTAAAAGATCATGTCTGTCCAATGTGGATACATGGTCAATGGTAGCCCTTAAATTGTTAACATCATACCCCTTTTCAATAAATCTCTTAGTAAGGATATCAGCTTGAAGAGAGAATTCTTTGCGTGTAGAACAATTCCGACGTATACGTATGTATTGGCTCAGAGGAACACCACTGAGCCACGGGTCATGATGACAACTCCCAAGGGGTATGAATGCGTTCCTGTCGGTAACTTTAAAAAAGTTTGAAATTACAAATATACCCTCTTGTATCCTAATGGTCAGGTTTAAAAAATGGACTTCTGTCTGACTCGCCTCATGTTTTAATTCAATCCCCTTGTCATTGGAATTGAGAAACTCAATGAATTGTTTCAGACTCTCATGGTCACCGTCCCATAGGAGGAGGACATCATCTATATACATGGCCCAGAGCACCAATTGTGGTACCCTGCGGCCATAGACGACATCCTCCCACCGAGCCATGAAGAGATTAGCCAAACTGGGGGCATATTGCAGCCCCATGGCAACTCCCCTAATCTGGCTGTAATATCTATTGTCAAACCAAAAGTAGTTTGATGAGGCTGAGAACTCTAAGAGCTCCATAATGAATTCCACCTGTTGTTTAGGGACATCTGACATGTTTTCCAAATAATACGAGACAGCCCCTATCCCCTGATCATGTGGGATGATTGTGTATAACAATGTTACGTCTGCCGTGACCATCCACATTCCCTGGGTGGGCGTATACTCAGTTAAAAGTCTCATAACCTGACTAGAATCCTTAAGATAAGACGTAGTCTTCTGTACCAAAAGCTGTAAATACTGATCTATATACCTGCCCACCCGGGAAGTCACCAAGTCGATCCCACTGACAATGGGACGCCCCGGGGGGCAGGTAGGATTCTTGTGCACTTTTGGCAAATAATAGATGACAGGGGTTCTGGGAGCCTGGGGGGAGAGGTATAGGCTCTCATTTTTTGTTAAAATGCCCTGTTGGAGTCCCTTCTGAACCAAACCATCCAATCTTTTTTTATATACCAGTTTGGGATCTTTATCCAAAGGCTTGTAGGTTGTTGGATCATCCAAAATCCCTTCTCATTTCTGCTACATAATCATTCCGGTCTAATACAACAACCCCCCCATCTTTGTTTTTACACAAAGAATCAAGACCCTCCTGTAGGTGTCTCTGTAGTCTGACTCTCTTAAATTCAAATGCATCCAAATCTCTGAGGACCACATCTCTAAACACCCTCAGTGCTGGAGCCAAGGATCCCGGAGGGTTGAACAAAGATGCGTTCCTCAGTCCAGAGTGCACAAACCGAGAAGGTCCCTGGTGATTTCTCACTATAGGGTTAGATATAAAATGTCTCCTAATGCTAACTTTGCAAACAAACTTATGGACGTCTATGTAGGTTTCAAATTTATTTAGATTTCTCAGAGGGGCAAATTTTAATCCCTGGTTCAAAATCTGTCTCAGATTCCGTTAGGATTTTGGAACTGAGGTGAAGATCCCGGAGGTTGAATTACCTTTGTCCTTTTTGAATCGTAGGTGCCTCCCCCCTCTGGTTCCTCTTCTCAGTCTACAGGATGTTTTAGGCCTTGTGGAACCCGGGTAAAACCCCAACTTGAATTACGTTGGACTTCCGTCCTTGGTGGGTTGTGGTCCCCAGGAAAGGCATCTCGGGTTCCAACAGGACCTGCTGGAATACCCCTGAGTGCCCTATTTATCTCCTGGTATGGGGTCCGAGAAGTCCCATCAGGGCCTACCAAACCCCTAAGTGGATAGAAGTTATTATCTGTGGGGACACTATAACCCCAATTACCCTCTCGATAGGGATCTGGGTTCACATTATCCCTATAATGATGTTGTCTATTAAACCCCCTACCCCTACTGGGTTTAAAACTGTTTTGAAAGGATGGGGTGGGGAATCGTCCCCTATATTCCTCCCCTCGGTCGTAATACCAGGAGGAGTTGGGTCTCTGTTCATTGTATCTTGGATCGGGACGCCAAGAGTAGGCAGAGTTACGATCCGAAAGGCTCCACCCATGGTTGGAAATGTGATTTCAATCTGATGGGCTTAACATCATAGGGTTGTTGGTATGGAGAAGATGGATAGTTGCCTTGGAGTACAAGTCCTCTTCAGCCTGATGGGTTGCCCCACCCGGAATTCGGGTGGGGGAGCGTCTTCTGTGATTCGCAGGCCGGTGGCTGGCCCACATTCCCGATCGTTGGGTCCGGGAAGTGGTGTCCACCGGGTACAGGATAGAGTTCAACACTCTACCCCCAGACAGGTTCTTTCCATCAAACATAGGGCTCCCACAGGTCTGCCGGGAGGCTCTTTTTGGGGCTGTCCAAGCACTTTCGGTCCAGGGGTGATCGTGCCAGTACCTCCAGAAGATTGGTTTCTACTCGAATCTATTCATGGTTCCCGAAGAGGGGGGGGGGGGGGGTTCGGCCAGTACTGGACCTGAAGGCCCTGGACCGGTATGTCAGGGTGCATAAATTCCGGTTGGAGTCTATCCGCTCAGTCGTGGCCACCCTTCATCAGGGGGAATTTTGGGCGTCCCTGGACTGCAGGGATGCGTACCTCCATGTACCCATTCGTCCACGGCATCAGCGCTTCCTGCGCTTTGCAGTGGGAGACCTCCATTTTCAATTTTTGGCACTCCCCTTCGGCCTGGCCTCAGCACCTCGAGTTTTCACAAAACTGTAGCCCCGGTGTTGGCATTGCTCCGTCAGAGAGGCATTGCGGTGGTAGCCCACCTAGACGACCTGCTCTTGCGAGTGGAGTCCGCTTCGGTTCTGGAAGAGAATGTTAGACTCACAATGACATCGCTGCAGGACTTTGGTTGGTTACTGAACCTGCAGAAGTAGTCAGTCTCTCCATCCCATCGCCTGGAGTATCTGGGTCTAATTCTGGACACAGAACAGGCGAAGGTGTTCCTCCCTCCAGCCAAGTTGCTGTCTCTGCAGTCGGCAGGTTCTTTATGCGGGTGCTAGGGCTCATGGTCTCGTTGTTCGAGGCATTTTGCCCAGAGTCACGCTCGTCTCCCTCAGCGAGCAATTCTGGCTCGGTGGGATAGGTCCCCTTGGTCCCTGGACTTTCGGATCCGTCTGAGCTCCCAGACCAGGGCGTCTCTGGCTTGGTGACTCGGGACTTGACCCTGACTCAGGGGAAGTCGTTCCTGCCCCTTCAGTGGGTGATCATCACCACGGATGCCAGTCTTTCAGGCTGGGGAGGGATCCTGGGGCAGCTGTCTGCCCAGGGCCGTTAGTCGGCACAGGAGGCTCGCCTCCCCATCATTGTCCTGGAGCTGAGAGCACTTAGATTGTGCCTTTTTTTCACTGGGTGCAGGGTCGTCCGATTTGAAATTAATTGGACAATACCACAGCAGTGGCGTATGTGAACCATCGGGGTGGCACAAGGAGTCCAGCAGCTGCGGCGGAGGCAGCTCTGATACTACATTGGGCGGAACGTCCCGTTCCGGCAATCTCTGCCATTTACATTCCCGGTGTGGAGAACTGGCAGGCGGACTTTCTCAGTCGCCAGACGCTGGACCAGGGAGAGTGGTCTCGCCACCCGGAGGTGTTCAATCAGATTGCCGCAGATGGGGGACGCCAGACGTGGATCTCATGGCATCTCGATTCTATCACAAGGTGGAGACCTTTGTGTCCAGAACGAAGGATCCGTTGGCAGTGGCCACAGACGCTCTGGTGGCCCCCTGGGGCCATTACTGCCTTCTGTACGCTTTCCCTACAATAAGACTGCCTCAGCGATTGATACGCAGGATAGTGGCGGAGGGGATACCAATAATCCTGGTACGACAAAGCACAAAGAAAAGGCGCCTCTAAGTGCAATATGCTAAAAGGATTTAGGATTCCACGCCGTACCTAGCACCGTATGACGGAGGAGTGGACTCCAGCTCTTCACATTCCGGATCTCCTTATAGTGATAGCGATCTACACATCAGTTGATCAGCGGACATGTTCATTACTGCTCCATATTTGTGAGTGTTTTTATTCCGTTCTCTATTAAATCCTTTTAGCATATTGCACTTAGAGGCGCCTTTTCTTTGTGTTTTGTCGTTTCAGCCATTGGACTACATGATCTGGGTCCTTTTTGTGCCCTTAGTGCCTTCTCTTGGACTGGTTATATACCTTCCCCTTACCTGACATTTTTGTATGTATATGCTTTGTATGAATATTATTGTTTTTCAGTAGTATTTTACGTTTATTTTATAATTTAACATCCCCATACACCACCAGTTCTTTATTTTCATATTGTATGTTCTCACCCATTTGCGCACCTTCACTTGTTTTTACCAATAATCCTGGTGGCTCCAGATTGGCCTCGGCGCACTTGGCACTTGGAGGGAGGAGGTGATACAAAAGGTAATAGCTGCTGGGGTGATTTGATGGGGGTTGATTTGATGGAGGCATAGATTTAGAACCTCTGCCAGATTTATATTATTTTCTACTTCCTGTCAGGTTAGGAAGTGATGGTAAATCTATGTGGATATAGATAAAAAAACTGTAGTGCACAAACTCCTTGACTGTTCCTGCTATTTGTCTTAAGTTTTATTCCCTAATTGGTGCAAACAGCCAGGCAGTGGCATTGCTAGGCAGGTGCCGGGGGTGCGGTCCGCACCCGGGTGACACCCGCCAGAGAGGTGACACCAGGGGCCGGAACTAGGCGGGGGAGAGAGGGGTTCCAGTCTTGGGCACAGTGTGCTAGTGTGGAGGGGAGCGCCAGCAGGCTGCTACAGTGTCGGCAATCGCTAGCACACAGCATTTGCACTTTAGCAGGCGGTATCTCTCCCAGACAGCTGCACGTTCATGGCAGTGTCAGAGTGCCGAGATAAGTTTCCCGCAGCTTCCTTCTCTGCTCTGACGTGTCTTCTGACAGGCAGGGGGAGGAGCCTGGGAACAAGCTTTTCTCATGCTGAGATCCCGGTAACTGGTAAGTCTATGCTGGCGGCAAGAAGAGGAAGGGGGATTTATGCTAGGAGGTAGACATGTGCAATTCGTTTAGTTCCGAATCGAAATTCGGACGAATTTATAATAATTCGGAATTCGGATGCATCCGAATTTCCGAATTACAATAGTAACGATTTTGAACGAATCCGAAAAAAATTATCGATTCGAAAAATTTCGCCCGAAATTCGATTTGAGTCGAATTCGAAACGAATTCGAAATAGTCGAGTCGAAAAAGTCGAATAAAACTCGAAAACAAATCGAAATAAAAATCAAAACTAATTATAAAAAAAGATTTTCTAAAAGAGAATATAAAATATAAAGTAATATAATAAAAAAATGAATAGTAAAAGATAGAATAGAGAAGAATATAATTATATTAAAATAGAATATAAACAATTAACCATGTTCTGAAATTCAAATTTCGAAAAGTATAAATTTGAATGAGATTGAAAAAAATCCAAAACAAAGAAAAACAAAAAAAAAGAATATAATAGAATAGAAAATAAATAAAATATAAAATAAATAGAAAACACAGTCTTCCGAAATTCGATATAGTATTTATACATACATTTTTCAAAATTCGAATTTCGAAA
>BLSH010431217.1:42271-59739 GCA_018402905.1 Glandirana rugosa
TTTTATAGGGCCCCCTCCACCCCTACCGCAGGTAGACCCTCCCAGTATTTTGCCACCTATCTCCGCTCGAGTAGAGGGTTCCACGCTCTAATTGTCCAAGGGGTGGTGCGCGGCAGAAAAGTGCATGCCCCACTGACAGAGCGGGGAACCGCCGTGTTTACATCGGCGGTTCCCCGTTCTTTCCCTGTAGCCACTCATCGCGGCTCGCCGGCGGACATCGGGTCCGCCCGAGCCACGGGCACACTCCCCAGGAGTGCGGCGGGGGCGCGCGAGCCCCCCCTGGTGGCCAAATGCAGATCGCCGCTTGTTTACGGCGATTCGCGCAGGGCTCCCCGACTGCCGCCGTGAAAAGACGGCGCGTGGTGGGGAACCTGTTAATCTCGCACCTTGGGAGATGAGCTCGCCTCTATCCACCGTTTTATGACCCTCCCAGATGGACGCCATCCCCACCTCCCCCGGGATATTTTCTTTAAAATAGCATGTAATCACATCTGTCACCTTCCCCAGCACCACAGCGTCATCCAGCAAATTCTCGTTTAAGCGCCAGGTCCACTCCCTGGCCACTCATTATATAAGTGTGTCGGGAGACGAGGGGTCGAGTCAGCCCGAAAATGTGTTTCCTGCAACAATAGAATATGTGCCCCCAACCTCTTAGTTTCAAGCCACAACTTACTTCTTTTGGAAGGCGAATTCAGGCCTAGGACATTATAGGAGACAGCTTTCATCAAAGCCATTGTAGGTCATGGGGTAGGTGTCCGTTCGGGTGGCAATGTTGGCCAGAGGGACCCAGGGCACGGCAAGTTCTGGATCTAGCAGACACTGGTAAAACAAACATATATTAGACAAAAATCATAAACATAAACACCAATTTAACAGTAACAAAAAGTAAGCGTAAGTGTGGCCCCTACCAGGGAGGTCTCTGGCTAAAGTCAGGCACGTGTGGGTCTTCTCCCAGCCAGCCGGCCAGAAAAGGTGAGGCTGGCCCACACGTGACCGACGACCCCTAACGGGGAATCGAGCTCCAAAGAGTCCTTCTACTGGGGGAAAATGGGGAAACATCTGGCGAGAATCCCTAGCGGGGGCCCGCTCCTGTGAATAGGCCCGTCTGTGACACAGAGGGTCATATGTGAAGTAGCAGCAGCTAATGCAGACACATCTAATCAGTTATCTATCAATATATGTGCAAGTATTAGATAAGGGAGAACCAGTTTTCACAACCATATCAAGGCATCTCAAGTTGCAGAGGGGGGAGAGGTCCCTTGTTCCACATGGCGAGTTGGGCTTTTGCGGGGCCTGTTTCATCGTCTGCGGCGAGCTGGTTGCCATGACTCCCTGTGCGAAAGAACAGGTGCCTGGACTGAAGGTCCTTGGGGAGTGCGCCAGTCCGGTATGTCCAAGGGGGGCAAACCCAGGCGAGCCAGAAAGTGGGGGAGGTCCATTTTGGTACGGAGGGTGACCTTCCGGCCATCTTTTGTGGCTGTCAAACTGAAGGGAAAGCCCCAGCGATAGACCACATGAGCTTTCTGCAATTCATCCAGGAGGGGTTTTAAGGCTTTTCTCTGCATTAGGGTGCGTCTGGATAGATCCGGGAACAGGGAGAGCTGGGCCCCGTCAAAGTCCACATAGCGAACCCCCGGCACATGAAACATAATACGTTCTTTCAGGGAATATTTGTGTAGCTTGCAAATTATGTCCCTGGGTTTATCTGGGTCGTCTGAAGGGGGTCTCAGCGCTCTATGCGCCCGGTCAATTTCAATGTGATTAGGTGCCTCTCTACCCAGAATCTGTTTAAACAGTCCCTGCAAGGTTGGGACTATGTCCTTAGAGGCTGTTGCCTCTGGTAGACATCTTATACGAATATTAACCCTGTGGCTTCGGTTTTCAATATCATCCAATTGATCCAATAGGGACTCAATCCTTTGGTCTTGCTGATTGCAGCGGGTTTGCAGAGTTTGCATAGCGGGAGTCAGGTCTTCCATATTAGTTTCCAGCACTTCCACCCTCCCTCCTATGTGGGCTGTATCGGCCTGTAAAGCCTCAATATCCTGCCTCAAGACCCGTTCCATACGGACCATAAAGTTTTCAAATCTGCTTTGGTGGGCAGTGCCAGTATGTGTGAGCGTAAGCTCTCATCTCCTAGGGCCTCCATGAGGTCTGTGTGTTCCCCCTGCATCGTTTCAGGCCTGGGGGGTGCGGTAGCCCAAGGTGCAGGGGTATGCGGCCTAGCGGAGGTTTCCATGGCAGGCCTCACGGTAGGCCCGGTTCTCTTTGCTCGCGTCCCGTCCGGGACTGGGGCGTCCGGAGGGCTATCTGGCGAGCACTGTGAGGAGGGGGAGAGGCCCTGAGATGCTGGGGATGGGATCCAGGGGGATGGAATGGGGGATGCCACCTGAGTGTCAGGTGCGGACTCACCCGTCGCCATCTTGGATCGCGCCGCGTGTGTCCCTCGGTCTCCAGTGAAGTATACATCCAGGGAGCTGGATCTCAGCCGAGGGGTCCTCTGTGGCTGCGGGGATGGTCTCAGCCTTGTAGGCATCCTTAGTAGCGATGTTTGAGCCTGTTAGAGCTGCTGCGGTGCTGGTATAAGGAGCGAGCCAGACGGAGCTCAGCTCGCACACGTCTGCTCGCTTCCATGTCTCGGCCACGCCCCCCAGCAGAAATGTTTTTGTAACCTTGGCCAGATCTGTGCCTTGCCACAATTCTGTCTCTGAGCTCTTCAGGCAGTTCCTTTGACCCCATGATTCTCATTTGCTCTGACATGCATGGTGAGCTGTAAGGTCTTATATAGACAGGTGTGTGGCATTCCTAATCAAGTCCAATCAGTATAATCAAACACAGCTGGACTCAAATGAAGGTGTAGAACCATCTTAAGGATGATCAGAAGAAATGGACAGCACCTGAGTTAAATATATGAGTGTCACAGCAAAGGGTCTGAATACTTAGGACCATGTGATATTTCAGTTTTTCTTTTTTATTAAATCTGCAAAAATGTCAACAATTCTGTGTTTTTCTATCAATATGGGGTGCTGTGTGCACATTAATGAGGGAAAAAATGAAATTAAATGATTTTAGCAAATGGCTGCAATATAACAAAGAGTGAAAAATTTAAGGGGGTCTGAATCCTTTCCGTACCCACTGTATACATATGCTCCTTGCTACTCTCAGTGGCCCTTTGGAAAAACCCTAGAAATAGCAGGCAGCAAAGCAGGCCCCCCCGCTGCACATATAAAAACGTTTATATCTTTAACCATTTAGCAACCACCTTATAGCAGTTTTACTGCTACAGGGTGGCAGCTATACGCAGGATCACATATATACAGTATATATGTAATCCTGCACTTCCAGGTAGCGGGCGCAAATGCTTGCCGCCGGTCACTTCTACACAACACCTCTGATTGATATATCATATATAAGCAATTGTTTTTATGTACTTGGGGGCATTTGTGCTAGCACCTACCTTTACATGTATGTGTGTCTTTTTACTAAATAAATATTCAGATAATTTTTTAACTGGCTTATACGTAGTATTAATTGTCCAGAGGAGACCACTTAACGCCCAATTTTTTCCTTTGAACTCCACTTTAAGCTCCAGGAATGGAGCCACTTTGATAATTGTGCAGGCATAATACGAGCAATAAGTCCAAAAGGGTTCATGCCATCTGAGGACTTATTTCTAATTTAACTACTTGCCGACTGCCCACCGTGGATTGGCGGCGGCAAAGTGGTTCGTTATCGCAAACCGCCGTCACCTGGTAGCGGCCGTGATAACTAGTATTGTGAGCACGCTCACTGTGTTCCGGGGGGGGGGGCCAGGGAGCAGGTAGGGCGGACTCGACTACCCGCGATGGCCCCCCGCAGTGACAGAACGGAGGTCTGCGTATGTTAACACGGATCTCCGTTCTGACAGAGGGGGAAGGACCGTGATCACTCCCCTCCCCCTGCCAGCTCAGCCCCCATAAAGTTAGAACACACTGAGGAAACACAGTTAACCCTTAGAGTGCCCCCTCCAGGTTAACCCATTCACTGCCAATGGCATTTACACAGTAATTAGTGCATTTTCATAGCACTGATCGCTTTATAAATGCCAATGGTCTCAAAAAAGTGTCAAAATGGTCCGACATGTCCGCCGCAATATCGCAGTACCGCTAAAAATCGCAGATCGTCGCCATTACTAGTAAAAAAATGAGAAAAAAAACCCCCAGAAATGAATTCTCATCATTCGTAAATGCGGCAACTTTTGCACAAACCAATCAATAAACGCAGATTGCAATTTCTTTTACCAAAAATACAGTCAAGTCCATAAATATAGGGACATCGACACAATTCTAATGTTTTGGCTCTATACACCACCACAATGGATTTGAAATGAAAAAAAACAAGATGGGCTTTAACTGCAGACTTTCAGCTTTAATATGAGGGTATTTACATCCAAATCAGGTGAACGGTGTAGGAATTACAACAGTTTATATATGTGCCTCCCACTCAAAAGCAATGGGACAATTGGCTGCTCAGCTGTTCCATGGCCAGGTGTGTGTTGTTCCCTCATTATCCCATTTACAAGGAGCAGATAAAAGGTCCAGAGTTCATTTCAAGTGTGCTATTTGCATTTGGAATCTGTTGCTGTCAACTCTCAATATGAGATCCAAAGAGCTGTCACTATCAGTGAAGCAAGCCATCATTAGGCTGAAAAAACAAAACAAACCCATCAGAGAGATAGCAAAAACATTAGGTGTGGCCAAATCAACTGTTTGGAACATCCTTAAAAAGAAAGAACGCACCGGTGAGCTCAGCAACACCAAAATACCCAGAAGACCACGGAAAACAACTGTGGTGGATGACGAAGAATTCTTTCCCTGGTGAAGAAAACACCCTTTACAACAGTTGGCCAGATCAAGAACACTCTCCAGGAGGTAGGTGTATGTGTGTCAAAGTCAACAATCAAGAGAAGACTTCACCAGAGTGAATACAGAGGGTTCACCACAAGATGTAAACCATTGGTGAGCCTCAAAAACAGGAAGGCCTGATTAGAGTTTGCCAAACAACATCTAAAAAAGCCTTCACAGTTCTGGAACAACATCCTATGGCCAGATGAGACCAAGACCAACTTGTACCAGAGTGATGGGAAGAGAAGAGTATGGAGAAGGAAAGGAACTGCTCATGATCCAAAGCATACCACCTCATCAGTGAAGCATGGTGGTGGTAGTGTCATGGCGTGGGGATGTATGGCTGCCAATGGAACTGGTTCTCTTGTATTTATTGATGATGTGACTGCTGACAAAAGCAGCAGGGTGAATTCTGAAGTGTTTCGGGCAATATTATCTGCTCATATTCAGCCAAATGCTTCAGAACTCATTGGACGGCGCTTTACAGTGCAGATGGACAATGACCCGAAGCATACTGCGAAAGCAACCAAAGATTTTTTTAAGGGAAAGAAGTGGAATGTTATGCAATGGCCAAGTCAATCACCTGACCTGAATCCGATTGAGCATGCATTTCACTTTCTGAAGACAAAACTGAAGGGAAAATGCCCCAAGAACAAGCAGGAACTGAAGACAGTTGCAGTAGAGGCCTGGCAGAGCATCACCAGGGATGAAACCCAGCGTCTGGTGACTTTAGGCTGTAATTGACTGCAAAGGATTTGCAACCAAGTATTAAAAAGTGAAAGTGTGATTTATGATTGTTAATCTGTCCCATTACTTTTGGTCCCTTAAAAAGTGGGAGGCACATATACAAACTGTTGTAATTCCTACACCGTTCACCTGATTTGGATGTAAATACCCTCAAATTAAAGCTGAAAGTCTGTAATTAAAGCCCATCTTGTTTGTTTCATTTCAAATCCATTGTGGTGGTGTATAGAGCTAAAAATATTAGAATTGTGTCAATGTCCCAATATTTATGGACCTGACTGTATGAGGAAGAATATAAATAGGCCAAAATCAATGAAAAAAAAATGTTTTTTTTATATTTTTTTTGGATTTGTATCTTAGCAAAACGTAAGAAAATTTGTTTTTTCTTAAAAAAATTGTTGCTTTTTTTGTTTATAGCGGCGATCAGAAATGACGCAGAGGTGATCAAATACCACCAAAAGAAAGCTCTATTTGCGGGGAAAAAAAAGGATGCAAATTTCGCTTGGGTACAACATCGCACAAACGCGCAGTTGTCAGTTAAAGCGAAGCAGCGCCGAATCGCAAAAAGTGCTCTGGTCCTAAAGGGGGAAATCCTTCCGGGGCTGAAGTGGTTAAATCTAACAATTGTATGCCTCTCCAGAAGGATAGCTATCACTAGAGTTCTGAAACTATCTGAAACTTTATACCTTCTGGTCGCAGCTCCTTCAGCTGCACAGTTGCATGCAGCTCCTGCGCCTGCCCCTCCCATCTGCTACCTCGTTCACAAAAAACAAAGGCTTCTGTGAATGGGCAGCAGAGACAAGTGATGGATACAGATGTTGTGTGTGAGAACACAGCTTCTCTCCTCTCAGAGCCCAAGATTGTAACCCTCTGGGAGTGCCATAAAATTGTCAGATCAAAATTAAAGAAAGAAGTCCTCAGGTGGCATGTGCCTCGTTTCACTTAACTCATAGTATGCCTGCTCATTTGTCAAAGTGGCTGAATTCCTGGAGTTCAGCTTTAAGTACGTCTGTATAACTCTTTTATCAATTAGTTAAAATATTATGTATTTGTAGTACATTCCTTAAGATCTATGCTCAGAATATGACACAAAGTTTTGCTTGGACTAAACATGACATTGCTAATTTATACTTTAACCTGAGACATAAAATATTTCTATTATATTCCCAGAAATTCAGGAAAAGCACAAACATCATCTGATCAAGAAGACTGAGACTCTAGTGGAGCACAGACCCCCAGGAACTTCCCTGGAACCACAAAGATTCCTTATCAATGAGCGTTATGTGAACCTGGTTGTAGTCTCCACCGATCAGCTTAGGCAGCGTCCCCAGAATGAGTTAATACAGACTGGGGTAATACACGAGGAATGCTTGAAGAAAACACAGTCTAGATTGGAACACATTTCCCCCAACAGACTGTTCCGATGGAACCACCAGTCACGTCGTGTACCCCATGCAGTAATGGTGAGCGGAGTGCCAGGAATAGGGAAGACCACACTGATGCAGAAGTTTGTCTATGACTGGGTGACAGGAAAACACTACCAGAGATTTGCTTTTGTCTTCTTCTTCAGGTTCCAGGACCTTAATAGACTGGGAGAGGTCAGCTTGGAGGAGATGATTCTTCATCAATATCCACATCTGGGGAGTCAGATTGGAAATATTTTACAAGATCCAGAGAGACTTCTGTTTATATTTGATGGATTAGATGAAAGTGTTCACCAAATGGATTTCAGATCAAGTAGACTCTTTGCTTACAGGACAAAATTTGGTGAGATTGTGGTCAGTTTGGTGAGGCAGAGTCTTCTTAAGGGTTGCTCTGTACTGATAACCAGCCGCCCAACCAGACTGGCATCAGTTGATACCGGTGTTTTCCAGAGAATAGCGGAGATTATGGGATTTCTCCATGGAGACAGACTGACCTTTTTTAATAATTTCTTTGGAAATGAGGAATTATCAGAGAAGGCTTTTCATTATGTGCAGGAGAATGACACGCTGTACACTTTCTGTTATATCCCATCATACTGCTGGATCATCTGTACAGTGTTATCAATGTGCTTCAAATCCCAACCAACAATCACTGATCAGCTGATGACTTCATTACCCAAAACAGTGACACAACTCTTTGTGACTTTTGTCTCCAACATTCTGGCCAATCACAGCCAGAATAAAGATGGCGGTCACACTGCCCGGGAACTGCTGAAATCTATTGGCCAGATGGCAGAACATGGAGTCATGAATCACATGATTGTATTTGATGAGCGTCATCTGGAGTCATTCAGTGTGAGAAATGATAAACATCTCTTTTCATCTTTCATGATGGAATCTGGTCAGCCTCCTGATGTGGATTACACCTTCTTACATCTCACTCTTCAGGAGTTTTTTGCTGCTTTAGTCCATTATATTGACTATAATGCTGACAGATTACAAGAAACACTTAAACATGAGGCTGAATCTTACAAAGGCGGGCGTGCTGAAATATTTCGCTGTTTCCTCTGCGGACTCTCAGACTCTTCTACTAGATCCATGTTAAAGTCTCATGTGGGAGAATTGTCTACTCAGGCTGCCAGACATGTCATCTCCTGGATCCAGGAGAAAATTAAAAATCAAAGACCTGACAAACCCATAAGAGGCACCAGAGATCTTCTTAATGCATTCTACTATCTCTATGAGAGCAGGAATAAGGTTCTAGTGTCACAATGTATTGGACCAAACAAAGTTGACTTTTCTGGTGATCCCCTTACCCCTCTGGACTGCTCTGTGCTGTCCTTTATCCTTCAATCCTGGGGAGAAACAGAAGAAGTAAAACTACAGTCATGTAATATTCAGAGTGAAGGATTCAGGAAACTTATACTGGCTCTACATGGCATCAAGAGTTTAAGGTAAAGATCAACTTTGAATATTCACATTTCTGTTTAATTGGAATTTTCAGCAACTCCTCCAGATAAAATACTGATTATTGGATTACTTTGTTTTCTATTTGTAGCTATGAACCCCCTCAGGGGTGGCTGGTAGTTGTGGTTCAACTGCTTGCTGCCCTCAATCACACCATAACTTACACATCCCGAGTCATGGAACAGGCCGGTGCTTGTTTTTGGTTGTTTTATTTAGGGCATAAACTTGGATGGGGAGAAGGGATAACTGTGGGATGCCTCAAAGAATACAGTGTATTTACTGCGGCAGTGTGGATGTGTCCCGCGAATCGGGCGGACCTGATGTCTGCCGGCGAGCTGCGATAAGCAGCCACAGCAAAAGAATGGGAAACCGCCGATGTAAAGACGGCGGTTCCCCGCTCTGTCAGTGTGGGCATAGGAGATCTACTGATCCCTGTCACTGGGATCAGTTAGATCTCTTATGCCCATGGTAGCCAGGCCCCCCCCCCCACAGTCAGAACACACCCAGGGAACACAGTTAACCCCTAGATCTACCCCTGCAGGTTAACCCCTTCATTGCCAGTGACATTTATACAGTAATCAGTGGATATTTAAATTTCTGATCGCTGTATAAATGTCATTGGTCCCAAAAAAGTGTCAAAAATGTCTGACATGTTCGCTGCAATATCGCAACTACTGCTAAAAATCGCTGATCGCCGTCATTACTAGTAAAAAATAAAAAAAATAAAAACCCCAGAAATTAATTCTCATCATCCGTAAACGCAGCAACTTTTGCGCAAACCGATCAATAACCGCCAATTGCGATTTTTTTTTACCAAAACTATGAGGAAGAATATAAATCGGCCAAAACTGATAAAAAAAATGTTTTTTTATATATTTTTTTCTTTTTGGATTTGTATTTTAACAAAAAGTAAGAAAAACTGTGACATTCCTTCCCCTTACTGGCTCCTGAGACCTCCACAGACTATCCACTATTCCTCTCCCAGCCTGTTCCAGCCTTCTCCTCCAGCTCCCAGGATCTGTCACTCATCACCAGTGGATACTTTAAAGTGTCCTTAATAGCACCTCTGCTGTTCATCTGTTCCCTTGTGCTACTCCAGGAATCACCTCCACTCCTGGCTGCACCCGAACCTCCAGGCCTCAAGGTCACCCTCCCAAATGGGGGGCTCCCTCCTGGGTAGACAGGGTAAGAAAAAGAAAAGCGCGCCTCTAAGAGTAAACCATCATATGTTTTTATTATAAAAGCAGTAACAAGGTACTCACAAACATAGATGTGAGGCTCGCATTGCAGTGTGAGCAACTGCTCACTATTGTGCTAGAGTCCAAAGCCAGTGGGAATGGAAGATGACAGCTGTCTCCAAGGTGTGTAGAGGAAACGCTGGTGGTGTCCTGTGCTTCCTGATCTCCTGGGGGAACAGCGCGGCGTCACTTCTGGTTCCGGTAGGCAGCGTGTGAATGGTGACGTGTTGTCGGGACATCCGCCCCTTCCTCAGACCGTATAATCCCCATGATGGACAAGGGCAAATTTATGGGCAGGCAGAAAGGCGGCGCATACAATGTGGGTGTATGTCCTAATGTTAAACTGCCTCTACAACAACGGACTTTCGCTGCTTAATAATAGCAATGTGCAGTTAAATTACAGAGAAAAATACCAATGTGACATGTAAAAAATTATTAAAAAAAAGGGTAATAGTTAATTGATTAAAAAGTATATATAAAGAATATATGTAAAAAAGGACTTTATTGAAATAAAAACCTCTTTAAAACCTCATAGCATAATAATGTAATGTCGTTAGAAAAAGAAATTACAGTTAGAACTATAGTGGCAGCTCTTGTATTTGACAAGACCAAGTGTATGTGTAAAAAATAATAAATAACCATATATACACGTTTATACATATACATGGCCACACATTTATGCATATGTATATGCCTACATGGGAAAGGCACAAGGGGGCTGGCTAGTATGTGAATGATAAAGTAAAAAGTATAAAAGTGTACCAGACTTGGGTAACAGTAAGAGGATAAATTAAACAGTCCCCTAAAAATGAGATGAGGTCTTAAATCAAGACGTTGGTCTCAAGTTCCTCGTTGAGGCCTCCGGGGGAGAGGAGGTCAAAGTGATATATCCAATAGACCTCATGTTGGCATATCTTTTGGCTGGGGAGTATGTGGGTGGTATGAACTCAATGATCCATACTCGTAGACCATCGGAAGACTGGTTATGGAACTCCATGAAATGCCTGGGGACGCTGTGTTTGTCACAGCCCTTTTCTACAAACCTCCGGTGTTCACCAAATCTTTTTCTGAGGGTCTAATTGTCCTCCCAACATAGTGTAAACCACATGGACAGGATAGGCAATAGACATACTCTGTAGAACAATTGTAGAATTCTGAGATTTTGTATGTTCTCCCTTTTATGGTATAATTTTTTTGACCATGAGTGATGTGTTTATATGTGAGGCACAACGCTTTTCGGCATTGGTACATACCGACTAGTGGGATGAGGCAAGCTTGATTTGGGCCAGAGCGTTGAGTATTCTTGAGTTTGCTGGGAGCTATCAGGTTTTTAATATTGCGGGCCTTCCTATAAGCTATCTTGGGTTTGGGTGGAATGACCTCTTTTAGATGTGGATCTTCGAGTAGAATGGGCCAGGTTTGGCAAGCACCTTTTCCATCTGTTTGTACTTTACATGAAACTGCGTGGTGAAGCGTACTGGTGGTGTAATAGAATCGGAACCATCAGGTGACCCACAAGGAGGGGAACGGGATGAATAGTGTGAGTAAGCCTCTTGGACAAGGTTAGATGGAAATCCCTTCTCTGAGAATTTGTTAATCAAGAGCTGGCTCTGTTCCTGGTAATCAATGTTACGTGTACAATTTCTGTGTAATCTGCAGAAAACGGTTCAGGTCCCTGCAAAAAGGGCCTGGGGACTCTTATATGGATGTGGTAAGCCGTTTACGTATCACATTCCAACAGTGGACTAGGGGCCTGAAAGCCACTTCTTTTGAGGCCCTGGAAGATCTCATGATTGCAGATCAGCTCCTGCACATCTGTCCTCCAGACGTCAGACAGTTTGTGCTAGAGCGGAAGCCTGGCCGATACCTTCATCAGTACTCGGGTATCGGACCATCGCAAAGCTCCACCAAATGGCTGGAAAGGGGGAAAATCGCATGCGGCGACCCCTCCTCTTCAGGCCCACCAAGCCTCTCAGCGGTCTGAAACTGCAGTCCCTGGGATCAAACCCGCCCTGACTGATCACCGTAGGTGTTACACCTGTGGCAAGCCTGGCCATCTGCGGACACAGTGCCCAGAGCAGAAGAAGATGACATCATCTGGCCACCCAGTCAGCAACCCTTCTGCCGTGCTGTTCGTCAGTGGGAGACCTCAAGGACCCAATGCCAACTTGCAGCCAGTCATCGTGGGTGACTGGACTGTAACGGGTCTCCAGAGCTGAAGTCACCTTGGTCAGACCAGAGGTGATAGAAGAAACGGACATCATCCCTGAGAAGTTCCTCACCGGAGTTGGGGGAACCCGCTCCCGTATACCCCGGGCCTATGTGTACATTGATTGGGGTGCTGGGAGTGGGATGAGAGAGGTGGGAGTTTCTGAGGAGATTCCCACTGCTGTGTTGCTGGGTGCTGACTTGGGGACCCTTGTCTCCTACTATGCCCCTGCTGAGGACACCCCCTCGGAAACCTCCAGACTCCCTAAGGTACTGTGTGCAGATGTGGGTATGATATCTGGGCAACCTGGGGAGGGGGAGGGGGAAGTGGAAATACAAGGTTCTCCTTCTTCAGAGAAAGGAGAAGAGACACAGTTGAATGTAAATGATGTATGTGCCAATGATGTCACATGTATACCTGCTGAATGTAATGTTGATAATGCTGACACTGTATTCCCAACATTGGTGGTCACTCGCAGTGCTGCAAGGGCTGCAGAGGTACAGGCTAGGGTTGCCGAACAGCAGGAGGAGGTCTCTGGGCCCTCTCCATGTTCTGACCCAGTGGGCTCTACCTCTGTTGGGCCTCAGCAACTGTCCTCGTTTGCCACGGGACTGCTGGCTGGGACTTGTGGTTCAGCCTTTGAAGCAGCACTGCAAATAGACCCCACGCTGGCACAGCTCAGGAGTTTAGCTGACAGCCCCCCTGCAGTGAATGACAAACAAAAGGTGTACTGGGACAATGGAAAGCTGTACAGGGAGAGTCTGTCTGCAAGGGAAAACCCAGCTGACTTTGGAAGCAGGCAGCTGGTGGTCCCAAGCCAATTCAGGGGACAGCTCTTAAAAGTGGCCCATGAGATCCCCCTAACAGGTCACTTGGGGATCACTAAGACCCGGGGGCTATTAATACATAACTTTTATTGGCCCACCATGCTGACAGACATAGCGGACTCCTGTCGTTCCTGTGATACCTGCCAGCGAGTTGGCAAGGTAGGAGATGTACACAGAGCTCCGTTAAAACCTTTGCCTGTGATTGATGAACCTTTTAAGAGGGTAGCAGTGGATATTGTTGGACCCCTAGCTATCCCCAGCAGTTCAAGCAAATGTTTTATCCTGACAGTTGTTGACTATGCCACACGTTACCCAGAGGCATTGGCTCTCTCCTCCCTCCGTGCAGACAAGGTCGCTGATGCTCTGCTGGGAATATTCACAAGAGTTCCCGGCCGAGCTCATTAGTGATCAAGGCCCTCAGTTTGTGTCTGACTTGATGCACGCTCTCTGTCAGAAAATACAGATGACGCATATCATGGCCAGTCCTTATCATCCACAAATGAATGGCTTGTGCGAGCGTTTCAATGGTACCCTGAAACAAATGCTGCGCACCTTTGTGGAGTCGCAGGGTAAGGACTGGGAAAGGTACCTACCTCATCTGCTGTTCGCTTACAGAGAGGTGCCCCAGGAGTCCACAGGATTCTCGCCATTTGAGCTGTTGTACGGACGAAGGGTTAGAGGACCCCTGGACCTAATCCAGGAGACCTGGGAGGGCAAGATCGCCGACCCAGAGGTCTCTGTGGTGGATTACGTCCTGAGATTCCGGGATAAAATGGAGACTTTGGTGGGGATTGTGTGGGAAAAATGACCCAGGCCCAGACCAGACAGAAACGTTGGTATGATCGCAAGGCTAGGGAGCGGGCATACGATGTTGGGCAGCTGGCGTATGTTCTGCTCCCCTTGCGGCAGAACAAACTCCAGGCCGCATGGGAAGGCCCGTACCCCATCACCCAGCGGCTGAATGAAGTTACTTACCTAGTCCGGTTGGGAGAAGGGGGTAGACGACAGAAGGCATTCCATGTGAACATGATCAAAGCCCATCATGAGCGCACGGCCTATGCCGTGCCGGTCTGCAGCAGGCCGGAGCCTGAAGAGGCTGACCCACTCCTAGACTTGTTAGCTGACACCAGGGAGGTCAACTCTGACCTCCGAATAAACCCCAACCCCGACATTACCCCCGCACAGGTACCTGGGCTGAAGGACGTGCTGACAGTCCATGGCAGCCGGTTTACGGGGAAACCGGGGTGGACGGACCTCGCTATCCATCAGGTGGACACATTAAACAGTCAGCCTATCGCATCTCCCTGGAGGTGCTGGCTGACATGAAGAGGGAAGGGGAGGAGATGCTGCAGCTGGGGGTAATTCGGAGGTCCCACAGTGTCTGGGCATCCCCAGTGGTCCTAGTCCCCAAAAAGGATCAGACGACCAGGTTCTGTGTGGACTACCGAAAGCTGAATGCGATCACCACTGCAGACGTTTACCCCATGCCCCGGATCGATGAGTTGTTGGATAGGCTGGCGGCGGCCCGCTATATCACCATCATGGATCTGAGCAGAGGGTACTAGCAAATTCCTCTGGCCCCTGAAGCTCAGGAAAAGTCGGCCTTCATCACCCCATTCGGCTTGTTTGAATTTACCGTCATGCCGTTTGGGATGAAGAACACCCCAGCCACCTTCCAGAGGGTCATGAATGACTTACTGGAGGGGATGGAAACCTTTGCCGTGGCTTACCTGGACGACATCGCAGTGTTCAGCCCTACCTGGGAGGAACACTCGGTGCATCTGTCACAGGTCCTGGACCGACTGACAGCTGCCAATCTGACTGTCAAGCCCAGCAAGTGTCAGATCGGCATGACTGATGTCCAGTACCTGGGGCACCAGGTGGGAGGAGGCACTCTCAGGCCTGAGACAGGGAAGGTGGAGGCCATACTGGCCTGGCCAACCCCTCAAACCAAGAAACAGGTTATGTCATTCTTGGGGACAGCTGGCTACTATAGGAAATTTGTAAGTCACTATAGTAGCCTGGCAAAACCTTTGGCTGACCTAACCAAGAAGAAACTGCCCAAAGTGGTGTCCTGGATGCCAGAATGTGAGAGGGCATTCCAGGCCCTGAAGGAGGCGCTAGCCAGCGCCCCTGTGCTACAGGCTCCTGACTTCACCCGCCGTTTCTTAGTGCAGACTGATGCCTCTGCCTATGGGTTGGGTGCAGTCCTGAGCCAAGTGGATGACACTGGAGAGGAACACCCCATCCTCTACCTGAGCCGGAAACTTCTTCCCAGGGAAGTAGCCTACGCCACGATCGAAAAAGAATGTCTCGCGATCGTGTGGGCCCTTCAGAAGCTGCAGACGTACCTTCCCTTGAGCTGGCTAAATCATGTTGTTGGGGAGAATGGTAAGCTCCTTCACTGGAGCTTGATCCTTCAGCAATATGATTTTACCATCCAGCACAAGAAAGGCAGCGCCCATGGGAATGCTGATGGTCGATCCCGCCAAGCTGAGGCGTGGATTGCGTCAGGACGGGAATCGTGTTCCCCTCCCATGCAACCACCTCAGGGGGGAGATGTGATGGTATCATGCGTGAGATGATACCAAGCCCTAAGCGACACTGACTCCATCTTGGCAGGGAAGTTACGTAAATAGTTAAGTTATTTTTTCTCTCTCTCTCTCCTTCTGACATGGCAGTTTGAAAGGCTTGTCACCCCCCCCCTCTGAGTGTGTACAGGCCAATTTAAAAGGAGGCCCTTGATTATGGTTTATAGCGGCCAGGAAGAAGGTCTGTCCACTTATCTTGAACAAACATACAAGACACTGCTGTTGGCCCATAATTTACCCTGGCAGGTCTGACCTAGGCATGACTCTCCCTTGCTGCATTAAACTTACATGAAAACTTACATACAGTCATAACTTCCCCTATAGGTATGCCATAGTGATAAATATGACATAGTTGAATGTAGAATTTCGGTCCGGATAATTCAAGTATAAACACTCACCCCTTGTTACCCAAGGAGTGATAGAATCAGTCCATTCCCTCCCCAGGGTCCTATAAGGTTTTAGAATTCTCGTGTTTGGAGTCATATGAAAGCTTATTGCAAGCTGAGATTAAATTTCATACTGTAAAATATGAAAGATGATCCAGTAACAAGTTATGATCCATGCATGATTATGCAGCATGTATCTCCACGGTCCGCCCTGGACATTGTCTAAGGAAACTCCCTCTCTTCTGTGAATGGCCAGAAGAGGTACGGCCCCACCCTTGGTGTTTCAAAGAAAAAGAGACTGTGACCATCAGATAGGAGTTCTCCCCTTACCATCAAACATCAGGGAACCAGGAAATCATCTTAAAAACACTGATTGGGCAAGGACATTTCAAAGGCAAGGTATTTTTCAATCTGTTCTCTTTTACTGTAAATTTGTCTCACTTTGTACTTTTATTTTTCTGTAAATATTTTACTGCACCTAAAACTTGACCTTTTCATTATTAAACCTTATTTTGAAAAGTGTTAATTTTGTCTCTAAAGCTCTTAACGCAACTATTATGAATCTGTTCCTTCGAAGAGCGCTACTGTCTTTAGAATAACGTATCTGAATATACCTGTCTGCAGGTGACAGTGTGTGTACAGGCGTTGCTCTAAAATACTGGTATTGCTAATACGGGTCTTCTGGCCGGAATCCAGAAGTGATGGCAGAGAAAGGGTTAATTGTTTGAATTAGCCCGGTAACAATCGCTCTCAGGCGGCTGACACTTAGATGGTGATCCCGCAAACTGGGAAATCTTTGTGCTGAAAGCAGCTGAGAGTGGCATTGTTACGTTCGTGACAAGTGCGGTATTGGATCAGGGGGGTCCTCGGTCGCCGATCGGTGAGGAGGGCAGCGATCTGATACCCGCGTTCGTCACAGTGGGGGGTTCAGCCTGTCAGTGTTCAGATCATACGCCACACACTGCATCAATTTGGTCTGCATGGCTGTCATCCCAGAAGGAAGCCTCTTCTAAAGATGATGCACTAGAATGCCTGCAAACAGTTTGTTGAAGACAAGCAGGCCAAGGACATGGATTACTGGAACCATGTCCTGTGGTCTGATGAGACCAAGATAAACTTATTTGGTTCAGATGGTGTCAAGCATGTGTGGCGGCAACCAGGTGAGGAGTACAAAGACAAGTGTTAACCACTTAACAACCGCCCCATAGACAAAAGACGTCTACAGGGCGGTTGCTTAATTCTGGGAGGACGTCTATTGACGTCCTCCCAGAATCGCGCTTCCCGCGCGCCCCCTGGGGCGCGCACACGGGAACATCCGTGACCGTCGGGTCCGGGGGACCCGACTGATCACGGATCGTGATGAATGGCCGCTGTGCGCGGCCTTTCATCACGTGATCGCGCCGTCAAATGACGGCGCGATCACATGTAAACAAGCCGGCGGAAGCACCGGCTTCTGTCTCCTCTCCGCACCGATCGGTGCAGTGTGAGAGGAGAGAGGGGGGAGAGAGGAGGTGCTGCAGTGCTGTGGGCGATGTGCAATGCCCACATCGCTGCCTAGGTGACACAATACACCCCCACCATGCATTTACCACCCACCACCCCCCAGCCACCATCAGCCACCCACCCCCCACCCAGCCATCCACCCCCCACCCATCCTCACCCAATCCATCCTCACCCACCCACCCATCCATCCATCCAT
>BLSH010431217.1:82545-94575 GCA_018402905.1 Glandirana rugosa
GCGCGAGCGGTAGACCACTGGTCTCCATTTTATTGTAGACCATAACTTGTTACTAAAAATTCCTATTTTTACATTTTTATCCTTAAAAATCATTGTTCAATACCAGATGTTATTTTACCTCTGGTCACCAGATGGCGAGCGCGTTCAGTTTCTCCGGTCAGTGCGGGATTTTAAATGTTTATTTAAATAAATAAATTTTTTAAGTTACTTCTTGAATGAAAATTTATTCTCTTTTTTTATGAGATTATTTTTTTTAATTTGCTGGCAGCAGATAGATATCTTTGTCTTTTATTGCTCTAGTTCTAGCGATTGATTCAACACACTGCGTTTCCTGTTTTGCTGGTTGTTGTACGAGCAGGTTGGAACGCAGGTCATTTCCGCTGGATCCGGTCATAAGGTGCTCACGTCCCCTGGCGGCCACACCCCCGACGACGTCAATAGATGACGAAACGCGTTGGGTGACTGCTGGGAGACGTACCCATCTGCACATGACCGGATAGACCTGAATCGCGGACGCCATTTTCCTTTTTGGACGCCGGACCATCCCACGTGGTGCATCCAGGTGCGGTGATCTTGAGCTGTGTCAATACACGTACACAAATGCTGTCTTTTCACTTCAGAAATGTGAGTGACCATTCGTTTTTAGTTCATTATTAAAAGTTTTTCTAGTACCATCTGCACTATCGTTTATTTATGTTCCTTACATGCACGATCCTGGATCTCACTGACTTATGAGCTGATGTGGATTCCCATTAATTGAGAGTCTGGGTTCGAGGTCCCCTTCTGGAGCTTACAAACCAAAAGCGTTTTTTGACCCTCCGTAATAGGGGGTCATTGACTTCTGGTAAGAGACTTGGAGTGGTGGTGCCTTTGGTGGTGGGCTATCTGCCGAACATACAGGACCTCTGCTCAAGATTGTATATATATATGGACTTTTTTGTGTTTTATATATTAATTTTTTTATATGAATTTTTGCGCTGCAGTTTTATATTTTAAATTTATGAGGATGTGTCATGAAGGGTTTTGTTGTTTTCCAAACATTTTCATGTCTCCTTTCTCTCCTTATCAATGTAGTAACATTGTAGTGTAAGAGAATGAATTAATCTGTTTAGATCCTTGAAGAGGTTGAATGGTCGAGGGGGACAAACTGGTGCAAAATTGAGACCCTTTTGTAAAATGGGCAGTTCAATAGTAGACAGTTGTTTGGAGGAGAGATTATAATTTTTTTTTATTGTGGAGTAGACACATTTTCTCTTTTCTTTTCGGATTCCCCCTGCAGCCTCTTCGAGTGTGTCGCGTTGCCATTTTGTAGGTGGGTCTCTTGAAAGGGGCACTTGGATTCAAGGCTTTGTGAGTCTGTACCCCAACTTTGTGCTGAACTACCAGTGGTGTTATTTGCCATTCCTAATAAACCAACTTCCTTGGAGATCTTCAGATGACCTGAGCTGTGTGGATGGACTGAAGCCTCTAATGGGATGGGAGGATCTTTTTCCTTGTCCTTTTCCTGTTCATTGGTCAATATACCTGGTTGTGGTGCCTGCACTGGCGCTGAGTCTCTTCTTTTGACACTCTGCCTGTTGGACATTCTTGCACTTCTGTTTGGGATTTGTTGAACAATATGGAGCTGGACCAGATGGTTTAAATTCTTTTCCATTTTTTTTAGAAGATTTCTGCGCACAAGGGTAGGTGGATGAAGTGGAGCGATGCCCTTCAGATCTAGATCGATCAATGTGGGGGGTGGTAGAGTTGCTTTGAGAAATATGATCAGATCAGATGTTCTGGAGGTTGGTGAAATTTCCGGATCAATACTGCTGTGTGGTGCCTGGGGGTCTTAGGGACTGGGTGGCGGTACCCTGAGTATAGGAATTGTGATTTGTGTTTTCAGGTTCTTGTCGGCTCTTGAGGGTGGGTGCCTCTACCACTCTGTTGTGCTTTCGGGCCCAATTTAGCACCTTTCCTGACTTTGTCTGTGATGTATCGCTCAAACTTTTGTGACTTAGTGGCAATCAATTTGTCTTCATAATTATGGATTTGTTTAGTTAACTGGTCATGTAGTGATTCAAAGTCCTTGTGTGTTTGATATTTTGACAATTCTTGCCTCAGTTGATCGATCTTGAGAGTACATTTCTGTAACTTGCATTCTCTTTGCTGCCTGATAATATCTATCCACTCAAGGGAGGACCTGGTGGAGATAACCAGCCATTGCAGGCTTGGATCTTCTTCCAAGAAATTGCAGGTTTTTACTGCTCTCAAGCCTCTAGGTGTAATTTTGAGGTCCATATATCTTTTGAGGAGCTCAATGTCCCACCACTGCATGGCTTCATATTCTAGTGTATCTCCAAGCCTGTAAAAGAGTTATTTGAGTTGTTTAATCGATATGTTGCCTTCATCGATGGTATGGACAGGTGGAGCAGATTTCGCTGTGTTATTAGATTTCTGGGTGTGAGACATGATTTCTGCCACTTTCTTGTCTAAGAGATTCAGTTTGGACTCTCTGGTTTTATGCCTACTGGTGGGTAGGGCCATGTCCTCCATGTTGTCCCTGGTGTAAAGGGGGTGCTTTGTCGTACCAATCTAGATGTAGGAATGATTCAATCCCTTAGGTGGTATGGATGAATGGATCCAAGGGTGCTTGTAGTTTAGGGGTGAAGCCTTGTGGAGGTCAAGTGGTATTGATTGTCTTAGTTCATAACAGGAATTTCTGTCTTATTCAGGGATGTCAGTAAAAAATGTGCTCATCAGTACATTTTTCAGGTATTAGTAAAAAAAATAATGGTGGGCTGGCACCTTGGTAATCCTGTGCATGAGATATCACTGTCTCTACACATGGATGGTAAACTTGGGGGGGGTATACTCCATTGTAACATTTTCTTATAAAATTCTATTTCCTGGAGTTTTATAAAGTGATCTAATATAAATGATTCCAATAAAGAGAAATGAGTTCCATTCATGTAGAGAATAGTTACATTCATTCCTGGAAGAAATTCATTTTCTTCTGGTAACATTCTTTTCTTCTCCTACAGTTTGAAGAATAATGACCTGACCGACAGTTCCTGCCCCTACCTGGCATCTGGAATAAGAAACAATCAGACACTGAGGACACTGGACCTGTCTGTGAACAAGCTGGAGGGTCCTAATTTCAGGGATCTGATGGAAGCTCTGACAACAAGCCGGATAGAGGAATTACAGTGAGTATAACAGGACTGACTGAGACAATAATATTCTGGGACAAGTTATATCCAAAACAAATGAAAAGAGATTGCATTGTCATCAAAATGGATCTTTTAACTCTATTAGGTCCGGTTCACACTGCCGCAATTTGTCAGGCGGCAAGTCGCGCCCCATTAAGTGCAATGGAACCTTTCTAATTGGTGTGACTCAAGTCGTTCTGACTTAGAAAAAGGTTCCTACACTACTTCAGGGCAACTTCAGCACGACTTGCATTGACGTCTGTTAAAGCTCAGGGCAGTGCACCCCCCCCCCCCAATTACCTTTTTGGAAAGTAGACATCCCAAGGTATTTGTTCAGAAGAATGCTGTGCCCATGGGAGATGTTATATTTTGTCACAAATTTTTAAAATTTGACAAAAAAACGTTTTCTTCTTCTTACACAAAGTTGTCACTTTAATAAGATACAGTAATTCTCACATGCCCTGGGTGTATGTGGAATTACACCCCAAAACACATTCTCCTACTTCTCCCAAGTATGAAAGTGTCACATGTGTGAGACTTTTTGGGAGCCTAGCCGTGTGTGGGGCCCAAAAACAAATGACCACCTTCAGGCCTTCAAATAGCTTAATTTCCTAATTTCACTTGCTAACTACCTATCACAATTTCAGAAGCCCTGAAATGCCACGATAGTACAAATCCCCCCAAATTACCCATTTTTAGAAAGTAAATATGCCAAGCTATTTGCTGAGAGGCATGTTGAGCCCATCGAAATTTATATTTTTGCCACAAGTTTTTTTTTTGGAAAATGAGAAAAAAAATATTTTTTTACACAAAGTTGTCATTTTAATGAGTTATTTCTCTCACGTGCCCTGGTTATATGTGGAGTTACACCCCAAAGCACATTCTGCTACTTCTTCTGAGTATGAGGATACCGCATGTGAAAGACTTTTTGGCAGTCTAGCCATGTGTAGGCCCCCAAAATCCAATGACTACCTTCAGGCTTTCAAAGAGCGTATTTCCTCATTTTCGCTTTTCTCTCTTCAATTTCCAAAAACTCGTGACAAAAATTAGATCTGCAAAATACTCACCATGCCTCTTATTAAATTTTTTGAGGTGTCTACTTTCCAAAAAGGGGTCATTTGGGGGAGTGTTTGTACTATTCTGGCATTTCAGGGCCTCTCCGTGACATGAGGAAATACGCCCTTTGAAAGCCCGAAGGTTGTCAAAAAGTCTCACTGTCATCCTCCCTAGACAAGCTCGTCCCCCTCACTACACGCAGAATCAGGCCCGGCCTCTACAACCCTGGCAAACAGACAACACCAGAAGTCTCAGAAAATGTAGCTGCGCTCTTGAGCTTCTGTGGCGTAGGACTAAGCTCCAAGAAGACTTCGACCAATATAAATCCGCCCTCCTAAAATACTATTCCTGCCTCCACACCGCTAAAAAGATCTATTTTATCACACTCATTAACACATTATCATCCAGCCCCAGTCAACCCTTCTCGACCTTTAACACTCCACTCTGTCCTCCACTGCCTCTACCCTCTAATTCACTCACTGCAGAAGAGATTGCCAATCCCTTTAAAACTAAGATTGATAACATTAGTGAGGAGATCTCCAATGCACAGAAACCACCCCCACTCAACGCCCTATGTCCATAGATACAATCACTACTCTCCGCATTCAACCCTGCTAGTATATGCGAGGTTGCTAAACTTTTATCGAACACCCATCTAACCACCTGCCCCTTGGATCCTTCTCCCTCGCATATGCTACGCTCACCCTCTGACTCGATTCTACACTCTCTAACTCACATTTTCAACCTCTCCCTCTCTTCTGGCATCTTCCCAAACTCTCTAAAACATTTGCTAGTCACCAATATCCTCAAAAAGTCCTCACTGGACCCCACCAATCTTAACAACCTACGCACCATCTCCTTACTCCCCTTCTCCTCCAAACTCCTTGAAAGACTGGTCTACAACCGACTGAGTGACCATCTGATCATGAACAAAATTCTTGATTCCCCTCAGTCTGAATTTCGCCCTCAACACTCCACGGAAACTGCTCTCTTTAAACTCACAAATTACCTACTAACTTCTAAAATCAACGGACACTATTCTGTACTACTTCTTCTGGACCTCTCTGCTGCCTTTGACACATAGGACCACCCCCTCCTCCTAAAAAAAATACCCACTCCTTTGGTCTCCGCCACTGTACTTTTTGCTGGTTCTCATCCTACCTATCCCACCGCTCCTTCAGTGTCACTTACAACTCTACTTCCTTCTCTCCTCATCCTTTCTCTGTCGGTGTCCCCCAAGGTTCTGTTCTTGGACCTCTCCTTTTCTCAATCTACACCTTCTCCCTGGGACAGTTGATTGCCTCCCATGGCGTTCAATATCATCTCTACACTGATGACACACAAATCTATCTCTCCACCCCCAGCTCTCTCCATCTGTCTCCTCACGCATCACCAACTTACTAACAGACATATCAGCCTGGATGTCACATCGCTTCCCCAAACTCAACCTATCCAAAATTGAGCTCATGATATTTCCTCCCCCACGTGCCACTTCCCGAGAGTTCTCTGTCAAATTCAACGGCTCAACTATAAACCCGCACCCCCCACACCAAGGTCCTAGGTGTAATCTTGGACTCTCTACAAGATACGCACCTTCCTAACCAATGACACCACAAAGCTTCTAATCCATTCCCTGGTCATCTCTCGCCTCCACTACTGCAAATGTGTCCTCACTGGCTTACCTTTTAATAGGCTATCTCCACTTCAGTCCATCATGAATGCTACTACCAGGCTAATCCACCTGCTACACCCCTAGGTCAATCCCTCCATTGGCTGCCACTCAACCAACAAAATAAATTCAAGATACTTACAATAACTTCTAAAGCATTCCGCAGCCTGGCCCACAGCTAAATCACTAGCCTGGTCTCAAAATACCAACCAAATTGTTCTCTTTGCTCCTCCCAAGACCTCCTGCTCTCTAGGTCCCTTGTCACCTCATCTCATGCTCACCTCCAGGACTTCTCCAGAGCCTCTCCCATTCTCTGGAATACTCTACCCCAATCTGTCCGACTTTCTCCTACTTTGTCCACTTTCAGACGATCCCTGAAAATTCATCTCTTCAGAGAAGCCTATCTGGCCCCCACCTAACAACTGTACATGTATCATCTCATCCCCCACAGCTATTACCTCTTGTATCTCTTGACCGTCCCTCTTAGATTTGAAGCTCTAACAAGCAGGGCCCTCTGATTCCTACTGTATTTAAGTGTATTGTATTTGTACTGTCTACCCTCAAGTTGTAAAGAGCTGCGTAAACTGTTAGCACTATATAAAATCCTGTATAATAATAAAAAAGTCTCTCACATATGGTATCCCCATACTTAGCAGAATGCGTTTTGGGGTATAATTCCACATATACTGATGGCATGTGTGGGAAATATCTAGTGACAACTGAGCTCTGTATACTACCCTACCTACTACTGACCTCTGCATCCTGCCTTACCTACTACTGGTCTCTGCACACTGCCCTACCTTCTACTGACCTCTATGCTCTGCCCTGTCTACTACTGATTTCTGCACACTGCCCTACCTTCTACTGACATATGCACACTGCCCTACCTACCACTTACACTGGCAAAACGCTAGGCCTGAAACGAATCAAGCAAGTCATCCTGCATTACCATTAAATAAACATGGGGGATTTCCCAAAATATACCATCAGGGAGGTAATTAAAACATTCTATTTATTGTTTCTGTAGTAAAAATTAAACACAATTTAGAAATAATGATTTATCAAAAATAGCACCACCTCCACCAAATCAACACCATTAAAATTGACCATGTTGTCAGAAACTGCTCACACACACAACCACATATACAATTAATATGTAACTAAGCACCGACCAAGGTGTAGATTGATAAGCTACTGTAGGTCAGCAAATAGTTCCTATTGGATAGGGTGCAGTGTGGAAAGTACTGGTGAAGTCCAAAGGGGATCAGAAGCTGTGTTCCACAATAATCCCACATACACTGGCCAATTGGGAAGACATCGGAGATCGCTTACACAGTGGATAGGTGATAGACAGATACCAGTAATCCCGGGTGGAATATAGGCAGACAATTGTAGTTAAATAGAGTTTGCCACTCCACAGTGGGAGCTGTGTGCTTCTAGAGGGAATCTTATTGTCCTAAATCATGCATACCTTATAGCCATCTCCAATAGGGAAAGATGGGGTCGCAGTTCAAGCTGATATACTCACATAAATGCTGGTATGTGTACAATGCGGACCTCACGGTGGAGCAGAGCGGGTCCAAAGAGCTGATAAGCCGAGTTGGCTGTGTCTACACTGGTGTGCGGTCCATGCCAGCACACAGTAAAGTACCAAACAGCTGATTGGGGAGTCTACCCGGGTGCTCCGTCCTCATTGCGAGCTAATTCTCCTGGGACATCCCTTTGGCTGGATGCATTCTGGTCAGGATTAATGGAGGATTGTGGAGTGAGGCCACAGAGAGCAGCTGTGGGAGTCTACCCAGCCGCACTGTGTGTGATGCACAGGCTAAGCTTCCGGGGACATCCCTAGAGCTGAGAGGATGCCATTCAAAACTTCAGTGGTAGATGTGGAGGGGTCCCATGGATGGATCTCATGGGGGTAATGGTCATGTTTATTTCGTAAAGTACGAACTTCCTCTGAGCTGAAGGCCGGGGGTGGAACATCCTTCCCTAAATATAGTGAATTATGTAAATTTCAGATAGTCCTGGGAAATTTAAAGTGCCATACACCCACTTGGCCAACGGACATTCATTACATTCAAAAGCAGCACAAAGACATGTAAGAACAATAAAATTAGATCAAAAGGTGATTGATTGACCGTCCAACAAGGAAAAATATAACCAGTTGCAAATAGTAAAAATATAAATAAACTGGCAGCAAAATTGTACATTTTAGATCTTTTGCTGAAAGGAAATACTAGAGCCTTCTTTGCATTATATACCATGTATGGTTATGAGTTTTGAGACACAAAGAGTGATGGTCCATTCTAAAAGTTTTATTCCCCTACATAGCCATATAGGGGATCAGAAAACTTAAAACCTAATTGAAATAATGACAGAAGTCAGGAGGAGGAAGAGACCCCCAAGCAATAGGTCATGGTTCAAGAAAGACAGATAGGTTGAATTCATTGTTCAGGCCCAAGGGGCTCAAGGTCCGTAAATGATAAATCCACATTTTTTCTTTTTGGAGGAGAATTCTGTCAAAGTCTCCCCTTCTAGTTGGTAATTTTAACTTATAAATTCCTTTAACTTTCAGGCCCTTATGGCTTCCCCCATTGTAATTCAAAAAGTGTAAAGCAACTTTTTTTTAAGGATACTTTGGATGTGTTCACTGGTCCTAATTTTAAGTTGTCTCTTTGTCTTACCTATATAGGCTAGACCAAAGGGACAGGTAATCATGTAAATGATACACGTAGTAGAGCAGTTGATTAAATCACGAATCTTATATTGTTTTTGGTTAGCTGAATCAGTGAAGACATCCGTCCTTTCCATGTATTTTACACAGGGGAACATGCCCTTTAAAGGTGGTAGGTTCATAAGCCAATTCTGATTTTTGGTTCTGCAGTATTCTGAGTGAGTCAAACTGTCACCTAGATTCCTGCATCTGTATGCCGTCATCAGAGGTCTTTCTCCTACTATTTCACGCAGGGCTAGAGATCTAGTCAGAATATGCCAATGTTGTTGAAGGATATTTTGGACCTGTTTCCATTGTAAACCAAATCTGGTAATAATTCTAGTTACCTGGGACTGTTTTTGGAATCGGGGGGGTTTGGATCACAGAAGCCTTTCCCTGGGTGTCTGTATTGCTCGTATTTTGGCCTTTCTCAAGCAAGTATGTGAATATCCTCTCTCTCTAAATCTTTTATACATCATAGTGGCTTCTTGTTGAAATTGCTGGTCCTGAGTGCAGTTTCTCTTAGCCCTGAGAAACTGTCCAACAGGGATTCCTGAGATGAGAGAATGTGGGTGGAAACTTGTTACATAGTTAGTCAGGTTGAAAAAGACACTAGTCCAAGTCCATCTAGTTCAACCAAAAAAAAAAAAAAACTAAAAGAAAAAAAATATATATATAACCAAACAATCCCATATACAATCCTTCACCCACAGTTGATCCAGAGGAAGGCAAAAAAACCCAGCAAAGCATGATCCAATTTGCTATAACGGGGGAAAAAAGTCCTTACTGATCCCCCAAGAGGCAATCGGATACACCCTGGATCAACTCTACCTAAAAATGTTAGTACCCAGTTATATTATTTACATTAAGGAAAGAATCCAGGCCTTTTTTAAAGCAATCAACCGTGCTGGCCAAAACCACCTCTGGAGGGAGTCTATACCACATTTTCACAGCTCTTACTGTGAAGAAACCTTTCCGTATTTGTAGATGAAATCCTTTTTCCTCTAGACGTAAAGCGTGCCCCCTTGTCCTTTGTGATGACCTTAAAGTAAATAACTCAACACCTAGTTCACTATATGGACCACTTCTTATATATTTGTACATGTTGATCATATCCCCCCTTAATCTCCTCTTCTCAAGAGAGAATAAATTCAGATCCTTTAATCTTTCCTCATAGCTGAGCTCCTCCATGCCTCTTATTAGTTTGGTTGCCCTTCTCTGCACTTTCTTCAGTTCCCCGATATCCTTTTTGAGAACTGGTGCCCAAAACTGAACTGCATATTCCAGATGCGGTCTTACTAATGATTTGTACAGGGGGGCAAAATAACATCTCTGTCTCTGGAGTCCATACCTCTCTTAATACAACAAAGGATTTTGCTTGCTTTGGAAACCGCAGCTTGGCATTGCATGCCATTATTAAGCTTATGATCTACCAGAACCCCCAGATCCTTCTCCACTATGTATTCCCCCAGTTGTACTCCCCCTAGTATGTACGATGCATGCATATTCTTAGCCCCCAAGTGCATAACTTTACATTTACCAACATTAAAAACATTAAACATCATTTGCCACATAGTCGCCCAATTAGACAGCGCATTGAGGTCGGCTTGTAAATTGGAGACATCCTGCAAGGACTTTATTCCACTGCATAGCTTGGTGTCATTTGCAAACACTGAAATTGTACTTTTAATCCCAGACCCTATATCATTTATAAATATATTGAAAAGTAAGGGTCCCAACACTGAACCTTGGGGTACACCACTGATAACCTTAGACCATTCAGAATAAGAATCATTAACCACTACTCTCTGAATTCGGTCTTTTAGCCAGTTTTATATCCATTTACAAACTGATCTTTCCAAGCCTGTAGGCTTTACCTTACACATTAGCCGTGTGTGGGGAACGGTGTCAAACGCTTTTGTAAAATCCAAGTATACCACGTCCACAGCCACCCCTCTGTCCAAGGTTTTACTTACCTCCTCATAAAAAGAAATCAGGTTTGTTTGACAACTTCTGTCTTTCTTGAATCCATGCTGTCTGTTGCTTAAAGCATTTTTTTCCAGCAAGAACTCATCTATGTGGTCTTTTATTAAACTCTCCAGTATCTTCCCAGCTATAGAAGTTAAACTAACAGGTCTATAGTTACTTGGTAAAGACTTTGATCCCTTTTTAAATATGGGCACCACATTGGCCCTACGCCAATCCAGTGGTACTATTCCAGTCATTAAGGAGTCCCTAAAAATTAGATACAATGGCTTTGAAATGACAGAGCTCAATTCCTTTAGGATCCGTGGATGGATGCCATCTGGTCCAGGTGCTTTATCCACCTTTATTCTGTCTAAATACTTCTGGACCATTTCACTTTTGAGCCATTGTGGATCATTTGGGGGTGTGCCACTACCACTCCCATCATGGACATGAGCTCCCCCATGCTCCTTTGTATACACAGAGCTAAAGAAAGTATTTAATAAGTTTGCCTTCTCTTTGTCCCCAGTCACAAACTCTAGATTATTTTGTAAAGTGCCTACATGCTCAGACCTGACCTTTTTACTATTAACATATCTGAAGAATTTTTTGGGGTTTGTCCTACTATCTTTTGCAATCTGTCGTTCATTGTGAATTTTTGCATCCTTGATTTCTTTTTACATATGCTGTTATATTCTTTGTAACATTTAAATGGTGATAGTGTTCCCTCATTTTTATATTTTTTAAATGCTCTTTTCTTATAATTTATAACTTTTTTAACTTTGGCCGTGAGCCACATAGGTTTTCTTTTTAGCCTTTTAAACGTATTGCCCATGGGAATATACTTTGCAGTGAGTTTGCATACAGTTTTTTTAAAAAATTCCCATTTCTGTTCTGTGTTCATCGATGCCAATATTCCCTCCCAGTCTAAGTCCTGGAGAGCAGCCCTCATCTTTGTAAAATTTGCTCTCTTAAAATTAAGTGTTTTTATCTTTCCCTTGTGTGTTTGTTGCTTGCAGCTTACATTAAATGAAATCATGTTACGGTCACTGTTACCCAGATGTTCTTTTATATGAATATTGGTAATAAGCTCTGCATGGTTTGAGATTACCAGGTCCAGCAAAGCATCATTCCTAGTTGGGGCCTCAATAAACTGAACCATAAAATTGTCCTGTAATAGGTTTATAAATGTTTGCCCTTTAGCTGTCCCAGCAGTGCCATTACTCCAGTTAATTTCCGGGTAGTTAAAATCCCCCATTAATATCACAGTCCCAGCCCTTGCAGCTCTTTCCATCTGTGCAAGGAGCAGAGTCTCCACCTCCTCTTTAACATTGGGAGGTCTATAACAAACTCCAATGATAACCTTTGTAGTGTGCACACCCATATGCAGATCTACCTATAATGCTTCAGACTCATCACACTCTCCATCAACTAGG
>BLSH010431244.1:17654-38621 GCA_018402905.1 Glandirana rugosa
AATGGTGTTACCTAATAATTGATCAGTCCAAGACAATAAAATCATCAAGGTCAGACTTTTACGTTGTTTTTAAGACCAACCAAAGATCATGGGTGTAATTAAAAGACAATTTGAAAAATATATATTCGTGGTTTCACAAATTACTTTAACATAACAGAATATAGTATCAGAAACCAAATTCGTAAACTTATATCTAATTATGTAAAGTTACTTGAGTCCAATTAACTTGTTACCCAACTTTGAAATCTAACCAAAAGAAACCACCGGAAAACCCTCTGTACAGAGGCCACCAAAGAAAACCAATCTAAAGTTTCAACCCATTGTTCAATTAACCTGAGTTCATTGAAATGTATTAATCTATATTCAAATGCTTAAACCAAAGACTATGATATAAGACAATACAATTTCATTAAACACTTTGGTGCTTATATATAAAAAGTTTAACAGAAAATTAATGTGGGTACTAGAAACCAACCAGAATTTTTGTTGCATTTTCAGACTGGAACTACTAAAATAACAGAACCTGACTAGTTAATAATCCATTGTGGTAAAAAGCCTCAGCAGACTCTATGATGTCATCACATTCAGCTGTGCTCACATCAGGAAGTGGATTTGTAATGCACACAGTGAGCCTTACATTATACATTGCCTGTTATGCAGTAGAACATTTTCGGTATGCTACTTTTCTTTGTTAAGAGGCACAGAATCAGTACTGATTCTGAGACAAGTGGGTTATACTGCTGCCTACAGGAGATCGGACAAACAAGGCTGTTGGTCAGCCAGATATAACCCTTCCCACTCTCATCATGCTTCAATTATATGTAGGGTCTTAGGAAAAAGGACAACTATCCGCTGGGAGAAGCAAACCATTTCCAATGGACTTTTTTCTGTTTTTCCCTTTTCCTCATGGCAGGAATTGGCCACTGGTTTACTGAGACTGTGCAGCTCCCTTTTATCACTTAACTGCAAATGTGGTGTGTCACTTCCCATGTTGCGCATGCTCAACTGCACGACCTGTTACCAGAAGCCTGCACCATTGTCATTGTGCTCCTCTGCAAGAGATCATTTACAGTCTCCTTGCTTCTGCCTTATAGACAATGACAAGGTCAGATGCTTCTACCTAACAACAGAACTTTTATTTTCTCCATCAGCTCATCCCCCCACAGTTATTAACTTTTGTATCACTTGACCCTCCCTTTTAGATTGTAAGCTCTAACGAGCAGAGCCCTCTGATTCCTCTTATTGAATCGTATTATAACTGTACTATTCGCCTTCATTTTCTAAAGCGCTGCTCAAACTGTTGGCACTATATAAATCATTTAATAATAATCACAATTAGTGTCCACTAATAATTCCAGGTGTGCAGCATCCCTGCCCAAGAGCCTGACACTGTCAGCCTGTATAGTTTTCCCCTGCTGGGGTCTTCAGGCTCCTTGGAGGCTTCCTTAATTTTCCTAAGTGAGACCTCTCCTCTACATTATCTAGGGAGGAATTTTCTGCAACCTTGTCAGGTTTCATGGCTAAAATCACTTCCACGATAGCTGACAGAGGGCATAAGAGCATTTCTTCACATTCTCCTCCAGAGTCTGCCTCTGGCTGCTGCTTTCTTGGTGCACTCAGCAGAGGAGTGTAACATATCCAATTTAGATGAGTGTGCTTATACCATTTAATTTCTTATTGGTGCAGTGCGCACCTGTTTAGAAAAGGAAGTACCTGTGTTTAAATTCCCAAAGGTCACTGGACCCTCAAAAGTCCCTAACCTGTCAAAACTTTCCCTGTACACTCTTTACCGAAACTTGTTTTGTATTGTGACTGGCCTAATCTGGGCATAGAGGTTTCTTTACAGTAAGAGCAGTGAGGATGTGGAATTCTCTTCCACAAGCAGTAGTTTCTGCTGGGAGTATAGATAATTTCAAAAAAACTATTAGATGCACACCTAAGGGACCACAACATTGAGGGATATACAATGTAATACTGACATAAAAAACACACACATAGGTTGGACTTGATGGACTTGTCTTTTTTCAGCCTCGCTGACTATGTAACTATGAAATGGACAAATTGTTTATTCCTCCTAAGAATTTTGCTCAGCTGCACCTCATGGGGGAGGAGTTACTTTAGAAGCACAATATTCCTATTATGGATCTAGCCTTTTCCTGTCTTATCAAGGCTCTGACTGTCCCTATCGAGTATGTTCCAGTGTTTAAAGATAAAAGACTGGAAGCCCTTACCAAGGCCTTATTCTCTATGGCAAGCAACCTGTCATTGCTCTTATGCCCATCTGTCAGAGCCTGGGTGTGTGGTCCAAAGACTTGTCTAGATATCACAGAACAATTCTTACTGTTCCTCTGTTGTCTAATAATTAGAACGCTTATCTGCAATACTGTGTTGATGGGCTTGCAGATATCGTACACCTGATTGCTAGAATAGGTATCCTATCTGTTCTCATGTGGAAGACCCTTTGGTTTAAAGGCTGGTCTGTAGAACTTAGAACTAGTGCACAAATGCCTATTGCTTATACCCTTGGTGGCAATAGCATGTTGGTGACTTTTATTAACAACTTTATCATGGGCATCATGGAAAGAGCGTGCCCCCTTTGACCCCAGCAAAAGTATGGTAAACCTCAGATGGGAAAACCTTTTACTTCTGTAGCTTAGAAGAGTTCCATTCATCTCTCACTGTCCTCTAGGTCAAAGGGGCAAACCTAGTTCCACCATAGGCCTTGGACTCTCGTCAGCTCCTTTTTCTGCACATGCAAAACTCCAACCATTCCACATATCATTCATTACTGTAAGTGCCCACTGGGAACTAAGGGACCTGAAACAAAAGGGTCAAATAGTATATATTCTGCAGACAGTTCACATAAAATTCTAGACTCCATACCTACATGAGGCGCTAGCTTCCTCTCAGGCATTCACCATGTGGCCTGTCTGACAAAAGCAAATTTCTCTTCAACTATGTCTGAATTCTTTCGTACTCTTGGTACTTCTAGCGCCTTTGGTTTTCAGAGACCAGAAAAGCTCCACTATTCCTGAGCCTACGGCTACACCGTAATTGTAGCAGAGTTGAGGATTTTGAAGCACAGACCCGCAATTTTGATGGAAAGGTTTACCAATAAGGGATATTCAACAGAAACTCTAGGTCAGATAGCGACAAAAACTCAAGATATGGACAGGGACTCACTATTGGTGGAGAGGTCTGTGAATAATGATGGAGGGAATCATTTTTCTTTACCATTTATTACCTCGTACTCCCACCAGCATTATCTGATAAAGAAAATGGTCCGTAAACATTGGCATATACTCAAGAATGATAATTTGGGGAAAGCCTTACCGGACCAACCTCGTGTGGTGTTTAGGGGGGGGTTCCGCCCTTAAGGGATATGGTGGCCCATAATCTATGCGATCCACCTATCAATAAACCAATATTTTTTCAAAACATGGTGGGGTTTTACAAATGCAAAAAATGTTCTGTGTGTCCCATTAATAGAATAAGCGATAAAAAGACAGTTCAATTTAGTTCACATAGCACAGCCCAAGTCTTTCAAATAAAGACATTTATAACATGTTCCACTCCTAATGTGGTCTATCTTCTTATCTGCCATTGCGGATTTGCATAGGATGTACTATACGTCCATTATCTGTTAGACTAAATGAACATATTGGCAATATCAAGAGAACCTTTTTGGGCAACCCTGTGTTCAGACATCGCTGGGAAGTTCATGGTAGGAACCTGTCAGGTACATGTTTTCTAGGCATTGATAAGCTTAAGCTACATTGGAGGGGAGGATTGAGAAGACGTGAAATCTCCAAACTCGAAATTAGTTGGATTGATAGAGTTAAGTCTCTGAGACCATTAGGTTTAAATGCAGATGTGGAGGTGAACGCTTTTATTGATAATTCTTGATATTTAGAATGTAATTTGGAATTAATATACTGTTTTACTTTTAGGGGGGAGCTATTATTATTACTTTTATTTTACATTTTTTATACTTTATGTAATTAATGTTTGTAGGACAATTTGATAGCTTATACATGCTAAATGGAATGTTATGTTGAATTGCTTACATTCAGGCCCTGCTCCCATTTGCCTTTTTGTTATAGGTTGCCACTTGGGACAGATAAACGTTTTTTGGGTAAAATTTTTCATCTGGGAGCGGTTGGGCATACTCAAAATTATCTCAGTTTGGCCTTTCAGAGGGCAATACATTTTATTGATGCATTGGAGTTTTGTTAGAGTTATTCCTTAATGCTTTACCTGTGCTCCAAACTATCTTTTGATTGCGCTCGAATATGTAAATCAGAAAGGAGGCTTCAGGCGAATAAAATGGGCGCCGCATGAAAGCAAGGCTTGGCTCCTCAAGACTTCCTATTTAGAGTGATGGTTCAGTGTGCCACCTGTGCCCCAGGAAGATGTCACGTATGACGAAACATGTCGGGCGGAGCTATGCACTGATGCCATCGCGCCCCATATGACTCTGGGAAGCACAGGTGATTGCAGTTTGTTTGCCGGCAAAGAATATCATCCTATGCAAGTGTTTTTGTAAGTAGCCATTTGCCCCCCCCTTTATCTTCAATAAATTATCATGGCAATATCACACTATTGGAGCTTTCTTTCTTCACACGGCCCATCACTTTTCCCTAGATAGTGAGGTGGTCTCGGAGTGAGGGGAGATTACAGCAGAGGAATCCATTAACCTTCTGAGTACCTGCCTGGTTTATCCCAGTAATTGCCGTGCACAGGCTTATCTGCCTGCTCTCTTGACCATCCTAGCGATAGGTGGTCTCGGCTATTTGGTAAGAGTCTCTCAATACAGTATGTGGGGTGCCACGGAAGGTCCTTTGTCACGTTTTCTTGGTGGAGGCATTTCTAAGCTTTGAACTCAAGGATTCTTAAATATATATATCTGGACTTTTGAATGAATTTGCGACACTATTTTTGTAATTACTTATTATTGCTGTTTGCACATTGCACTATAGATTGTAATATATAAGAAATTATGTTTTGATGGAGCAATTGGAGCTCGCGCGCAGAAGCGAACGCATACATAAGTCCCTCCCACATATGAAATCGGTGTGCAAACCACACATGTGAGGTATTGCCGTGATCGCTAGAGCGAGAGCAATAATTTTAGCACTAGACCTCCTCTGTAAGTCGAAACTGCTAAACTGTAAAAATGTTTAAACGTCGCCAATGGAGATTTTTATGTTGCAAAGTTTGTCGCCATCCCGCGAGCAGACGCAATTTTGAAGCATGACATGTTGGGTATCATTTTACTCGGCATAACATTATCTTTCACAATATGGGAAAAAAATGGCCTTACTTTACTGTTTTCTTATTTTTTTAACTCAAAAAACGGAATTTTTTAAAAAAAACTCACGCTTGTAAGACCACTGCGCAAATACGGTGTGACAAAGTTTTGCAACGGCCGCCATTTTATTCTCCAGGGTGTTAGAAAAATAATATACAATGTTTGGGGGTTCTAAGTAATTTTATAGCAAAAAAAACCTGGTTTAAACTCCTAACCACCAAACTCCAAAAAGAGGCTCAGTCTTAAAGTGGTTGTAAAGGTTTTTTCTTTTAAATAATAAACATGTCCTACTTACCTCCTCTGTGCAAGGGTTTTGCACAGAGTGGTCCCGATCCTCTTCTGGGGTCCCTCAGCGGCACTCCTGGCTCCTTCCCGCATCGAGTGCCCCGTCGGAGAAGCACTCTCCCTCGGGGCACTCGTGCAGGGGCGCTCCCATGTCCTGCTGCTGCATCCATTGACACAGACTGCAGAACTCGGCCCCGCCCCCCGGCTCCCATGTCATTAAATTTAAATGACAGCAGCAGAAACCAATGGCTTTGCTGCTATCAATCTATCCGATCAGGACCCAAGACACCATCTGGAGCGGGTGTGCTCGTCCTCATTGCTGGAAAGACTGGGTTCACGTAAGTAAAAAGGGGGCTCTGGGGGGCTGGTGCATCACAGGGGGGTTTTCACCTTAAAGCGGAGTTCCACCCAAAAGTGCAACTTCCGCTTTAAGAGAAGGTGACCCCCTGACATGCCACAATTGACATGTCATTTTTTTTGGGGGGGGGGGGAACCAGGGACCCTGTTTTCACAGGGTCCCAGGTCCACTTCCTCTCCTAGAGCCGCAGCTCCAGAAGGAAGTTCACCTTCCCCCCTCTCTCTCGGCGATCTTCTGAGACACGTCACAGGTCCCAGAAGATACGCCGGAAAATTCACAATCCGCAGCACGACTAGCTGAAGCCAAAGCTGAGTGCCCACACCTGTGATGCCGGCGCCCCTTTAATTGCCATTTTAACCTGTATGCGTGTGGCACCTTGTGTGTCTGTACCAAGGCCAAACATTCCAGGGTATGTAAACTTTTGATCGTAGTCATTTGGGCAATTTCTGTTGTTATGATTTAAAAAGGAGCCAAACAACTGTGTGATAATAAATGGATTCATATGATCACTATCCTTAAATAAAAGACCGTTTTTTTGGTATGATCAGTCATATGTTCAATATCAATGCAACAATTTTTGCCCAGGTATGCAAACTTTTGAGCACAACTGTATATAAACTTTTATACAGGCTGTCTATAGTTTTTATTGTTCATCTTAATGTTTAACCAGTTGCTGACCCCCGGCAACTTGACTCGTTAACGCGAAACGCCATCACCTGACGGTGACCACAAGAACAAGTATTGTGAGCGCACTCACTGTGTTCTGGGGGGGCCAGGGAGCAAGTACGGGGGACTCGATGTCCGCCGGTTACCTGCGATCGCCCCCCGGAGCGACAGAACGGAGGTCTGTGTATGTAAACACGGATCTCCGTTCTGACAGAGGGGGAAGGGATGTGATCACAGGCTCCCTGTATATGGGAGCCATGATCACTCCCCTCCCCCAGCCAGCCCAGCCCCCCATACAGTTAGAACACACTGAGAGAACACAGTTAACCCTTAGAGTGCCCCCTGCAGGTTAACCCCTTCACTGCCAATGGCATTTACACAGTAATCAGTGCATTTTCATAGCACTGATCGCTGTATAAATGCCAGTGGTCCCAAAAAAGTGTCAAAATGGTCCGACATGTCCGCTGCAATATTGCAGTCCCGATAAAAATCGCAGATCGACACCATTACTAGTAAAATATAACAAAAAACCTTGTAAATGAATTATCATTCGTAAACTTGGCAACTTTTGCGCTAAGCAATCAATAAATGCAGATTGTGATTTTTTTTTTTACCAAAAATATGAGGAAGAATATAAATCGTCCAAAACCGATGAAAAAAAATGTTTTTTTATTATTTTTTTTTGGATATGTATTTTAGCAAAAAGTAAGAAATATTGTTTTTTTTTTGCAAAATTGTCGCTGTTCTTTTGTTTATAGCGGTGATCAGAAATGACACAGAAGTGATCAAATACCACCAAAAGAAAGCTCTATTTGTTTGGGTACAACGTCGCACGACCACGCAATTGTCAGTTAAAGCGTTGCAGTGCCGAATCGCAAAAAGTGCTCTGGTCCTAAAGTGTGAAATCCTTCCGGGGCTGAACTGGTTAAAGATACACTGTAGTCATTATTAAAAATGAACCTTGAGATGCATAGAAAGAGCCTGCTAAATAGTTACATTTTTTTGTCCTGATACTTCTGTACCACACCAGTTCACCCCACTCCCTCCTGGGAACCTGGTGGTCCTGAAATGCACTTGGTGATACTCGGACATCGTCCTTGTTTTCTTTCACACACACAAAAAGCTTGTTGTAAAAAAAAAAATGCCGAAGAACATTTGTTCCAATTCACGTATTATTTTTTTGCAGCTGTAAACCTTAATAATCCCATTTGTGCTGCAGTGATCCCTATTAATGGATTAAGTGTCCCATACAGCTATCATTATTTACAACATATGTGTACATTAAGTGAGTGGACATCCAGAAGACCTCCTTGGGGACCTTTCATTTCTTAGAATGTTTTATTTTCTTCTTCAACTCTGATTCTTCTAACTATACAGCTCATTATTTAGTGCAATATTTACACCTACAGTCACCACTTCAAAGCCTATAAAGAAGATAGATGACATCATTGAGAAAATAAGATCATTCTTATCATTTGGTCATGTTACAACCAAAAACATAAATGTATTTTATTGGGATTTTATATGATTGACTAACACAAAGTGGCCCATAATTGTGAAGTGGAAAGAAAATGATAAAAGGTTTTCAAATGTTTTTAAAAATAAATATCTGAAAGGTGTTGTGTGCATTGGTATTCCCCCTTTATTCTAATACCCCTAACTAAAATCTAGTGGAACCAGTTTCCTTCAGAAGTGTTTTTTGGTTTGTTTTTTTGCAGCTGTAAACTTCAATAATCCCATTTGTGCTGCAGAGATCCCCGTTAATGTATGAAGTGTCTCATGCAGTTATCATTATTTACAACATATGTGTGCATTAAGTGAGTGGACATCCATGAGACCTCCTTGGGGTCCTTTCATTTCTTAGAATGTTTTATTTTCTTCTACAACTCTGATTCTTCTATCTATGCAGCTCATTATTTAGTGCAATATTTACACCTACATTAAAGCCTATAAAGAAGATAGATGAGATCATTGAGAAAATAAGATCATTCTTCATAATAAAAGCTGTGCATATGCTCACATTATCAGAATTTATGCAAACTCTGATGATGGTGTAAATAAAATAAGGGACAGTTTTGCTTATGTAAAAACTGTCAAGCTCTGTGATTCCTGTGACAGCAGAAAGCTCGCTGTAAGATAAATATATAAAAATAACCACCCATGTGCTCCACATTTCCTCTGAATATGGTAGCCTGTCATGGCTTATAGTTTAGCATTTCTGCAGGCCAAAATGTCCTCTGCATTATTTTTATTCAGGAAAATATATATTCTTCCATTAGTCACGAAGAATCATTTGGATATTAAATTTACACTTCAAAAGGAATGCAAATGGCAAGAATTCTCACTTTAATTAAAAGAATATTTTGCTCATAAATTAGCATGCCCCACTAGATGTAATTTTAAGATACATTTCTCATAAGATAAAAGGTAAAAAGTATTTATTATACATGCAAAGTAGCGATTTATCGACCTAATATGGAAAAATGTGTTTTGAGAAGAGATTTCTTCAGTTCTGGAAGAAAAATAAAACTGCCTGATCCTCTGCTAGAAATTTGCTTTCATTTATCAGCATGTATTTGCTTTAACAGACAGATAAAGAGCCAAAAAAAATAAATGATTAGTTGTTGGGCACCACTGATCTATCCACATTTCAATTCTATGCAATACTTAATTGCTCACGTTTCAGTATGACATTCCCATGTGGTCAATACTTTTGTTGGATATTTTCGTTTTATGACACTCTAGCAAGTCTGTTCTCCAGAATCTGAACCGCTATAGAAGACAAAGAAACTACTCATCTGTTTCTGCCCCAGTGACTGAGATGGTTGTGTGCAGTAGGCCTTAGTAGCCATTTCCATAGCTGGTAGAATGTTTTAGTGACTTGTAGGGCCATTCAAAATCCTTTCCTGCTTACAGTCTATTAATATTCGCTAGCATGATGCCCCATGCTGAGAATACGTTAATAAACACCCTCCCCTTTAAGAGGAAGCAGCCATCACTTTGAACAGGCATTTGCTCTCAATCCTGGCTGTTAATGAGAAAGTGCTGTGCCTAGCACAAAACATGTTAAAATGGAACTTGTTCTTGCTATTTTAATAAATGGAAGAAGCCCGTACTTTTGTCCACTCTCAGACCGGTCTCCCTAGTTTCCCCCCTTCCTTGGATACAGGTCCCACTGATTGGCTCATAGGCCTGCACTTACAGGCTTTTTGTAAAAGGTTACATGCTTGGAAACTATCCCATTGCCTACAATTTGAGAGGCTGTTTTCTCTCTCTGAGGCTTCAGACATACCCTGTCCATTGTATAATCACTTTACAATCTTCACAACACAGTTCTTTGCTTACCAACATGAGGCTCTGGGCTCGGGACCACGGCGCCCCAACCCCCCCCCCACCACCACCCACGAAGAAAGGCATATGTTGTTTTTATTAACTCACAAGTCGTCCATTTCATGCTACGCTCAGGAAAAAAATAAATACAATTACCGGTTGGTACAGAGAACCGGTCTCCTTACATCATCTATTCCCTTTGGAATCTACAAGGTGTTGGAGATCTGATCATGATCAGGGAACCTAGCTGCATATCTGGTGGGAAAGCTCCCAGATTCAACGGACTATGATGAGTTCTTACCACTCTCCCGAAATTGCCTTGTCATCCATTCTGCTGGGGGCTGTGAGGTCTCAGAAGTGGAGCCTATTCAGATATTTTCTTTCTGCTACGTGGCAGGTTATACCCACCCACTGGAAATCCCCTGCTATTCCACTACTTTCGCAATGGGTATCTACGGTCAATGATATCATAAGGGTAGAAGAGATGTTAGCTCTAGATGCTGACACTTTTGACTAATTTAAACCACTTTGGTACATATGGACGCATTTTGCTTCCTCAGACACTCTGAAAAACATAATTTCCATTTATACTTCTCCTATGTCACTCCGCTGATTTTGTCCGATTTCTCTGAAATTGAATGACAGACTCATGAAGGATTTGCACTACTAAGTAGGTCTTGACTGTCCACAATCATTTTTTGTCTATTTCTCGTTTTACCCAATACACGCCATTCACTTTTTATTGATATTTATGCCCAGGTCCTGTAGTTGTTAGCCTTATTTCTTGTCTTGATCTAACCCCTTTTCCTTCCCTCTATTCTTTTCCCTTCCTTCCTCCTCCACTGTCCCTCTAGGCCTAATTTTTTTCCTGTTCAATTGCTGTATTCCCATAGACGGTGGCCAACTAAATAGATGTGGTGCCATGCTAGCACCATTTATTATATCCAAACAAATTTTTCTTATGTCTTTTTTGGCGTATTTTGGCCACCTTATGCTTATGATATTCTCGTAAAGGTACATTCTTATTGTACTGTTTTATTTTGTTCTGTTTATTGTGGCTCCTCTACTCTAACACTACAATGTGACTCATGTTTCCGGATACATCACCTCCTTGTATGGTTTGGTACCTGTCTATTGTTTGTTTATAATATTTTTTCTGAAAATGAATAAATACAAATTTGCCTATAAAAGGAAGAATATTCTTTTGCATTTTGGAGTGCAGCATTCCTGTTGCTGGTATAACTCACTGCTTCGGTGGAAACGAGCCGAACCAAGCCAGTACCTGAGATGTGAGTGCGAAATACGGAGCCTGATGTCGTCTGGAATGGCATTTAAAAATAATATTTGATCTTAAAGTTGTGCCTCTAATTTGTGGAGTTTATAAAAATCTTACATTTTAAATGATTTATTTAGTCATTTCACAATTGACAAGAGAAAGTACTTTCCATTAAGCCAAATTTGCAATCCATTTTGAAATACTCCACAATAATATGGTGCAGCTTGGTGGCCCAGTATAACAGTCTTGAATATGTAGTATTCTTTTTAAGCAGCTGACCGCACATTCTCACAAAAGGAATATAAACTAGAAAACAAATGTGGAGTGCATCTATGAGTATCAGCTGATGGACAGGTACATTGGAATCAATGTATGCAGCTCACTCTGGCAAGGGGCTGAGAAAACACAAACTTCTGCCCCAGCTGAAAGGCTTAAATAGCAGCAATCTGCATCCCAAGGTTGTGTGCATCACACTCAACATCAGCACCGCTAGATTTTAGAAGTCTACAAGGTGCAGAATAAGGGGATGAATCATGGCAACAATAAGCAAAAGTCCCAAATTTATTAAAATTAATAAAACTCTAGCATATTTTGGATCATGCATTGCTCTCTCTTCAGGAGATGATACATACTAAAACAATACACAATCTTATGCACCCAAGATCATTGAAATGACACACCCCATTGTGAACTAAGGAACATCTGGTAATTAACCCTGGCTGTTCTAAATCACATTGGATTAAACATAGAAGTCGAAAATTGAATAAAGCTACGGAATAGAATTATGATGAAGTACCAACGTCCTAATGAATAAAGTGAGCAAACAGAGTGGAAGCAACCAAGGACTTTACTGGCACATAAGGACTTCACAACATTTGTAAAAAAATATACATTTTTATAAAAAAAAATCATAAAAATAACCCAAACAGGAGGGTACTGATATGTCTCAAAGACATGTGCATCCAAGCAATCACAATACACAAATTAATGAAACTAATAGTTAGAGACTCAGACTGGTTTTGCCCTGTGGTCAGGGTCACCTAGTGAGTTATTCCAACTTGTGCTTTGACATGTTTTGCGGTAGACCACTTCTTCAGAAAGAATAGTTTCAGTAGAAATAATTCTAGAAAGAGACAAAAATAATTTACAAACATATATACACTTAAATAACCACCTGACCCCCCCCCCCCATATAAGAGATTCTTAGGGAAAAGGTGAAATCAACATTATTCTTAAACATACACAGTATAAGTTGCCATCAGTCACTCAATCAATTGGAGGGCAAAGGTAAGTACGGGAGAACACTCACCCCACTCAAGGACAAGGACCCGACCACCAATGCCAAATGAATTTGGCTATCTCATGGGCTAGTGTGGGAGCCAAAGAGGAATAACTTAAAATAAGGACAATGATATAATTGATCTCAACATACTACTGGTCCCAATCATCACAGATCATTGGACATAGGTGAATCAATTTAAGAGTGATGTTATAAACCACCATACATACCTAGAAATTGGAATCCAAGGGCCTAAGGTTAGGCAGCGGGAACCAGACACTCTACACCACTAGCTATTCTTCAAAAAGTCCAATGGGGAGGGGACTACAATAACCATATACAAATCCTCATAAGTACGGAAGAAAACGTCCAAGTGAAAACACTTGGGGTAATACACCAACAAGACTCCCATCCTCACGGTGGATGGCCAGGCCTAGGGGGGAGCGGAGAGTAGAACTATAGCAAATTATACAGGGACACAATAAACAACACGGTCCAGTTCCCATACATAGAGGGTTGCTCCAATGCTGGAATAATCAAGTCACAGTGCCCTGCATTATCAGGTACATCTGCGCTCCACGACTAGCTAGTGGAGTCCTGCAAATACAAGGGAGAAGCGGGATATGAAAGTATCTGTGATAGGCAGGTGCATATCATCCATGGTGACAAGGAGCAAAACACAATACAACTCAGGCATTTAATGTTGTCCAACAGCGTCTCTCCACTCCTCTGCCGCGGCCATAGAAAAACAGGGAGCAAGCTCCTATTAAATATCCTTGGCGTCTATCCGAATGGCGCCGCCAGCTACGTGCAAAGTGCGCGCCGGCGGAATCACCGAACACGATCCCAGGTTGCGCATGCGCACGGGAATGTAATCCAGGTATAACCATGAATGATCCCACCCGCCCCTCTCAACACAGTAGTACGTCAGTGAGCACCCCCCGGTGGAGACATCAGGACGCACATATGAGGGGAAATAACACACTCACCCTGGTAGATAAGTGATTGGAATCCAGGTCCCAACCAGGAGTGAAGACCCCCCATTTGCACCTCAAGCATGGGGTGACAAGACTGACAACATTGTAAAAAATTATAAGCCATATAGATCACAATCAAAACTAAAAAATGACAGACCAAATAATATGTATAACTTCATCATCCAAAATAATTGGTTACAATTCGACATTGCATCGCAGGTTGGTCAGCCTCCCCAGAATAAGACCCACAGGGATAGTGCATACATAGGGCAAACATAACCTCCAGGCCCTATACAAAAGGGCGATAGCTGTTAATTTAATTAATTACAGAGGGGATGGTCTCAAACAGTTTCTTAATAGAGTCTCAGCCCTGAGGATGCGATTATTCCAATCGCCTCCCCTGGGATCTGGCTGGACCACCTCAAGCGCAAAGAGGGAGACCAAAGAATTATCGAAGCCGTGGTGTAACCCAATGTGCCTGGTAATCAGAGTTCTAATTTTGCCTTTGCCAGAGTCATGTACATGGTCACGAATCCTCTGGCCAAATTTACGAATGGTCTTTCCAACATAGAAGGCATGGCATTTGCAAACCATGAGGTATATGACACCACGGGTACGACAGTTAGCATGGTGCCGCGACTGGTACCACTGCCCATTGGGGAGGCAGATACCCCTGCCCTCAGTCACCCATGGGCAGCGGTTACAGTCACTGCAACGATATGTACCCCTGGGGGGGCACATGGTCCTGCGTCCTACCTGAGTAGTGACTCGATATCAAGGTGTCCCGTAGTGAGGTAGCTCGTAGAAAGACCAGCTCGGAACTAGGGCACACAAACTTAGAGAGGATGTGGTCCTCAGAAATCAGATGTCAATGACGTGAAATCAGGGATTGTAACGGTTTCTTATGGGCAGAAAAGAGAGTAATAAACGTAACCATTGAATTGGTGCGCTGAGGACTTTTCTTGAAAAGTAACTCTGCCCTAGTTTTCTTCTTTGCCTTATTATAGGCCTTTCTCAGTAGGGACCTAGAATAGCCCCCTAACCAAAAGTCTGTCCAGTAAGAAATTGATTGATGGATGAAATCCTCCTCTGTAGAACAATTTCTACAGAGGTGTAAATATTGCTTATAGGGTATGTCTATGAGGCGGGATGGGCACTTGTGGCATGAAGAATGGTATTACCCGCACTTGGCTTGCGATAGAGGTCTGTAGTAAGGTTCCCATCCTCAGCGATGGATATGGTTAGGTCCAGGAAGGATATTTGGTGATGGCTAAATTGGTGTGTAAATTTTAAATTGAAATAATTCACATTAAGAATATCCAGAAACTCCAGAAGATCCTCCCTGGGTCCCGTCCATATAATCAATAGGCCATCGATAAAGCGAAACCAATTTAATATAAAGCCCAAGAACCAAGTAATCAGAAAACACCCATCTCTCCCAGCCTCCAAGATATAGGTTGGCATAAGAGGGTGTGCAGCAATTGCCCATCGCCACCCCCTGACACTGTAAAAAGATTTGATCCTGAAATGTAAAGAAGTTTCTGGTAAGGACAAATTTAAGAAGATCAAAGACAAATTGAAGACTGGGACGACCTATGGGATCAACTCTTCAAACACTTAGTATCAGCTAGAGACAGGCTCATCCAGTTTAAATTCCTTCATCGTATCTACTTCACTCCGGCTAGACTGGCTGCTATTTATCCTTCGGCCTCCCTGGAGTGCTGGAGATGCTCCCATAGTCCGGCTGCGACCCATTTTTTGGGACTGTGGACAGATTCAGGCTTTCTGGAAGGAGGTTACCGGGTGTATCGCAGATATTTTAATGGTGCCCATCCCATTGACCATCCGGGTATGCCTGCTGGGATTGGTGGAGCAGGTGGTCCCCTCCAGGGCGCACAGAACGTTACTTTCCATTTTACTGTTCTATGGGAAAAAAACTCATTCTGTTGTCCTGGAAAAAGCCATCCGCACCCAGTTTGCTACAATGGAAACAGCTGGTCAACAAAATGCTGCCGTATTACAAAGCCACTTATCAGGCCAGGGGGTGTGCTAAAAAATTCCAAAAGGTATGGAGAGCATGGTGTGATTCTGCAATATCGAATGGTTGAGGGTTGAGATGGAGTCTATTTAGATGCTCATTGGAGGTGTGGTGGATCCGGATAGAGTGTCCTGTGGGGGTGGCGGGCATGAGGATCCTGGAGGGTTGGGGGGGCTGGTCCCACTTGGCATGGGTACACCCCGCGGACCGCCCAATAACTGAGGCACAAAGACTTCTGCCTGATCCGTAATTGAGAGGCCAAGAAACCAAGCAGAGGGAGGGGGGGAAGGGGAGGGGATGGAATGTTCATGATTGTGTGTAATGTCTCAGATAGTTAGAAGTTTATGTCTAGTTAGTTCTTGGCCGCATGTGGCCGGTGGAGCCAAAACTGCTCCCTTGTTGTTTGTATGTACCTGCATATCTATAAACTAATAAAAAGAAGTTTAAAAAAGAAAAAAAAGACAAATTGATTGTGCAGCCACATAGTCTGATCTTGCTCATCCAGAAAGGATCCAATCACCCGGATACCCTGCTCGTGCGGAATGCTGGAATACAGAGCCTCTATATCCACAGCAACGAGCAGGGCATCCGGGGGAACATGGATCCCCTCTAGGTGCCCAAGAAGGTCAGAAGTGTCTCGGATATAAGAGGGTAAACAGGTGACATGGGGCATTAGAAATGAGTCTACATACCTGATGGCTTTTTCTGTTAAGGATTCATTCCCTGAGACAATAGGTATCCACAGAGGGTTATATAAATTCTTGTGTACCTTCGGCAAAGCATAAAATGTTGCCAATTTGGGGAACCTGGGAATGAGAAAGTCTAGCATTTTTTGATCAATTAAACCTGCTAGGAATGCATCTGTGCATAAAATTTGTAGCTCATTAAGGAAAGTCGGGATAAGTTCCTGCTGGATTTTGCAGTACCACTCCCGATTTTTAAGTATATTGAGACACATCCTACGGTATTGAGGGTGGGATATGATGACAATGTTCCCACCCTTATCTGAAGGTTTGATCACGATGTCATCTTGAGCCCAAAGAGACTTGAGTGCTCGAGACAACTCGGGGGTGAGATTGTTCTCAGGTTTAGGCCATCGTTGGCTTTTCAAGTCTCGGATAGTAGATTGAACAAAAGCCCATATAGTGGGACAGGTGAGTAGGTCTGGAAAATGCTGAGATTTAGACCGAAATTCCCTTGGTGGAACCGAAGTGCGAGGGGGGAACGATTGGTGTGCATCTCAGAGGGGGACATATATATATATATATATATTCATCCATATTGAAATGTTTAATTTGTTCGGTAAGATCTCTCTCTAATTTTTTTCTGCTTGTGTTCAGCATCAAAAATCAATTTGTAGGTTAAGTTACGGGCAAACAAATACAGGTCCTTGATTATCTCAAAGACATTTATTGGTTGCATAGGACAAAGTCCCAGCCCTAATCGCAAAACTGACTTTTGTGCTTGGTCAAAAGTTACATTGGTCAAGTTAATGATATTCAATTCTGGTTGGTCTGGGGGTTTGGTGTATTGGATGGCCGACGGACAAAGGCCGTTAAGTTGCCCTGTCTCTTGGCTTCCTGTAGCGCTAGTAATGGATCTAAAAAAACACCTTTAGAGATAATGCTCTGTAGGGCAGGTGTAAGACTTGGTACTGGTGGCTGACTCCCCTAATTGAGACTGTGGACCCTGGTGTTTTTTACCCTTGGGGTCCAAGGGTGAATACCCACCACTACGTCGAATGCGTTTGGAGGGCCGAGACGCTTGTGCTCCAGAAGGACGTCCAGGTGCCTGTGAAAAGAACAACAGACAGGGATGAGTCTGATTCTGTGGTTTCATCAACCTGAGAAACTGCAGATTGTGTATGACATCTGTTAAAGTTCCTGTCACCTCTTTTACTATCCCATTTGAATGCATACAATTGTGAGAAGGCTAGTTCATTCATCGTGAACTTTTTTTGTTTTCTGACTACAATGTCTTTATTAATAGTTTCCAGACATTCTTTTAGTTCTTTCCACTTGGTACTGAAACTAGAGTGTTCAAACACTGACTGATACTGACACAAATTCAGAGCGTCAATCTCCTTATCCAGTCGGTGTTGTACTGCTTAACCAATAAAGACATGAGTTCTTTACTACAAGTGGTCAAGACTTGTTCCCATGATTTTTTAAAACCCTCAGTGGGACTTTTAACTGTTGGAAATATTTGGATACGCAATCCCAAGGGATTGATGTCTTCTCGGATGTATTTTTGAAAGTAATCAATATGCCCAAAAAGATGAGATTTGCGTTTTAACAAACCCTGGATCCTGCCCAAATACAAAGTAAGATCTCCATAGTCTTTTTTACAGGACTCACAGCTAGATTGTATCTCTGACATAAAACCAGTCCAAGCTGTGCCGTGAAGGTCCATGGCTGTCGCCACAAATACAAGATCCCAAACGGAACCGCCTAAGGAGGAAAGACACAACTAGCAAAAAATGTTCAAACAATCAGCACTATGAAAGAAAGCACACACTACTGTGTGCACATAGATAGTATAGTCGCGTTTTGTTTAAAAAAAAACATTCCTCTGCTATTTTTGAACCTGAAAACGCCAGCGCTAAAAATGCCGGTTAACGTAGCTATGGCATTAATGCGCGTTAGTGAGCGTTTTTTTCCGGCTCAGTGTCAAAAACGCTCTAACGCTACAGCCTTGGAATGTGCGGGTCCTGTTTTAGATTTACAGCTTAAGAACGCCAATGTCATCTACAGCTCAAAAACGTCAGCGTTTGTATGGGGCCATTGAATAACATGGAGAGCTGCAAAAAAATGCTCAAAAACGCGGCGGTAAAAAAGTCAGTGTGTATGAGGCCTAAGAGTAAAATAGAATGGATATATAAAAGTAGCTACTGACTAGCCTCTGGGTGTGTTATCCACCCTATCAATCAAAAATTGAATAAAGCTACTGAATAGAATTATGATGAAGTACCAGCGTCTTAATGAATAAAATGAGCAAGTAAAGTGGAGGCAACCAAGGACTTTACCGGCACATTAGGACTTCACAACATTTGTAAAAAATATCAATTTTTGTTAACAAAAAAAACAGAGAAACAGCAGTACACTGAACTTACCATGGAATTGCTGTGCAGGGGGACATGTCAGCATAGGTCTGACCATTGGATTACAGGCAGGCTGTTTTCCCAAGTAGAATGCAAAGAAGCAAACTGACCACTCTGGGGTGGATTTGCTTACATGCCTGGCATAGTCAGTTTAAAATAGGAAAGCAGTGGGACTGGCAGGATCACCAAGTATTTCACACAGAGGAAGCAATAAAAAGAAAACAGGGTATTTTTTAATACCAGTACATATCAGAAATATGAAATCGTGGGGTAACATACGATTTAAAGCCATCATTAGGCAAAGCAACACATTTGCTTTGTAGTAGTTCTCTAAATGGCCTCCCATGTTTTCCTTAAGCCCTGTTCTTTTTTTAATGTAGATTTTTTTGTAAATGTATATTTTAGTTTCCAAATATTTTGTAAGGTATTTCATGGACATCTATCAAATTGATTAATGTATCACTAGAAGTTATAGGCTGACAATCCTAATCAATGTATTTTATTTCAAACTCATTGGCAGCTCAGTGTCAGTATCAGCCTGGGTTCAGATATTCATGTGTTCTCTTGTGTAATAACCATAGAATATTAATGGCATGCACCCGAGTTTACTTTCTTACTCACAAGCACACTTGTCACAACACAGATTTCAGGTATAGTTTCCAGTAAATAAACACAAGGCATTATTAGGAGTAGCATCTTCTGTTCTCTCCCAGTAACTGTACCTTTCAGGAGACAGCTGATGGAAGAGACATGGTAGTGACACCAGGCTCAATAAGGAAATGACAAATCTGACATCCCTGTCAGATAAACAGCTGGAATCCATTTGTGAAAGATATACTTAACCTTAATGAGTCTCCATATAAGGCATTTTTTAATAGCATAGACACTTCAGGAAGTCAGAACTTCATATTACATCACTGGTCATTCTTTATCTTCTAATGGGAAATATCTATCAGGCAAATCAGGTGTGTATAAAAATGTCATCTTTTTAGGGCTCGTTCACATGGGCAGATGAGCCGAGGTAAAAGTTAGGAGGTTGAGATTGTTTTCTAATGCCCCACAGGTCGAATGAGGGCATGCAGCCACATGGGGCTGTACACATGTCTTGCTTTCCAGCTGTGGCAAAAATTAAATATCATGTTGCTTTCAAGTGAATGAAAGTATGCTGCAACTGCCCGCAATGCCCACAGGTGCAGCATTTTGAGGGCTAAAATATTCATCTCCTCAGCACCTGTCAAGTGCCCTCTAAAAGTCAATTTGCTGCAGATCGCTTTTCAGAGGAGCAGCTATGTTAACCACATGTGTAAATTAGCCCTACAATATCATCATATATCCTATACAAATATACACTGTCTGAAAAAAAGAGGAAGGAATGCTTGACATTTTGGCTGACTTGTTCCACAATGTCTGATATTTAAAATTATATTGTGAGTCAGGGTAAAAGGTCCCCAGCCTATATTCCAAGAATTAATTGAAGGGATTGGACTATCACGACACCAGGAATACAACACGTAACATCACAGTTAAAATATATATCACAATTTTTATTATTGATACATTCAATTAAAAAACAAGGACAGTAGACATAAAAATCCCTAAATACACCAATCTACATCACACCCCGTATCAGTGGGGAGGGAAGAAGAGGGTTGGATGGTTTTGGAACATAGATATTGTGACCTCTACATGTTTCGCGGGGGACGCAATAGTGCATCTAGGCCACACCTAGTTTGACTGGACATTCGGGTAAGCCAAGCCATACCTCTATCTCCCCTTGATATTGTACAAACATATTATGCTCTGTTGACTGTGTTATATATTTATGTTGATGATTAGTGTTGAGCGAACCCGGACTGTAACATTCGGGTCCATACCGAACTTTCGGGTGTCCGTGGCACGGACCCGGACATTTCAAAAATCGTTCGGGTTCGGTCCGGGGTTCTACTATTTTACTCCACGTGTTGAGAAGCTGCAGGGCAGCCAATCAATAAGCGTTTCACTGGTTTGCCCTTAGAAGCCATCACAGCCATGCCTACTAATGGCATGGCTGTGATTGGCCAGTGCATCATGTGACCCAGCCTCTTTATAAGCTGGAGTCACAGTGCTGCAGTCACATGCTCCTTGGGTTAGTGTAGGGAAAGGAAGCTGAAAGCTTGAGGGACAGATTTGAGACATTTTAAGACCTGATCCTGCATCCTGAGATAGATTACTTTACTACTGCTGTCTGTGCTGTTGCTCTGAGGACAGATAGCAGAAATTAGAGATTTCACATACCGCTGCTTTGAGTTGCAGATCAAGCTCTGCATAGAACAACGATCGCTACGATCGTGCTCAACGATCAGATTGT
>BLSH010431244.1:54668-65535 GCA_018402905.1 Glandirana rugosa
GATCCGGGAAATAAGTACCAATTTCGTATCGATAGTGAAACAGACTCGGATGGAACTTATTCTTACGGTAATTTTATCAGTCCCTGACGAATCGTTGGTTTTTGACAACTCTGTTACTTGTGAAACCAGTCTGTTTAAATCACATGTTATATCACGTCCTCAGACATTACATGTTATGTCACGTTCTCATACACTACATGTTATGTCACGTCCTCATACACTACATGTTATGTCGCGTCCTCATACACTACATGTTATGTCACGTCCTCATACACTACATGTTATGTCAAACATATCTTTTCTTAGTGGGGAGGGGGAAAAATTTAGTGTAAAACAACTTAGATCTTTCACTTGGATGTTATAAGTTGCACTGAGTAAATACAGCTGGATAAAACAAAAATGGTGTCTTTATTTCAGGCTGCAACAAAATGTGATTTAAAAAGGGGGAGGGGTGATTCTTTTCTATACAAACTGTATTGTACATCACATACTCCTGCACTGTATTGTACATCACATACTCCTGCGCTGTATTGTACATCACATACTCCTGCACTGTATTGTACATCACATACTCTTGCACTGTATTGTACATTACAGACTCCTGCACTATATTGTACACTAAATTTGTCTGACCAAAGTGTTCATTGTCTCAACAGTTTTTGGTTGCTAAGCAGTCCCTGACTATTTTAATGGCATTCTTATTCAAGGTAGGCTCAGACAAAGTGATAGCTATGCTTTAACCATGAATAAAGGGCCTAGGATTATTGCCCTTACTCATATGTTCACTGTGCTACGTAACATGTATTGTGTAATAATTGTAATTTTCTATATAGGCACACCTACTGCATGCATTTATGTTTGTATATGCCTTACGGCGTGCTTTTTTATTTATATTTTTGCCATAATCTTTATTGCTATTACTTAGAGGGGCAACCCCCCCACCCAATGTTATAGCATTTTGCTGTTGCAGGTTCCTTTTACTAAGATGGCAGGGGTACATTCGATCCCCATGGTTTCCCCTGCCCTCCAGTGAACCTAATGGAGCATAGATCTGGAGAGATTTGCTCCTTCCCCAGACATAGCAGCCAGGGAAAGTGACATCCATACCCGAAAGTGAAATAACGGTCAAGCGTCGGGTCAAAACAGCAGCCGGACATTTGCTAGTCTCCCACTGTTCCATATGTCATGTCAGTTCTGGGTCCGCAGTTGGGACAGCAGAGGCCAGAATACATGGATTCTTTTTTTGGGGGGTTGGGGGGGGTGTTTGTTACCTTCACCAGGCTCTGGAAATGATTGGGAGACTTTACTCATATTAAAGCCCATTGCCTGCTCTACAAATGTGAACACATGCCCAGCTGCTACAGCAACCAGGAGTGTGTTGGAAAACCCCTATCAGCTAATGTTTACAAACGGTCCTGGTAGACAAGTGGTTAAATAACAACCAAACCCAACACCTTTTTGGGAAAGAGAATAGATTAATTAAAACCCATCAGACATTTAACGCTGTCTAAATCGAATTAGGGAGGTTTCCCTTTTCTTCCTTTTTTTTTTAATTCTTTTATTATGGCAAAGTATTCCAAAAAACTTTGGACCGCATTAGTTCACATATCACTTAACAGAACAAAGAAGCCGCCCGGCCTCTACGAAGTGGAAAATCTCCGGCGACGTATATACATATGATCCTTGAAAATTTGTTGACAGTTACAAAATGTCTTTGCGTCATCAAAAACACTTAAATCAGGATTAACCAGGGGGCCTGCCAGACCCTGGCATACAGATATTCAAAAATCAACAAACATTAATATGAAATGCCAACTGGGAAAATGATGTATATCCAGAGATCAGAGTGAACACACACCTACAAGCATTTCCAAAAGCCTGCTACCGTGCAATGATCAATTATTACGTTTCTGTGTGCACTCCTTTTCTGAAAAGTCCACCAATTTACTTTTACTGTAACATAGGTTGTTACTAGAAAGGGAAAAGAAGACAGGAGAAAGAAGAGAAAAAAAAAGGGGGGAGAGGAGGGCAGGGAGAAAAGAAGACTAAAGGGTCGCTCACCCAGGGAAATCAACCATCGCCTCAGTACCATTGTCAGGGAATAATACTTAATATTTAATTCAAAGGTGGGTCAGGTCTGACCACTTCTTGCAGATAGGCCTCCGTACCAGTGAAGTATCTCCACGGTCTCCACTTTTCCCTAAACTGTTCCTCCGTGTTGGACAGGTAAGCTGTCAATTCCTCCATACGGTGGATATGATTGATTTTGGAGTACCACATGACCCTAGTCGGGGGATTGGGTTGTTTCCACAATGCCAGGATACATGCCCTCGCTGCATTGAGTAGCTGCATCGTAAGGGTTTTCTTGTACTTCCGAAGGGGCCTCTCCATCAGGTGCAGAAGACAGGTCAACCGAAGTTAAATTTTTGATAGTGGATGTTACCTCCTCCCAAAATGATCACAGTGTGGGGCACGACCAAAAAATATGGAAAATCGTGCCTCACTCAGCTCCGCATCACCAACTTATGTCAGGATATCCCTGTCCATCTGATGGAGTATGTGGGGTACTCTATACCATCGGGTAAGAACTTTGTACCCGGCCTCCTGGTATTGGCTTGTGATGGAGGATTTGTGTGTCAGTAGGAAGATTTTTACTACTCTGTGTGGGGTAAACTGTATGTACAGGTCCTTCTCCCAACGCTGAATGAATATCGGTTGCAGTTCATCTGTATTGGCCGACAAATACCCGTATAGCAGGGCTAATGTGTGCCTAATGGGCTCTCCTTTCCTACACAATGCTTCAAATGGAGTAAAGTCGTGTGGGTTATATTGTGCCCTCTGAAGGGACTGAAAAAAGTGTTTAACTTGGTAGGCGCTCAGATTGTCCAGCGGCGGGTCCAAGAGCCCGGCGATTTTTGCAAGAGTGGGGAGGCCGCCCTGTGGCCAGATATCCGCCACTTGAGACTTCCCCTGCTGTGCCAATCGCCTCTACTGGTTAAGCCCGGGGTGAAGTGAGGGTCATCGGAGATGGCAGCGGTGCAAGATCTGAGGAGCGGAAAGTCACCCTCACCACCTCCAGCGAGGGATAGAGGCATCCTCAATCTCCATCGCCACCCACTGCTTAGATTCCACATTGCAATGCCAATCCACGACCCTCGAGAGGTGCACAACCCTGTAGTACTTGAACAAATTAAGAAATCCCAAGCCCCCTTTCACTTTTGGCAGAAACAAAGTGTTCATTTTTATTCTTGGGGACATGTAGGACCAGATAAAGTCTCTAAAAGGCGCTCGCAGCTGTTTAAAAAACCCCAACGGAACCCGGACCGGAATGGCCTGAAGTATAAATAAGATCATAGGTAGGATAGTCATTTTTACCACTGCGCACCGCCCAAACCACGTCACGGTCAAAGTGAGCCACTGTTGACGTTCTGTTTTAAGTTTGTGGAGTAAAGGTATTAGATTGGAAGAATACAGATCGGTGAAGTCGGGAGTGATGTTTATTCCTAAGTACTTAACGGAGGTGTTCGTCCAGTTGAACGCAAAGGAGGAGCGTAAACTTTGGGCTTCAGACTGAGATCGTTACGTTCAAAGCTGCTGACTTGGCCACATTGATCTTAAAGTTCGAGAGTTCCCCATACACCTCCAGGGCCTCTAGGATATTGGGCAGGGTAATCCTTGCGGAGGCCACAAAGAAGATCAGGTCATCTGCGTATACCGCAATCTTATGATGCCTCCGTGGATGTCTGTATCCCCCCTACATCGGGATTACCTCTGACTGCACATAAGAAGGGCTCCAGTGTCAGGATGAAAATGATCGGAGAGAGGGGGCAGCCCTATCTCGTCCCATTCGCTAAGTCAAACAAATCGGAGCACCAATCATTAACACATACAGACACTGAGGGGCAGGAGTAGAGGGAAAGGATCCATAGGAGCATGTTAGGACCCAGCCCTATATGAGACAGGGTGGCCCGCATAAAATACCAGGCCACCCTGTCAAAGGCTTTCTCTGCGTCAGTTGAAAGCAGCAGGAATGGTCTCCCAGACAAACGAGCTGCATGCATGAGGTTAAACACCCTAGTGGTATTATCTCGTGCCTCTCTAGATGGCATGAAGCCCGCTTGGTCTAAGTGCACCAGCATCGGGACATGCGGTAGGAGCCGATTTGACAGGATTTTTGAGAAAAGCTTAGAATCCACATTAAGTAGCGCGATTGGACGGTAATTTCCGCACTGGGATGGATCCTTTCCCTCTTTGTGTATCAACGCTATGTAAGCTCTTGAGTCCACTGGCAAGGTACCTTCCCCTGTCAGCGCGTTATGAAATGAGGGGTCAGAATAAAAGAAAAAGTCTGGTAGTAGGTCAATGTAAATCCATCAGGTCCCGGAGCCTTACGGGGCTTAGTCTGGGCCATGGCCACACTGAGCTCCTCTGCTGAAATCTCAGCCTCTAGGGCATTTGTAATCTCTTGTGGTAACGAGGGCATGCCTGACGCACCAATGTATCCCCTGGCCAGCTCTGTCTGTGTGGTAATCTTCTCTGGGGTCAAGTTAGGGTGCAGATTATATAGCTCCCGATAGAAATCGCAAAACTCCCTACCCCAGTTGAAGTCTCCTTAGACTTAGTGGATCCCTACTGTGAAATATTTGATGTGGAGGTTTCACTCTGAGTGACGGTGACACGTTGTCGGTCAAAAACCGGAGCCTATCCCTGAAGGGTGTCTACATAGAGGTTGTGGAGTCATATCCGTTAACATCAAGTTGATGCCTATGAGGTCCCAGAGTGGCCATTGTGTGCTACGCTTGTATCCAGATTGTGTCTGGTAAGGGTATTCATTTCATTCAGGTGGTAGATGACACTGCATGCGGGTGGAAGTCACTTTATTTGGTCCTGCCAGAAACTGTGTTATGTAGCTCCAAGGATGAAGAGTGAATACATGGGCAGTTATTGACTTTGGACACTTTTATATGCACTTTATCAGCACTGTTTTGCACTTTATTTATGTGAAGAAGAACAAGTACTACACATAACACTTATAACTTGGACAATTTTTGCAATTACTGTTGGGTTTACTATATAATTGCTTTTTGTTACAACTCACAGTCCCAGAAGGACATTACCTGATTAATCCAAGCCATCAGGTATCTTATTCATAGCGCTGCACTTTATTTTTATTTTCTTTGATACAATAAGGTTTATTATTGTCGTGCTGGCTGCTGATGGTTTCATGGTTCGGGTAGCGCAGTATCTTTACTCTTCGCATCATGTTGTTAACCCCTATCTGGAGAAAAAAAAAAGGGGAGGGTGGAGGGGGAAGGTGAGAGGAAATTAAACAGAGAGCAAACAGAATATGGAGAAAAGAATAAGAATCAGAGCCCCCCCCCCCCCCATGGGGGACGGAGGAAAAGCCGAGCATAAGTAAAAGCACTTGCCAATAGCGGCACAGAAAGAATATGAGATAGAGAAGTACCCTAAGATTGTCTCTCTCTGTAAAGTAGTAGGAGACGTGCGGTCGGGTGAGGGCCTATAGAAACCCATTGAAATGAGACCTCAACAGTCAGCGCGCATATTGTTTACACTACCCCTAAGCCTCTATGAGTACAGGTGGTCCCCTGGTTACAAACATTCGACTTACAAACAACCCCTGTATAAGTTATTATGGGAAAAAGGTGTCTTCACTGATGCTTTATCACCAATCATTGTTTCAACAACAACCCAAATTTTTCACAATCCAATTATCATTGGGACAGGAAGTGAGGTGAAATCTTCTGAACAGAAACATAGACAGCAAAACAAACATTACAGGGGTGTTAACCCTTCCCTATGCTATCCAAAACGCTTAAAATTTGTTTTGTTTGGCTGGAGCTACACTTAAAAAAATGTACCCATTCCGGATTACAAACAAATTCCACTTATGAACAAACCTGCAGACCCTATCTTGTTTGTAACCCGGGGACCATCTGTACAAGTCCAGTATTGTAAGAGTATGTCCACTAGACCATCTAAGGAGTCATTATCACTCAACCCACAAACCAGCCAAGAAATAAGATCAATTAAGCGACTTGCCATCCCCCTCAGCCACTTGCCAGTCAGGTAACAAATAAAGGGGGGAAATTCCACCATAATATAGTGAAATCGAGAACCCCCCCCCCCAAAAAAGGGTGAGGAAACCCAAAACAAAACAGAAACACCAGACCACTGGACTCTAGTGGCGGGGGAGGGCAGTGCATTCAACCCATCCGGCTGAGTAGCTCAGCTTAGGAAAACCTGATCAACATAACATAGGAAGTCCTTAAGAACACTGGCTCTGGGGGTGCCCTGCCCACTAGGTCAAGTGAGCCGCTGACAACAGTATCCTGAGTAGGCCCCTTAGGTGAGGGACTCATTAAAGGCTCAGGCCCCCTATTGTCTGTAGGTATCACAAACAAAAGGTAAACCATAAAATCGGTCAGCGGGCCATAAAGAACCTCTACTCCGCTTGCCCCTATAATATAATATACCTTCCTGAAGTCCGCCCTTGACCTGGAGTGTTGTCTGCATCTTCTGGATCTTTGTGGCCTCGGGGACGCAGAACGTAAGGGTGGCAATCCTGAGGTAATGAGGAAGTCCAGCCAGTTTGGTATAGGGACCTCTGGTTCCCCTAAGAAGGTAAAGAGATCCGGTAGTTGCTCTGGCCAACGTAGAATAAAGGAGCCATTACCCTTTTGGACTGAAAGATGAAATGGGTGTCCCCAGTGATATGTGGGCAGAGGATCCCCCTCATCCGGAGTGTGAGCCTGGAGAGATCTGGGAATAATTGCACAGAAGCCCCATCAAAGTCCATCAGGCCCCTAACCAAGCTTGTCGCATGATGTCTTCCTTGATAGAATAAAAATGCACCCTAGTGAGGATGTCCCTGGAAAGAGGAGCATCTCCACCCCGGGGCCCTTGTACTCTGTGTACGCGGTCCAGCTCTATCACCTCTGTGGGTGGTTTGTCCATGAGGCCATTAAAATTGGCGGTGACGGTGGCCCGAAGATCACCCCCAGATGTGACCTTCGGTATCCCCCGCAGCCTGATATTATTCCTTAGATTACGGTTTTCACTATTGCAACATAATTAAGTGGCGTTGATGTAGGATATGTGCCTCCTCCAGTGCAGTTACTGTAGATGCCAATGCAGGAGGATTCCACTGCGGTGACCCGTGAGTCCACCTGATCTATCTGTTGCTTAATATCGTGAATCTCCCTAGAGAGTGTATTCACGGTTATTGCAGCCATCTCCGACATATCCTGCTTAGTAGGGAGCAGGGAGATAAGGTCCTTCCACGCTGCTGCAGATGGTTGCGCCTGTAGTGCTGCAGATGGTTGCTCCTGTGATCTGTCCATCTCTGAGGCTGAGGGTGTGGGGGATCCGCTCTAGGGAGCAACGGGGAGAGGATTGGGGAATCAGGGACATCAAGTGTTCGCTGCTCCTCCGGTGCTGGAGCTGGGTGTGTTTTGCCCGTCTTTTTCTGTGTATTGGGACCTGCAGTGTTGGTGTGTGGCGGTGCCATCTTGGAATCTGAGGCCGGGATCGGTGTGGTGGTATTCCTGAGGAAATAGGCCGAGTTGTCTGATCCTCTGAGAGTGGCAGGTGTCCCTGGGGCTTTGTCTAGCGCGGACATTAAAAATCGCTGAGGTCCGGAGCAGTGTTGCCAACCTCCCCCAGCATTTTTTACTAGCAAAACATTGAAAATTTACTGGCGGAGCACATTTTTTACTGGCAACCTGAAAAATAACTGAACTCCTATTAAAAACTAAGACAATTGATATTTAAACACAACATGAAAACACTGACAATACCCATGTCAAGTAGTTTGCCGGGTTTACACTTAAAAACTCAGCACAGCATGACAAATGATCAGACCCTGATATTTATAGACAGTTGTAAAAATCACAGATTTTTACAGACTGTCAGTAAATTTACTGGCGGTTGGCAACACTGGTCCGGAGACGCTGGAAGGCTCTCTCCCCCGATTCCTGCACAGAACTCCTTGGCAAGCAACCTCACAGTGCCATAGCTAAGCCACGCCCCCTCCTTTTCTTCCTTTTGACTTCTCATCACTTTCTGTCTAGCTTGTAATGGTTGCCAGAACAATGATGTGACAATCCTCTCAAGTGTTTAAAGACATCAATAAAAACATAACAGGGGTTTCGGCAAAAAACTATTTGCTTTAGATACACCTATAAATTGGCACATGCTGTATTTAGATTTTTGGTAAAGAAATCCAAGAGTACAGATCTATTTTGATGCTTTTTTCTTTTTGGGGTTAGGAAGTAAGGGAAAATCTCAACACAGATATTATTCCCATCAGAAACCCTCTCACAGGCAGAATTTGAACATAGGGACTTTCTTTCTGATTTATAAATAGCTTATGCTAAGGATACCAATCACAGAAGATATATGAGGGCTGCCCTTGCTGAGTTCCTTTTAAAAATGCTAGCTGCCTGGCTGCAATTGTGGAGTCATTAACATGGAATGAACACACAGCAAGCAAAGTCAGAATCTATAATCTGCACATTAGTTTCAGTTCAGTATTTCCGAAAGTAATAAAACCACAGGGTCTATATAGGGCAGCCAGCTAGTTAGCACTTTCAGGAGATCAGCAACGGCAGTCTCTGTTATTCTGCTATGCCAAATGTGATACGGACAGTAAGAAAACTAGAAAATATAGCGCACCATATATGATCGAAATTCGGCCAGTTCAACAGAGACTGGATGAATTTTAATTTATGCATGGCTGTTCCTGCCTGTCAAAAGTCAATCTAATGTTTCATTTCTGTTGAACAGGCTTTTTGTAATTTTTTTTTCAATTAGTGGCTGCAGCTATTGATCAGTGTATTCTGACAGCACAAAGTCCCCACCGTCAGAGTATGAGGACTCAGCGGGGACAATTTTTCATCCACCTTGATTTTGTGAACTACGATGAATGCATTTTGTGTAAGCACCGGCTCAGAAGATTTTGGCAACAAACTTTGTCGCTTGGTAATAACAAAAATACAGTTACTAGAGATGGGCTGAACACCCCCCTGTCCGGTTCGCAGCAGAACTCGCGAACAAGGGAAAAGTTCTGCCTCGAACAGCGAACTTCATTGAAGTCTATGGGAGCCGAACATGAGAAATCAAAGTGTCCGTTTTGAAGGCTTATATTCAAGTAATTGGCCATAAAAGGGGTATGGTGGTCTGGGTACTGCCTTGGGGGACATGTATCAATGCAAAACATTTTTTTTTTAAGTGATTGCTTTTTCGGGAGCAGTGATTTTAATGATGCTAAAAGTACAACAATAAAAACGAAAAATTAATTTAAATATAGTGCCTGGGAGGGTCCCCTTAGTCTGCCTGTAAAGTGGCACATCTGTAGCATATACAGCATAACATGCTGTAGCAAAAATGAAATTTCTAAAGTAAAAAAAAAAGTCAAATCACATTTAAATTGACTTGCAATTGCCGACACCTGGCTATTTAAAAAAAAAAAGGCAAAATGTAAAATAAATGGCATTAACATGGAATGCAATGCCATGCAAAGCAATAAAACCCAAAATCCATAGCAGACCCTTATCCGAGAACGCAGTTTGGCAGGTCAGGAAAGGGGGAGGGGGGATAAGCGAGCCCCCCCCCCACCTGAACCATACCAGGCCACATTCCCTTAGCATGAGGGGGTGCTTTGGGGTGGCGGGGCTCTGTTAAAGGATACACCCTGCATATTTGGGTGTTCCCCATAAAAAAAAACAGCATGGGGTTCCCCCATGCCAAAATGTAAAAAGGAAATGGCATGGGGTCCCCCCAAAATCCATACCTGACTATTATCCGAGGACGCAGTCTGGCAGGTCAGGAAAGGGAGAGGGGGGACAAGCGAGCCCCCTCTCCTGAACCATACCAGGCCACATTCCCTTAACATGGCTCTGCCCCCCCACCCCAAAGCACCTTGTCCCCATGTTGATGGAGTCAAGAGTCTCTTCCCCACAACCCTGGGCTGTGGTTGTGGGGGTCTGAGGGCAGGGGGCTTATTGGAATCTGAAAGCCCCCTTTAACAAGGGGGGCCCCAGAAGCCCCCCCATGTGAATGAGTCCTACCCATTCACCAAAAAAGTGTCAAAAAGTTATGAAAACAGTTTTTGACAATCCCTTTATTAAAAAAATCTAAAAACAGTGTCCCCCGATGTAAATCCAATCATCAATCACGACGCCCGCTGCACCGAAAAAGAAAAATTGCTCCGCCTGCCCTGAAGGCAAACTGCCAAATGGCTGGCTTGCCACTTGATAGTTCTTATATAGGTAAGGGCGGGGCCACCTGGCAAGGTCACCAGGTGGCACTGCCCCCTTGCGATGTCACCGACCCAGCATGCACCGGTTGGTGATGTCACAAGAGGGGCAGTGCCACCAGGATGATGATACAATTCAGCTGTTTGCCTTCATGGTGGATGAAGCAATTTTTTTTCGGGTCGGTGGTGTGGCAGCGGCATGATGGGACAATGGATTTACATTGGGGGACACAGATTTTACTTTTTAAATAAAGGAATTGTCGAAAACTTTTTGACACTTTTTGGTGAATGGGTGAATGGGTAAAATGTTGCATGTTCCATGCTAAATACAGGTAGAACATGCAACATGTTCCAAAAGGTGAACTTAGCCTTAAAATATTATCAAAAGTTCGGAAAGTTTATTGGGGGACTCATGATTTTTCATCAATTTATACGCTCTGGAGGTGTTCAGGAACCTAGGCTGTTTGAAATCAACATCCCTGGAGTGTAATTTGGTATGGAGGTAGAGTCACTTTTTGTGGTGCTTTAGTGATGAAAGAACAACCAAATGCAGGGCCGGTACAAGGCGGGGGGGGGGGGCGGAGATCC
>BLSH010431244.1:65545-86376 GCA_018402905.1 Glandirana rugosa
GAGTCGTGTGAGAATCACAATGTGTGGGTTAAAAAGTCCATGTCCGTTGCGGCGGGAAAAGTGTGTCCGCTGCGGCGTTGCCTGTACCTGAAAAATTGGGTGTGTAACACTAAGAGTGTGCTGAGTGCGCTCCTGCACCCGGCACAACAGCCTTCATTCATCTCCCTTCTATATCAGGCAGCGTGCTGCGCTTCAATAGAGCTGTATACTCCCCCCCCACAGAGGAGTAGTCTTCTCCGGCAGCGTGACGTCATGGAGGCGTGCTGTGAGGACTCGGAGGCATGCTGTGAAGTCTGGGAGTGCGACATAGAGGAGCCTGCTGTCTCGCCTCCAGGCTCCACTCCACCTGCAAGCTGCAACCCACTCTGAGGCAGTGTGCTAGCTAGCTACAGACTGAGACTTACTGACAGTGTGTGACAAGTGACAGTGTAAGCGTAATATTATTAGCAGATATGAAGCGGGCTGCAAATTAATAAATGGTTTGGATTGGGGGAGGGGAGGAGGCTGAGGGGACTCATGCGTTATTATTATTTCAAAGCACTGTAAGTGCCTCTAATAAATATACACATAATTAAAATGTGTAAGTAAACGGTGTTCCTATCATATTAAACCTAATTGAATCTGTATTTTAGGTCTTCTCTTGTTTTGAAATGAAACTGACCCCATGGGGTGGGGGGGGGGGGTGGGTAGGGGTTACGCAGTTTGCCTAGGGCACCAAGTGACCTTGTCCCGACACTGACCAAATGGCTTTGCATTCCAGAATACTGATCGAGATTCTAGCATCCTCCAAAGACCAAGTTTCTTTTACTGAGAAGGAATTTAGGACTCATCCCCAGAAAGGCTGGCATCCATGATGAGGCCCTTACAAGCCATTTGCAGGAAAGATCTTCCGTATTCCAGTGCCGAACTGGTGACGCAGTGTTCTTCCTTTAATGGAAAATGGATGGAATCAAACATCCTCACTGCTAGTCACCTACATCCAGTGATCAGCTTGAATACTCACCAGTGGTAAATGTGAACATGGAAATAGAAGATATTCAATTTAGTGCTCTCTGTTTAAGTATTAAGAGGAATAAAAGAATCCATTTACAATACTCGGCACCCAGCAGAAAACAGCATGTATCGGTATACAGTCTCTTAGAGATGGCCACGCGATGACTCCAGGCTCCAAACTCCACCTCTAGGGGGCAGATACAACAAAGGGAATCCAAGCCAACTGTTCTCACAGAAATTGTCCAGCTATCCCAGTAAGGGGATGGGATGTCCTGAGATAATGCTAGCCCCTGTTCTTGCCATGCTTCTGAGGCAAAGACTGCAGGTGCAATTGACAGACTAATGCCGAGGGCAAGATATTCATTATGCTGTGAGCCCACATCAAAATACAGATAGCATTAACGTGCCTGGAAGATAGAACATACAAGTAGTCATCTTCAATGTCCAGAGGCTAGAATGGTCTTCCAGATGGAGGGAACAATGACCGACCTGGTGGATTCTGTATGGAATTCTTATAATCAAAGGACGGTATGAAGAACCTTACGATCCAGAATACAGTGAATTTTCCCATTTGATTTAAGAACAGAGAACAGGTTTAAAACACCTTGGAACCGTTCCTTCTGCAGAATAAGGGTTTGACTTCAGGAGATGTGGCAAATGTGACAACATGAATCGGGGTGGAGGCAGAAAACACGTGTAGGACACAAATGTCTGAAATATCCAGAGACAAGGTGGCTGCAAAAACCAACCATATTCCCCCACTCTGCCAAGTGGAGGTGTCCCCTTAATGTAAGGAGGAACGACGGTGGCTGGAGGATCACAGGGTCCAGAGCTCACGGCAGAATGACCTGGGAGAAAATGGAAGGAACTCTTCCCAGCCTTTGAGGTGTAGGTTTTCCAGATTGAAACTTTGTCTTTGCTAGGGCAAAAGGGGTGCACTTCCACTGGTAATATCACTGATAAGATGTCTAAAGGCATGGGCATGTGCAGTAGGGAGGCTTCAAAGACTGATGATCCGCAGACCAATATTACACCCAAAGGATCCTCTGCCTGAGTATCAAAAAGCAGACTCATTCTAGACATTGGGTGTATAAAATCTGCTAACTCATCCACCCAGTTGAGTAGGATCACCATCATAAGCTCTATTTGTTGGTGGACAGAAGGGTTCAATAGAAGAGATCCAGGACCCCAGGACAAAGTCTGGTAGAGGTTGCAGGCAGGCATGAACTGGCCATTGGGACTACAGGGAGTTTCCCAGTGGGCTGGTGGCTCATTTGACTGGTTTCAGTGACAGCCTGTCAAAGGCAGCAGCCATTAATTTGAGTACCACTGTACTACCCAGGGACGGGCAGGGCCGGGGGCAGGGTGGAAACTTCCCTTCAGGCCGCCTACCTTATCTTTAAAACTACCGCTGCCTGTCTGCTATTATTTTTTCCCTGTGTAGGGTAGAAGTTGGCTGCAGCAGCCGCCGACTGGCTAGCTGGCTGCTGTGCTGCATTCTGGGAGTTGTAGTCTGGACTGCGCCTAAGTTCCTGGTGGCGGTGGGTGGAACTGAGCAGCGCAGCAAACTACAACTGCCGGGAATCTCGTTGGCAGGCAGAGGCAGGGCATGAGGCATGGCAGGGGACGCTTCACGAACATCACGTGACTGGCTCAGACTGTGGGCTGGGCACTGACTTGAGTGGCTGCTACTAGTTTCGAGGACAGTGAATAAAAGAGCAGCCAGATTACTTTGAGTCAATGAGACGAGCAGCTTACCCCTCCACTACACTCCCGGAGTCTTTGGACAGGAGGCAGGCAGAGGCAGCTTGGAAGTTGTCATCACCCCCCAAGAGACCGTGCAAGGACCTGCTGAGGTGAGAGGAAGACCCAGGAAGACGCAGACCCTTTGTCGAGTCCTGTCATCTGCACTGCCCATCACCTCACTTCATAGTGCGCAACACGCTCAGCCTCAGAATTGCTGAAAGGCAGCCAATGGCTGTGCAGCAATGCCGGTTTCTAAAATTTCAGCCAATGAGGCTGTAGCAATGTTCCTGCATGACGTTAGCCCTCCCACTTCACGCAATGATGTGAGAAGGAGGAGAAAAATACAGAGGAGAATAAGTGAAATAATAAAAGAGGTGAGGGAGGAGTTAGGAGTATATTTTCAGTTAACACATTTTCATGTAAAAAGCTGTTTAAACTTACAGTGGAATGTTTTTACTTATTTTTTTGTGCTATTGAGTATAGTTTAAATACTGTTTTTGTGTGTCTTTGCAAAATTAAAGTTGGCCAGTCTGGATGAATAAGGCACTAGTAAAGACTCCAAGCCCCATTTGTCCACTGGGTATTTAATCATGGGAGTGTCTCTGACTGCTAGTGTTTTGAGTACAGAAATCCTCATAAAACAATTATTGTGTTATAAAACACAATAGATAATATATTATCCACGCTATCCTTGGGAAAACCTTTCAAACAGCAGCCAGCATGATTTGCTTGATCAACAAATTTAATAAATAATAGTCCATATGCAGCACTAAAAAACACAGTTAATCCGGCGGAGCTAGTGCATGGACGCACTGTGACAGAGCTCCTGAACACCGCGATCCCTAAAGCGACAAGAAGCGGCTTTACCGAGACCCGAACGGCGCATTTGAAAGCTGGAAGGGAAGGTGACCAATAATACCCTGATGGGAAAGAGGAAAACGTGGGATAAACCCTGCAAATTAGAGGCATTTTACAGCCCCAGTGAGGCCCAACACAGGCAAGATTGCGCTGGCCCCTCCCGCACTGTATACACACACAGACAGGGAGAAACTACAGATGAAAGAGGAGAAGGGCTAGAATACTTAAAAAGACAGCACAAAGATTATGATCCTTTGCAAGCTGATATTAATAGTCCTTTAAAGCAGAGGAGGAAAATCTCAGAATCTGATTCACAAGAACCTGAAAACAGCATGGAGGCAGATAACTCAGCTCCTATTAACCCCTATGGAGAAAAGCTAAACTCCTTCCCAACTGCAGGTGTAGCCATACTGGACACTGATTTAAAAGAGATGTTACTCTCTCTCAGAGGAGCACTGCAACTTGACATGCAAGCATGCATGAACAAAGTTAAAAAAGAAACGGAAGAATTAGGAGAAAGAATAGATTACATTGAAAATAAAATGACAGATTTTACAGAAGCTCATAATGAGCTTGTTGATGATCATTTTGCCCTTGAGGAGGAACTGAAACAACTAAAACTTAAGGTCTCTGACCTAGAAGACCGGGCAAGACGGAACAACGTCAAATTCCGTGGTATACCCGAAAACGTAAAAAATGGTGATCTTAAACAATTTCTCCAAAAAATGATAGTAGATCTCCTCCCTAATATTAAGAAACAGGAGTTGGTGATAGACAGAGCTCACAGGCTCCCTAAACCACCGCATATCCCAGAGAAACTCCCGAGAGATGTAATTGCCAAAATACATTTCTTTCATGAGAAAGAAGAATTAATGCTCTATGCAAGACAACACTCCCCCCTGCCGGAACCCTACGCAGGAATTTTACTTTTTGCAGACCTCTCTCAAGCAACTATACTAGCACGGAAAAACTTAATCCCTATTACTAAAATCTTGCGCAATCACAAGATAATCTACAAATGGGGATTCCCCATGAAATTAAAGATAGACTATAACAGTAAATCATACACAATATTCTCCTTGGAAGAAGGTCTCAAACTACTAAAAACATGGGGGCTACTCCCACCAGATGAAAAGAGAATTGATCCCAAAAGCAACCCCATAACCAAAATGACTCCTCACTGAAATCCCAGCCTGGGGTAAATAACAATAAATAAACATACCTAAACAATTCACCACCCAATACAACCACCATAAGATTCCTTCAACGAACAAGCCATTAGGAGAAAATGAACAGGGATCACGGTTCTTGGGATCTCACCCACCCCCCCACTGGAAGTCAAACAGCACACCAGTGCTCTAGGATTTTTTACAATCCTAAACCTTTTTAAGGACCCTTTCCTTTTTCTTTCCCTACTATTTTTCTTCTTTAGTTCGCCATTGTTGATGGACTGTTCAATATTTTCCTATCCCTCCCGGATCAAGTTTAAGGATCACCTGAAGATAATCTCAATACCTCAAGGAAGTTACACCAAAACCATAATAAACCAATACCTAATGATTACATCATCAAGAAGAAAAAAAGCATTACTCAAAAATGAAGAAAGCACCAAATGGCTGAATTAAATCTCTTTTCACTGAATGTTAAAGGACTCAATAGCCCTTATAAAAGAAAAACGTTGTGGAATGAAATCCTTAATTCAGGATGTGATATCGCATGCATTCAGGAGACGCATTTTGCAAAAGACAAACCACCCACATTTTCCCACCCCAAATTTCCCCAAATTTTTTTCTCAAACAATAAAAAAAAAAAAAAAAGGGAGTAACTACAATTATTAAAGACTCAATTCCCTTTCAATTATTGATCTCCAAATGTGATACTCTAGGCAGATACATTATCCTAGTAGCAAAGATTAACAACACAACATTGACACTGGCAAATATTTATGCCCCCAACAAAAATCCGCATCAGTACTTACAAAAAGTTCTGAAGGCTATCAAGAAAATCCAACAAGGCAATGTTATAATCTGCGGAGATTTCAACGCCCCAATGGAACCAAACATAGATACCACTAAAGGATCTAAATCTACCAGAAGAGGACTCTCTAACATCTTTGGCCAAGAAGACCTTCATGATCCGTGGAGATGTATGAACTCTACTGAATTAGACTTTACATACTTCTCGAATGTACACAAAACATATTCCAGAATCGACTTCTTCGTCACTGATAGACATCTCCTCCAAAAAGTTAAAGAAGCACGCATACATAATATAACGTGGTCTGACCATGCACCAATTACTTTAAAGATTGATATTGATCAAAAGACCAATTCCACTACTCTATGGAGAAACAATATCTATATACTATCACGAGAGGAGAATCTATCAGTGTTGAAGAAAAGACTAGAGGACTATTTTAAAACAAATGATAATGGAATGACATCCAATATGAATGTATGGTGTGCACATAAAGCATATGTAAGAGTATTACTGATCCAGATGACCTCTAGAGACAAAAAGAATAGAACGCAAACTACGAAAAAAATATTAGAAAACATCTCCAAAATGGAAAAAGAACATAAAAAAGACCCAACTAATACAAAGCTACTTCAGAAATTAAACGAAACGAGAAACGAACTAAGATCCCTCTTAATAGATAATTACGCAAGATACCTTAATAAATTAAAAATAAATTATTACTCACAAAATAATAAAGCAGGCAATTTCCTTGCTAGGCAAATTAGACAAAAACAATCCAAACAGAAAATACATAAACTAACACATCACAAAACAGGAAAATCCATATATAATCCACAAGAAATAGCGAATGCATTTGCTTCATATTATGAAGAACATTACAATCTAAACAAAGACAAAACTAATCCCCAGCCACAAACAACAGACATAAACCAATTCCTTAAAAACATTAACCTTCCTAAAGTAGACCAAACCACCCTCGACATACTTAACCAACCTATTAAAGAAGAAGAAATCAGTAAAGTCATTCAGAATTTACCCAGGAACAAAGCTCCTGGAGCAGACGGCTTATCAAGCGAATACTATATAGCATTTAACGCAATACTCACCCCATTTCTAAACAAAATTTATAACCAAGCAGCGAATAATACACCCTTTCCCAGTGAAATGCTAGAATCCATAATTATAACGATCCCTAAGCAAGGAAAAGACCAGTCTATACCCGGTAATTACAGACCCATCTCCTTACTTAATACGGATTTGAAAATTTATTCTAAAATTATTGCAAACAGATTATTAGACATTACCCCCCAACTCATAGGACCAGACCAGGTAGGATTTGTAAAAGGTCGCCAAGGCCCAGACAGCACTAGAAGGATGATAAACATTATTAACTACATAGGAAATACTCGAATGCCTTCTCTGCTTCTGGCCCTAGATGCAGAGAAGGCATTTGACAGGGTACACTGGATGTATATTGAAGAGACCTTGAAAAAATTTGGATTCCAAGGATTCATACTAAAAGCCATTATGTCCTTATATACATCTCCAACTGCTAGAGTATTCACTGCAGGAAGCATCTCAAATAGATTTTCCCTGTCTAACGGGACAAGACAGGGATGCCCTCTATCCCCGATTATATTTTCATTAATAATTGAACCATTAGCAGCACAAATTAGAAACACCCAGAATATAAAAGGTATCGAAATTGGAGTAATTGAACACAAAATAGGACTTTTTGCAGATGACATTATCCTTACAATGTCGTCCCCAGTGAGCTCTCTACCGGAAATCAAAAAAGTAATAGAGGCATTTGGATCAGTGTCCTATTATAAAATAAACCCTAGCAAATGTCAAATGCTACCTATGAATATCCCCAATGACCAGATCACTCATATGAAACAAATGTTTGACTGCGATTGGAATAATAAACACATCAACTATCTTGGTATTAAGCTTACCCATCCAGTCTCAAAATTATATGAAGCTAATTTCCCAACCCTCCAAGAAACTATAAAACAAGATTGCCTTAATATTAAAAAAGCTAAACTTTCATGGATTGGAAGGATCGCTGCAATAAAAATGCAAATTTTACCAAAAATCCTATATTACTTTAGAGCGATCCCAATACCTATACCAGTAAAATGCTTCATACAGCTCACTAAGAAAATGAGTGATCTGGTCTGGAATGGGAAAAGACCACGAGTGTCTTTGACAATACTCACAACACCACGGCATAAAGGAGGAATGAACCTCCCAAATTTAAGATATTATTACTATGCAACACTTTTAGATCAGATGAAATACTGGTTTAACTTTGAGGAATGTAAACTCTGGTCCAACATTGAATACACAGTGGTGAGAGGGAATGATTTATATGCCCTAGCAATAGCATACTATCGGTTCCCTAAAGTTATAGTTCCCAACTACCTTACAATTAAATCTTCTCTATTGGCATGGAAATATCTACTCAATAAATTAACCCTGGAAGCAGATGAATCTAATATCCCTTTACCCCTTAGAGCCCTTGAATACTGCAAGGCGAGGATTAACACTACCCCTTGGATACTGAATGGCATAAACCATTTCGCACATTTGCCTAGTGACCTTAAAACGCTCTTAATAAATAAAGTGAAACAAAAAAAAGATCATAAAAATTTTAACCCGGAAATAAAAATTGGGATTAACCAAGAGGCATGGCGATTTCTCATCTCTAAAAATAATAGAATGAAAGGAATCTCACTGTTTTATAAATTACTTGTATCCCACCCACCTAATGAAAAAACAGTGAATATGATTAAATGGGAGAGAGAATTAGGGAAAACATTTGCCTGGGAAAAATGGTCTAAAGCCTTACTGACCAATAGAAAGGCTTCCTCTTGCACAGAAAATTGGGAAAACGCACAAAAAATATTAAATAGATGGTACATCACCCCACTCAGACTATCTAAAATTTTCCCACTATCGTCCCCAGTCTGTTGGAGATGTAATACACATACGGGAAACCTAATTCACATTCTATGGGAATGCAAAACACTAAAAAGTTTCTGGAAATCAATTTCTAATTTTATAGCCTCCCTTACAGGAAACTTAACTCAACTATCTCCTGAATTAGCTCTTCTGGGAATTAATCTAGACATTTACCCCACTCCATACAGGACTATTGTAACAAACATTCTGACAATAGCCAGAATAACCATAGCTAAACTATGGAAAACAGACCAAGCCCCTAACCTATCGGAAGTAATGGGTAGACTCAACTTCATAGCCCACTACGAATTCATGATTGCACAAAAAAATGGCTCCACCAACAAATTCATTAAGCTATGGAAAGAGTGGATATCCCACCCTAAAGCATCACAACTCCTGAAAAGTAAGCTGAATTATTGACTAGCTAATTAGATATTGGGTAATATAATTAATTCTGATACATTATATAATAATTGTAACCTCCCATCATGATCAACTACTACTACTAGTTCCTTGCTTATTTATTACCACCTTAGTCCCATTTGCAGCTTGTTCCCTTTGGGGCAAATGGGACTACTTCATTGGGAATGATAAAGGAACAAAAATTCAATATCACCCTAATCGACCGTATGATCCTCCTTATTGATTGTCTTCCACGTATACTCAGGCACTTGATCCTCCCCACCTTCCCTTGTTCTCTATCCTTTCCCACCTTTCTTTATATATAGATAAGCCTAGTCCTCAACCTTAATATGGACACAAGTTTCTGTATATATGGAAAATAGCTTGATTATTGTGAAATTGAAGTTTGAAGAAACCTATACAATCTGCTTATATACTTGTATTGTACTTGAAAAACCAATAAACACCTTTAAATGAGAAAAAAAAAACCACAGTTCATAAAAATATTGCAGAAAGATGAATCCCAGCACCAGCTTCAGTGGGAACAGGAAGCACACTACACCACCGTCTTCCTGCAGATGTTGTGAGTGCCCATTTGAGAAACCCCTCACTTACATACAGCATGGCAAACCATACGTGGCAAGGATCCGTGGACCTTGCCAGCCTACAATTTGCTGACATTGTATGAGAACTTTGTAGTTTTCCTTTTGAGGGCATTGACACAATCTGATCTAGAACATAATAATTGAATCCCAGCACCAGCTTCAGTGGGTACAGGAAGCCGCCTTACCAGAACCAGATGACATAAGCGTAAAATCAATTCCTCCTTCCACCAAGTCTGCCTTGACACACGAATCACTGCGCATCTGAGTCCTGGTGGAAGGAACAATTGATTTTAAGCTTATATGTCATCTGGTTCTGGTAAGGAGACTTGCTGGACACGGTGGTGTAGTGTGCTTCCTGTACCCACTGAAGCTGGTGCTGGGATTCAATTATTATGTTATAGATCAGATTGTGTCAATGCCCTCAAAAGGAAAATTACAAAGTTCTCATACAATGTCAGCAAATTGTAGGCTGGCAAGGTCCATGGAACCTTGCCACTTATGGTTTGCCATGCTGTATGTAAGTGAGGGGTTTCTCAAATGGGCACTCACAACATCTGCAGGAACAGGAGGTTTAAGACCAACTGTGAAGCAGCAGGGGGCTTAAGATCCATCCATGGATCACAGTGAAAGTACAGCTGAGGAGGGAAGGCAGGGGATAACAAAATGGGCCTGCACACTCTATAAAAGGGACACTGCTGTCCCTGCCAGCTGGAGGCAGTATGCAGGAAAGACGGGACAAGCCCCATCCGCGTTCTTCGCCCCTTCAGTGGCCATGTTTTCTAAGAAGTCAGTTACAGGGTTTCATACAGTTGGAAATCTTTTGCTAAATCATTGCGTTGCATTAGGTGCCTAGGTGAGAGTTTTGCACAGTCCCATGCCCAAAGCAACACTGCAGCCTGACCCCACATTTTCTTCTTGGCAGGGTTCGGGTAGCCCCCCCCCCCCCCCCTCCAGGCAAAGCCAGTAAGGAGGCTTTCACATATTTATAATTGCATGAAACCGAAATGTCCATCAATTTAGCAGCAAGTTTTAGCAGGGTTCTGTTTTGCTAGTCAGCAAAGTACCAGTGACAGCATTGTAGTGCCAAAAATATGAGAATGTCCATCGCTTGAGAAACAATTATAAACGGTTTTATCCTGCAGATGACTTTCCAGATTTCCAATCCACTTATGCCAAATGGGTCTAATAAACTGTCAAAATCACAGTGTGTCTTCTCTATTCCCCTTTCCTTTCCAAATATCTTTAACTCATCACATGTGAAGCTCAAAAGGAAACTCATATAGTGTAGTAATTTATAAATAAATGGAAACAAACATATATATATTGTGCTCACATGTGAATATACCAACAACAGTGCACCACCAGTGATAAAGCGCTCCACTCGCCACTTACCAACTCAAATAAAACCACATATCCTTCCGTTCCAGATAGGTCAGTGGATCAAGAGCCCTTGGTGATCCTCCTCTCGGTATAATGTAAAAGAAAGTTACTCAAAATAGTATAATACTGTAAAGATTAACACTGCAAACCATATGAATAAATAAATCATGCTCGCATTTAAATCAATATTAAAGTGCAGACCACACCACATTCCAGCTTAATGTATAATGACCCACCCCTTACCGGAGGAAGGTCCTTCAACCACTTGATGCCAAATCATGTACAGTATCTCACAAAAGTGAGTACACCCCTCACATTTTTGTAAATATTTTATTAGCTTTTTTCATGTGACAACACTGAAGAAATGACACTTTGCTACAATGTGAGTGTACAGCTTGTATAACAGTGTAAATTTGCTGTCCCCTCAAAATAACTCAACACACAGCCATCTAAACCGCTGGCAACAAAAGTGAGTACACTCCTAAGTGAAAATATCCAATTCGGGTCCAACTGGCCATTTCCCCTCCCCGGTGTCATGCTCTCATTAGTGTTACAAGGTCTCAGATGTGAATGGGGAGCAGGTGTGTTATATCTTGGTGTTATTGCTCTCACTCTCTCATACTGGCCACTGGAAATTCAACATGGCACCTCATGGCAAAGAACTCTCTGGGGATCTGAAAAAAAGAATTGTTGCTCTACATAAAGATGGCCTAGGCTATAGGAAGATTGCCAAGACCCTGAAACTGAGCTGCAGCACAGTGGCCAAGACCATACAGCGGCTTAACAGGACAGGTTCCACTCAGAACATGCCTCGCCATGGTCGACCAAAGAAGTTGAGTGCACATGCTCAGCGTCATATCCAGAGGTTGTCTTTGGAAAATAGACATATGAGTGCTGCCAGTATTGCTGCAGAAGTTGAAGGGGGTGGGGGGTCAGCCTGTCAGTACTCAGACCATAGGTGTGCCCAGCCTATTGCATTAGGGTGTGCACCACAGAGTGCAAACGAACATGAGTGTGTGTGTATATATGTCAGAAGGGCAGAGGACTGTGTCAGTAGGGCAGAGATAGGTGTCAGTAGTTTATTTATTTATTTATTTTTTTTCTACTATTTTGTTTTTTTATTATTTTTTACAAGACTATATTTTATTTCTTTTTACAATTTTATTTAGGAGCTCTGCTGGGGGGCTTTGGTGAAATATCAGGGGTCTAAACAGAGACAGAGAAAGAGACTGAGGGCAGAGATTCCCCAGTCCCTTTCACTGCAGCCAGGCAGCAGGGGAAATCTGCACAGTACAGGGTGATTAGGGCGTGCCCAGGCACACCTTCCACCCTATGTGCGCATGCCTATGACTCAGGCCATACGCCGCACACTGCATCAAATTGGTCTGCATGGCCTCTTCTAAAGATGATGCACAAGAAAACCCGCAAACAGTTTGCTGAAATACAAGCAGACTAAGGACATGGATTATTGGAACCATGTCCTGTGGCCTGATGAGACCAAGATAAACGTATTTGGTTCAGATGGTGTCAAGCATGTTTGGCAGCAACCAGGTGAGGAGTCCAAAGACAAGTGTGTCTTGCCACAGCCAAGCATGGTGGTAAGAATGTGTCATGGTTTGGGGCTGCATGAGTGATTCCGGCACTGGGGAGCTACAGTTCATTGAGGGAACCATGAATGCCAATATGTACTGTGACATACTAAAGCAGAGCATGATCCTCTCCCTTCAGAGACGGGGCCGTAAGGGCAGTATTCCAACATGATAACGACCCCAAACACACCTCCAAGATTACCGATGCCTTGCTAAAGAAGCTGAGGGTAAAGGTGATGGACTGGCAAAACATGTCTCCAGACCTAAACCCTATTGAGCATCTGTAGAACAGAGATTCCCTCTACACTCAAATCACCAAGTGGGTCATAGACAATAGTGCTGCATTTCCAAGCAATACAAGAACAACCAAAATTAGGCCCATTGGTGATTTTCCACAGCACTATTGTCCAAAAAGGGTTGTTACACAATAACGTAAGTAAAAAACAGCATTTATTTATTCAGAGTTAAAATATCACATAATTGATGTCACACAAGTAGATAAGAAAAGAGCCCCACACCATCTGAGAACGTGCACGCTGTTGGTCTCTGCTTTTCATCACATAGGTTTTCTTTCTCCTATAAATTATTTTTGTTTTATCTACTCCTCCATAGAGCCCAGGGAGGGGAGACTTCCTGATCCCCTTACTTTGGTTCTTGCAGGGGGAGTACTTATTTGGCGCGATTGGCGGATGCCGCTCGGGGCCGATCGAGCAGTGCCCATCACAATCCAGGCGCACTATCTAGGGGCCATTTACGAATGTGGTCTATTGGCTATTCGTTTAACCTCCTTTTTTCACTTCCACACTCATTTGTCATCCACCAGCATTTTCGGAACCACTCTATATAGTGTTGCTTTTCCTGAGGAAGAAGTATAATTAAATTCAAACTTCGAAAAAAGGTTGGAATCTCAGCAAACCAGTATTCATCAGGCCATACCTTAGGCCAGTGGTTCTCAACTCCGGTCCTCGGGCCCCCCCAACAGGCCAGATTTTAAGTATTACCTTGGGGAGATGCAGACTAGAATACTGCAATCACTGAGCAGCAAATTATATCACCTGTGATTTATTTCAGTTATCTTGCAAACCTGGCCTGTTGGGGGGGCCCAAGGACCGGAGTTGAGAACCACTGCCTTAGGCCTACTTGGCCGCCTGGTCTCAACACTGGCTATTCATGCTTTAGTGTTTTTTTACTGTTTCCCCCTTTTCTTATCTACTTGTGTGTCATCAACTATGTGATATTTAAACTCTGAACAAATAAATACTGTTTTTTACTTACTTTATTGTGTAACAACACTTTTTTGACAATAGTGCTGTGGAAAATCCCCAATGGGCCTAATTTTGGTTGATATTGAGCATCTGTGGGGCATCCTCAAATGGAAGGTGGAGGAGCGCAAGGTCTCTAACATCCACCAGCACCGTGATGGTGTCATGGAGGAGGGGAAGAGGACTCCAGTGGCAACCTGTGAAGCTCTGGTGAACTCCATGCCCAAGAGGGCTAAGGCAGTGCTGGAAAATAATGGTGGCCACACAAAATATTGACACTTTGGGCCCAAATTGGACATTTTTACTTAGGGGTGTGCTTACTTTTGTTGCCAGCAGTTTAGACATTAATGGCTGTGTGTTGAGTTATTTTGAGGGGACAGCAAATTTACACTGTTATACAAGCTGTACACTCACTACTTTACATTGTAGCAAAGTGTCATTTCTTCAGTGTTGTCACATGAAGAAATAAAATATGAGGAGTGTACACTCTTTTGTGAGATACTGTACATGTACGTTATTATCTTCAAGTGATTATACCGGGTTATGGCTGCAGCTGTATGCCATAATCCTGGTAGTTTTATTTATTTATTTTTTTACAGACAGTGGGCCCCCCCCCCCCTGCACTTCTCTGGGCTTTCTCGTGCGATCTGGAAGCCCAGTATCGGATCTGGCAGTGCCTCCAAGTTATCAGAGCTGGCAGGTGACCTTCTATCCATCTCTATGGTCTAGGAGGCCAGAAAAACATCATGACGTCACTTCTAGCTAAGCAGATGTAAACATTGTATTTTTTGTGTGTAAAGCATGAAATTAAGGTTTCTTTTTTTTTTTTAATCTCAGGCTGTCCAGGGTAGAGAAGATATCTGGGGCATTATAGACCTCAGATGTTTCCATAAAAATAACTTTTCATCCTTTATTTCTATCACAAGGGATGTTATTTCCTGTGACAAAAATAAAAGGGACAGTGTAAAAATTTCCTCAACAACTTCAGTTAGTGGCGTAGCAGATCCTCCTGGAAATTGGAGGATATCATTCCTCAAGCAAGTTTACCTTCAACATATATATATGCAAAACAGGTAGGCGGCACTCCACGGAATATTTTCAGCTTGCAATTTATTTCCAAACGGCATGTACAGGTATAACCACAGGTAGATACAGGTACAGGTAGGTAGACGCGTTTCACTCGGTGTCTCCGAGCTTAGTCATTACAAATACTAAATGTTTAATCCCCGCTATTTGTGGCCGAACCTACATCAAGGTACCGCCCCAAAACAGCTGAGGGCAATTACACACATACCATACAGATTAAAAGCATTTGTAGCCAAATCTAAATGTTTAAAACAAAAAACAGGAAGACAGGTCTCATCACAGTACATAAACAAGTGTATTCACAAATTTCCCATGCTATCTCATGTCACATACAACAAGGTTTATATGATACAAATATATTAAAAGACCCAGCTTAGATATATATTAGATATATAATATCTTAGAAATATATTCACTCGTCTATTGCATGTGTGAACATACTTTATTTTAAATAGGGAGGAGAGTAGAGAGGGAGAACATAATAGTGGGGTCTGCTTGGCTATAGACAAGCCCATACGGACTACACCACTATCAAAAATGTCCTCAATCACATATGATCCTCCATACACTACATCTCTTATATAAAGAGAGAGGAACCAAAAGGTTCTCTTCCATCCCTTTTGGTTCCTCTCTCTTTATATGTTCTCCCTCTCTACTCTCCTCCCTATTTAAAATAAAGTATGTTCACACATGCAATAGACGAATGAATATATTTATACGTACACAAGGGTCCTAATTTGTCAACATCTAAGCTGGGTCTTTTAATATATTTGTATCATATAAACCTTGTTTTGCTGGGAATGAGTGTTCCTTTTGTTTTGGGGCGGTACCTTGATGTAGGTTCGGCCACAAATAGCAGGGATTAAACATTTAGTATTTGTAATGACTAAGCTCGGAGACACCGAGTGAAACGCGTCTACCTACCTGTACCTGTATCTACCTGTGGTTATACCTGTACATGTCGTTTGGAAATAAATTGCAAGCTGAAAATATTCCGTGGAGTGCCGCCTACCTGTTTTGCATATATACGTTTGGCGGTGGCGAGCCGTGGCAGGCACCACGGATCCATAGCAGGTGTATAACTGGACCTGGAGCGGTATATATATTCTTTTTATATACATAATTACCTTCAACACAACCCAATTAAAGGGTTCCCTTCACTCACATAAGATTGTTGCATTTTCTTATTGCATTTTGCCTTAGTATATTACAATCCAACACTGAGTATTGGTTGTGCTTATTGCGCTTATTACCGTTTATATGCTATGCAAAGTTGTCTTTGTATTATATCTGTGTCACACCCTTAGGCCTCATACACACGGACGTTTTTTGACGCCGGCGTTTTCTGGCGTTTTTGCAGCTCTCCATGTTAGTGAATGGCCCCATAAAAACGTCGGCGTTAGTGAGCTGAAACTAGAACCCACAGCCATCGCGTTCTGAGGCTGTAACGTTTTGGCATTTTTTGACGCCGACGCCACAATATGCCAACAAACGCCACCTATTATACCGGCGCTTTTTGACGCCGACGTTTTTAGGGTGAAAAATAGCAGAGGGATGATTGTTTTAAAAAAAACGCCTATTGACGCCGACGCTCACTAACGCTCAGAAACGCCGATGCATAACGCCGAAAAACGCCACATTTTTTTCCTTGACGTCGGGCCCAACGTTTTGTTTATTTTTTTAGAAACGTCCGTGTGTATGAGGCCTTAAATTAAAAAAGCCACTAAAAAGGGACATTATACTAGTATACTGAACGTTTTATTCTATTAGTTTACATATAAATGTGTAATTTATAAAAACAATAATATATGCAGCATTCAGTTATTTGTTTGGACAACTCAATTTTAATATTCAGAAATTCACTTGCAAATAAAAAATGAGAAAAGCACCTCCATCCCTCCGTGCAGAAGTGAACGCATAACTGTGTTTGCGCCACACATAAGATATTGCCACAAATGTTATAGCGAGAGCAATCATTTTATTATGGTAACCTGTAAAAAATGTTAACGCGTTGCCTACTGGCACAGAGTATTGTAATCTAAATATCCTTAAAGCAGAACTCCGGGATTTTCCAAAAATCCCCCATTAGTACACCTCCCTACACTAAACAGTTATTGCATTTGTGAAATTCCTTACCTTTGAAGAGATATGTCCAATTTAATTTACACAAAGTTGGCTCTGTGAGTCAAATGATGCATTAATTATTCTACAAGGCAGGCTCTGTTATAAGAGTGATTGCATCATATCCTCTTCTTTCTGTTTAGATGGCATCTCCCATCATGCTTTGCACATTTCAATGAATGTGGGAGGGTACACTAGCCTGCACATGCAAACAGGGCTGCTATCAGGGGTGTACAGGCAGTACTGTTGTAAGGGGCCCTAGCGTCTCAAGGGGCTCAACCCCACCGCCTTTCACCAGTGGTCTTTAACATTGGAGTCTATGGGAGGGGGACACCCAGTTTGGGGACACCGTTCTCCTGAACCATAGCTGATAAAAATACCAAATTTGGGTCACATGGGGAGGTCCCCCTGAGCAATAACTGGTTTAAGTTTGGGATCTCCAACACCTATGATTCAGCTGTACTGGGTCACCAAAATGAGCAGTCATTGACCGGCATTTGTTGAGTGAATTTCGGACTTAACATTGGAGTCAAAAGGAGGGGGGTACCTGGTTTGGGGACACAGTTCTCCCGAACCATAGGCAATATAAATACCAAACTTGGGTCACATGGAGAATGGCGCCTGGGCAACAACTGGTCCAAGTTTGGGATCTCCAGCACCTGATTCGGCCGTACCGGGTCACCAAAGTGAGCGGTCACTGACCGGCAATTGTTGGGTGAATTTCCGACTTGACATTGGAGTCAATGGGAGGAGGGCAACCGCTTTAGAGACACTGTTCTCCCGAACCATAGGCAATATATATATATATATATATATACACACATACCTAACTTGGGTCGCATGGAGAGGGCCCCCTGGACCAAAACGGGTGCACATTTGGGACCTCCAGCACCTATGGTTCGGCACAAGGTCTATATTACAAGCATCGGGTGAGGCTGTGCTGCCTGTGTCCTGTTTTTTTACTGAAGTCTAGGGACACCAGCGCCGGCATAAGGGGGGGCAGTACAGATGTAGGGCCCCAGCAGGACCACAGGAGGCCCTATGATACTCTCCTGGTCCCCCATGGTGTCCTCCACCCCCACAGTGTACTCCCTTCCCCCACCCATGGTGTCCCCCTGTGTCCTCCACCCACCATGGTGTCCCCCTGTGTCCTCCATCCACCATGGTGACCCCCTGTGTCCTCCACCCCCCACGGTGTCCTTCCCTCCCCCACCACGGTGACCCATTGTGTCCTTCATTCCCAACAGTGTCCTCCTCTCCCCCACCCACGGTGTCCCCGTGTCCTTCCCCACCCCACGGTGTCCCCCTGCGTCCTCCTAGCCCCCCATGGTGTCCCCATGTCCTACAGTGTCCCTCTCTGACCCCCCCCACGGCGTCCTTTGTCCCTGTCTGCACAAAATCCCTCTCTGTCCCTGGCATCCCTCTCTGTCCTCGTTGTACTGCGTCCCTATCTGTCCCCGGCATCCCTCTCTGTTCTACAGTGTCCCTCTCTGTTCTCCCACGGCATCCCCTAAAAGGCAACTATGATAGGGGGCTCAGGACAGTAAGAACTTGTTTACATTTGCAGTTTGGGGGAGGTAAAATCCCCATAGATGAACCCTGTTTTTTACCACCCCGCAACTGCACCCCACTACACATGTTACAACAGGAATTGTACACCCTGTCACACTTTTGGCAGGCAAACCTGGTAAGTGTGACAGGGTGTATAATTCCTACTGCGGCTGCAACATGTGTACAACCCTGGCAGTACAGTGTACAGTGGGCGGATTTGGTGGGATGGCCAGTGGGTGGGCCCTGGGGAATGTTGGTGGTCAGCCCCAGGAGGGGGGCCCAGGTCTAAAGCTGTGTAAGGGGCCCCAAAATTTCTGATGGCTGCCCTGCATGTAAACCTGAACGAGCCCACTTCAACATAAATCACACCCCTCATTCTGCAGCCAGGCCCACTAACCAGTGACACAGCATGTCTTCTCTCCTCTCCAGCCACAAGGAGATAAACATATAGCCCTTACATGCTTTCTGTAATCATTACTGAACTGTAGACACGTCCCATAATGATATATTATACACACTGCACTCTGCTGTAATTCAGTATTAGAAATATTCCTCCCCCGATGTAGATTTGAGATCGTTATAGCAACAATCTGTGCTGGTATGGTGTATGAGAGAACGTCCCTAGCCACACCACAGAAAGAAAGAGTCGGGATGTTTTATATCAGCGTGTGACCCAAGTAAATGTGCACATGAGAAAAACACAAAAAAGTGCAGCGCTAACTTACTAATCAATAACACAATAATGGTGGAACCCTCTAATGTATGGAAACCTCAATAAACTTCAATATTACCACAATGCCGGCCTCTGTTATATGTAACATAGACATAAAAATGAAACTTTGCAGAGATGGTGGAAACCCGTCCTATAGATATATGGAAGTGTATGGTGTCAGTAAACAGTGCAGCCTCATCAGTGCAGTCACACAGCGCCCATCAGCACAGTCATACAGTGCCCACCAGTGCCGCTTATCAGTGCGGTGACAACGTGCCCACCAGTGCTGCTTATCAGTGCCCATCAGTGCAGTGACACCGTGCCCACCAGTGCTGCTTATCAGTGCGGTGACACCATGCCCCCCATCTGTGGTCACACAGTGCCCACCAGTGCTGCTTATCAGTGTCCATCAGTGCGGTGACACCGTGCTCACCAGTGCCACTTATCAGTGCCCATCTGTGTGGTGACACCGTGCTCACCAGTGCGGTGACACAGTGCCCACCAGTGCTGCTTATCAGTGTGGTGACACCATGCCCACCAGTGCTGCTTATCAGTGCGGTGACACAGTGCCCACCAGTGCTGCTTATCAGTGCGGTGACACCGTGCCCACCAGGGCCGCTTATCAGTGCAGTGCCAACGTGCCCACCAGTGCCGCTTATCAGTGCTGTGACACCGTGCCCACCAGTGCTGTTTATTAGTGCCCATCAGTGTGGTGACACCATGCCCACCAGTGCTGCTTATCAGTGTAGTGACCCCGTGCCCACCAGTGCTGCTTATCAGTGCGGTGACACTATGCCCACCAGTGCTGCTTAACAGTGCGGTGACACTGTGCCCACCAGTATCTCTTATCAGTGTGGTGACACCGTGCCCACCAGTGCTGCCTATCAGCACGGTGACACCATGCCCATCAGTGTGGTGACACATGCCCCACCAGTGCCGCTTATTAGTGCGGTGACACTGTGCACACCAGTGCCATTTATCAGTGCAGTGACACCATGCCCATCAGTGCTGCTTATCAGTGCCCAGCAGTGCCTCTTATTATTGCCGTGACACAGTGCCCCCCCAGTACCGCTTATCAGTGCCCATCAGTGTGGTGACACCTTCCCCCCCCACCAGTGCAGCTTATCAGTGCCCATCAGTGGGGTGACACTGCCACTTTTCAGTGCAGTGACATTGTTGCTCATCAGTGCCCAGCAGTGCCTCTTAGTGTGGTGACACTGTGCCCCCCCTCCAGTGCCGCTTATCAGTGCGGTGACACCTCCCCCCACCAGTGCCACTTATCAGTGCCCATCAGTGTGGCGACACCGTGCTCCCCACCAGTGCCACTTATCAGTGCGGTGACACCCCCCCGCGCCTGCCCGCCTTCTCATCAATGATAGCAGAGATCTCTCGCTTAAACATGCCTGGTATTTCTGGAATGCCTGGCATGTTTGCTATGTAAACACTGCTGTGTATTTTTCCTGTCACAACCATATTGTGGTACACAGCGCAGAGCGCAAAGTGCCGACACGGCTGTGACAGGAGAAAGTCACAGAGCAGAGATTACATAGCAAATATGCCAGACATTCCTGGAATAGCA